>CAMTDV010000021.1:37590353-38002118 GCA_947069175.1 Scalesia atractyloides
CCGGCAACCAGGTCTGCACGTGTCCTAATTTGGTTGTGTTGTTTGGCATAACTACTAAGGGCCGTTGAACTGCATGTCACGCAGTGGGTGGATCGGGAGTGTCTCTGTGACACGACCCGGGGTAAAACAGTTAGGTTTCACTTGCTTCCTCGTGTAATTCCATCTGCGACTATGACTATGACCGTCATTATGATTTGGACTAGTGCAATTAAACTTGTTAACACATATTGTTACGCAGTAATCAAACAAGTGGAACTCACGCAACGTTTAGCTGACCCTTTTTAAAACTAACATGCATTTCAGGTAAAGCAAAGCAAGAGTAAGGAATGTGCGTGTGGATGGCTTTAGTAGTGAACTGTAGCATAATAAGAGCTTGTGATAGCTCGTAGTATTGTACTGAAACTTATGGTGTGTAATATGATACTGATAGTAGGTTGTAACCGAGGTTCTCTCTATCTATGATATCATGTTTTTAAACTATGGAGAATTACCGCGTGTCTGCTCACCCTGCAATTGTCTTCCACCGCGAGTCGGGGTGTGACATAGAAGGCTTGACAGATTCGTCAACCTTAGCAATATCGAACTCAGAAGCTTTTTCAATTCATCAACATGCTTTTCGGCAGTTTCAGATGATTTAGGAGCTTCACTGTAACATTTGTCAAAAACGGGTTTTCCAAACCCGCTCCGTTTGTAATCGAATATCAAGTTATAAATATTTTCGTTTGTATTTATGTCCGTTTTAATTTTTAAGGATGCATAATTAATAAACAAACTAGAATATAAAAGTTATAATTAATAAAAAATAAAATAAAATAATTAAAAAGAAAATTTGGCTGTCGAGACTCGAACCCGGGTCAGCCGGGTTGAACCCCAAAGACTTAACACACACACACATAACCACTCCGCCACTTGATGTTTTTGTAAGTTTTAGGGACAATTAAAACTTAGAACAACCATGAATCAACCTGTTTGCGCCTAACTGAAACCGTAATCGGCTATTCAACCGTCCAAACGTTTGAGTGATCGCGATTCTGGATTATAACCGATGCACCGACGATCCTAATCAATTCAGTTTTGAATTAACTTAAATTTTGGTGATGTTCGGTTTTTATAACCGAAGATATTCAATTTCTGATTTACGCCAACAATTGCTTCCTCTCTCTACACAAAATCATTCGCATAACCTGCCATTTCATTTTCCTATACATTCAGTTCGTCAGAAAAGCTTTCTGAACTCGCCGGAAAATCTCTGCAAGTCACGGAAAACCGAGACCTTCATTAATACGGTAAGTACTTCGACTATTTCTGTTTCAATCCGTTGTTAGACTGTTACTAACTTCAAACCAACAATCAGAATCAATCCCAGACGACATAGCCGGAATATTCAGCTCTCGCCGGAAAACTTCCGGAATTTCCAATCTCACGCGGTGAATCGGTATGAACATTCAAAACTTCTGTTAATCCTTGTTTAGTATCCCACTTTCATAACTAATCAATCAAATTTGGTAATTGACCCGAACAGAGGAAGCTCATAAACAGAGCCGACGATCCTTGCCGGAGTTTTGAGAACGACGACCTGTTCCGGTACTTTCTTTCCCCAAACCCTCTCCGTTCATCACCTTTCAACTTGTTCATATTAGTCGTCAACCGAATTAAATAAATAACAGCTAGATAACCGTTGTCTGTGTTATAGACGAAGAAGACGAAGTAGTGAATGTTATTAAGATTAATTAAAATGGATATTATAAACGGGTTAGACACAAGTCCAGCGGTGGATTGTGTGCACATACAAAACACACGACGCGAGTTCGATCCTTGATACGCACACACACCCCCTGTAATTAAAATGTTATTTTTTCTAACTGAACTGGATGAACACACATTAGATGTTAAGTATAATAAAAATCTAAATATTAACCAAGTTAGACACACAGTCCAGCGTGGACTGTGTGTAACGTTATAGCACAAGTCCCGGTTCGAGACCTGTTGGTGACACCGGTTCGATAATTTTAAACATTTTTGAAAATAAAAGAATTTTGAATAAACTGAGTTAGTTATAAATATAATTAAAAACAGAATTATTTCGGGTTAGACACGTAGCTCAGTTGGTAGAGCTGCGTGCACGCGTACGGGAGGTCTCGGGTTCGAGCCTCACCCGGCGCATACATTTACACAATAAAACCGGTCAACAAGTCAAACGGTCAACGGCCAACGGTCGCAAAAGTCAACATATTTTTATATTTTTTTTTATTTAATTTAATTTAAAAATCAATTAAAAATACTTAAAAATAATGTTTTTAAAGATAGGAAAAAGCCTTAAACTCACAAAAATATATCTAAAAATCCTATTAAAATTATTAATAAAATCCACTCATTTACTATATTTTCCGTTATTATTTAGGTTAGTTAATTCTCGTTGTTCAATTCTTCCAACTCGTGCGCATCTCACCATCTCCAACCAAACGCACCCAAGGTGAGTGAATCTTTGCAAATTCCCCGTTTTAATCACGTTTTTGGGGTGTATCATGTGTCTTGCATTTATTATAATTAAATCATTGTGCATACATCATATCATGAACAAATGCGTATTCAGCTTGTTTCAACTGTTTGTGTGGTTATTGTTTAGATTTAATTTATTATTTTCAGTACATGCAATTTCATAGGCCGCCGCTCCCCATTACATTATGAGTGTTGAGCATGTTCCCCATTACATTATGAGCGTGAACCTGGCGTGCCAACATACGATCGGCTCTGTTTGATTGAGCCTTGATCGCACAGACATTTATCATTTTCAGTACATGCAATACGATCGGCTCCGTTTGATTGAGCCTTGATCGCACAGTTTCATTCATGTTATATATTTATGCAAGTTGATATGTTATGGTATGCTGTTGTTTTGTTATTGTATGTTATTGTACGTTATAGTTTGTGGTTGTTATTGCTATTGTTCGATTTTGTACATTTGCTCCCTTATGATTATTGCACAATTTTTCCTTGATAAAATAACAAGAAAATCAATAATAAATGTTTATCTAACAAGGTTCACTCGCCACTTATGTTGACCCCAAAACCCCCATTTTTACACATGATACAGGTGAACCAGCTGTAGCAAGAAACACCTAGGATTGGATTAGAAGAATAAACTGATTTAGAGCTTGGATTGTTTAGTTTGGTTATTTTCCTTTGTATTTGTATGGACATGTTTGGATTATTGAGAATGTAATTTTGACTTTAATAAATACGAAACATATTAGTAAATATCATGAGCTTTGGTGATAACCCAATTATGCCCCGACTCTTATTCCGCTGCGGGACGGGTGTGACAGATTGGTATCAGAGCCATGACAATAGGGATATAGGATAGGTTAATAGACCCTTAGAGCCTATACTATAGTTGATTAGAAATTTTTAAGATTTTTGTGTGTTATATGCAAAATTCATGATGTTTATATGTTTTATGTTTAATGTTACATTCAATGTTATGCAAGCATGTTCATAAGTACATATTAGTATATAATGCCTATCATGAATCATATTCTCATAACATATCATAACAATGAAAGCACACATCACATCATTTTCATGATTGTTTTTACAACGTTTTTTTGTATTTTCAAATCACATCAAAGTGAGTTCTCATGACGGGCATGTAGTAATGGAAGGGTACAAGTACCGGTAGTCGGAACGTCCTGTCTAGGTTGGCATTCGTATAAATCCAAAAAAAGACCAGTTTGCCTACCTGGGGACTAACGATGAGAGTACGAAGTACCTATTAGGCCAAAGCATGCTATACCAAACGTCGTGTAGCTAACCCCACTTTGAGTTGTCATTGTGTCTACACCTGGACCATTCCGACCATACATCTCGTAAACATATTTCGTGGTTTTCATTCGGGTGATGCAAGTGTTAAATCGCCAATACTAATGTGAATCCTACCAAGCCAATAGACATGGGGGCCCACATGACTATACAGGTGAAGGTATGGGGGACATTTGAGGCCCAACATGAGCAAACCCAAGACATCCTATGGATGTAGTTGCATTATTGATATTTATGTTATTTTCATTTTCTTTAAGACACATGACACCTAAAAAGACTCCATAAACTCACAATCTTCTTATGTATGTTCTGTAGATGTCGGCTAGAAAACAAGCGGGGGTAAAAGATCATGAAGGTCTCACGAACTCTAGGCCACTCAAATCGCAAAACAAATGGCCGCGGTGCTTCCTGACATTGTGGTTCAAGTACAACAAGCTCTCGCCACAAATCCCACTAATCCTCCTCAGCAAGAAAACCAGGACATCGGCAACCCGCCTACCAAGAAGTGCTCATATAAACATTTCAAGTCTTGTGATCCTCCTAAATTTGAAGGGACTGAAGGTGTCACTGCTCTCCTCCACTGGTTTGAGGAAATGGAAAACACCTTCCTCAACTGCGATTGTCCCGATGATCGCAAGGTTCGATACGCGACCGGAAGACTCTTTGGGGTAGCTCTTACCTGGTGGAATACTGAAAAGGGTAAGAGGGGAATTGAAGATGCTATGGCCTTAACGTGGGAGGAGTTAAGGGAAATCATGACTAGGCGGTTCTGTCCTAGGAGTGAGATTAAAAAGTTGGAGGACGAATTTCATTCTTTGAAGCAAAAGGAGGGAGATCATACTTCCTACAACAAGAGGTTCTTAGAGTTGAACCAAATGGTCCTTAACTTGTTCACCCCAACTTACCGTTTAATCGAGCATTATATTCGAGGACTTCCCTCGAAAATTCATGATTCAGTTCTCAGCACTTCGCCAGCAACGCTTGAAGCTGCTATGGAACTAGCTACTGAACTGACCGAGAATCGAATTCGCAACGGTAAGTTTAAAGAAGAGAAAAAGAAAGCCCCTGTTGAGGCCCAAACTTCAAACCATTCCACCTCCTCCTCTAAGTTTGCTAACAAGAGGAAGCGTAACACTAAAACTTCGCTGTCACACAAACCAATTTCCCTATTCCTGCTGGCCCATTACCCAAGTTGCCCCTTCACCTGCACCATACAAAAGACAATACTCTGGCCCACTACCAAAATGTAACCGTTGCCAATATCACCATTTTCCTGATCATCCTTGCCAACATTGTTCCGGCTGTGGTCGCGCAGGTCATACTGTTCAAACCTGTCGCATGCCTCCGCGAACGAACCGCCACAAGCCTTCAACCCAAACCCACCAACAAATAATGGGTCAAGCTCAACAACCCCTACTATTACCACCTACCCAACATTTAGCCCAAACATACTACCAACCCAACTATCCCATGGTACAACCTATGCGGGCTTGCTACAATTGTGGAGACCCAAGCCATTTTAGAAACACTTGTCCAAGGTTGGTGAACATTATTCATGCTCAGGCCCAAGCCAATCCGGTGAATCAAGCGAACCAAGCTCCTCCACCTGCAAGAGGAAGAGCTTTCAACCTCAACACTAATCAGGCTAGAGCTGACAGCAATGTGGTTAACGGTACGTTCCTTATCAATGGTAGTTATGCATCCATGTTGTTTGATACTGGCGTGGATAAAAGTTTTGTGTCTTTAGAGTTTGAACCCATCCTAAACCAAAATCGTGATAAGCTCATGGAATCCATAACAGTAGAAGTTGCTGACGGGAAACCGGTCTCATTAAAATCTATTATACGCAACTGTACACTCACCTTAAACGACCACGACTTTCCAGTTGACCTTATTCCTATGAAGTTGGGAAGTTTTGATATTATAATTGGTATGGATTGGCTCAGTCAACATCAGGCAGAAGTTGTATGCCGCGAAAAGTTTATACGCATTCCTCTTCCAAACTGTCAGACACTACGAATCTTTGGAGAAACCCCATCGAAAGGGCTCAGATTAATGTCGTGTCTTCAAGCTCAAAAATATCTTCGCAAGAATTATGTCGTATTTTTAACCCATGTCGTCAAAAGGGAACCATGGAGAAGAAACTCGAAGACATCCCAGTAGTAAAAGATTTCCCGCAAGTTTTTCCTGACGACATTTCAGGACTTCCTCCAGTAAGAGAAGTTGAATTTCGCATCGATCTCGTACCTGGTGCTACACCAGTTGCAAAGTCTCCTTATAGGTTAGCCCCCTCTGAAATGCAAGAGCTAGCCAGTCAATTGCAAGAGTTGACTGAAAAGGGATTCATACGTCCTAGCTCCTCGCCTTGGGGTGCACCTGTCCTTTTTGTAAGGAAGAAAGATGGATCGTTTCGCATGTGCATCGACTACAGAGAACTCAACAAGCTAACAATCAAGAATCGCTATCCATTACCTCGCATTGATGATCTTCTTAACCAACTTCAAGGTGCCAGCTGCTTTTCAAAAATCGACCTTCGATCTGGTTATCATCAACTTAGAGTGCATGAAGAAGACGTCCCAAAGACCGCTTTTCGAACTCGTATGGTCATTATGAGTTCATGGTCATGCCATTTGGTTTAACCAACGCTCCAGCTGTCTTCATGGATCTAATGAACAAGTCTGCAAACCCTATCTCGATCGTTTTGTTATAGTCTTCATCGACGACATCCTCATTTATTCAAAGTCTAAGTCTGATCATGAGCGTCATCTTCGACTCATCCTTACACTTCTAGAGAATGAAAAGCTTTACGCCAAATTCTCCAAATGCGAATTCTGGTTAAAAGAGGTACAATTCCTCGGACATGTAGTCAATGACAAGGGAATACATGTCGACCCCTCAAAGATCAAAGCGGTACAAGAATGGCAAGCGCCACGTACACCAACTGAAGTAAGATCTTTTCTTGGTTTGGCTGGTTACTATCGTCGTTTCATCTCGAACTTCTCTCGCATTGCTGTACCACTCACGGCTTTAACTCATAAGGGAAAACCTTTCATATGGGGACCCACGCAAGAAGAAGCCTTCCAAACCCTTAAACAAAAACTCTGTGATGCACCAATCCTCACTCTGCCTGAAGGTTGTGATGACTTCGTGGTTTATTGCGATGCGTCAGGGCAAGGACTAGGCTGTGTCCTGCAAAGAGGAAAGGTTATAGCTTATGCTTCGAGACAACTCAAGACTCATGAGAAGAACTACACCACCCATGACCTAGAACTTGGAGCCGTTGTGTTCGCTCTTAAGATATGGAGACATTATCTCTACGGTACTAAGTGTGAAATATACACTGACCACAAGAGTCTTCAACATATCTTCAATCAAAAGGAGTTAAACATGATGCAACGAAGATGGGTCGAACTTCTAAATGACTACGACTATGAAATTCGGTACCACCCTGGCAAAGCAAATGTGGTGGCTGACGCACTCAGTCGAAAGGGTTATGCGAACTCCATTCGTCTTCTATGTTCGCAAATCATATCTGACATTAAAGATCAAATTCGAGAAGCCCAACATGTTTCAGTAACGGAGGATGATGTACGAAAGGAGCTGTCCTGTGGAGCTGAACTTAAAATTGAAACTAAATCTGACGGTATTCTGTACTATCTAGATCGCATATGGATTCCTGACCACAACAAACTTCGTGAATTTCTTATGAATGAGGCTCACAAAACACGATACTCTATACACCCAGGAGCCGATAAGATGTATCAAGACCTTCGATACACCTATTGGTGGCCTGGAATGAAAAAGGATATTGCTGTTTTTGTTTCCAAGTGCCTTACATGTTCCAAGGTGAAAGCTGAACACCAAAGACCCTCAGGACTTCTGGTCCAACCTAAAATACCTGTATGGAAGTGGGAAAACATAACCATGGACTTCATTACCGGGTTACCTCGCACTTCTGGTGGGTATGACACTATATGGGTAATCATTGATCGACTTACAAAATCAGCCCACTTTATTCCTATCCGCGAAGATTTCAAGAACGAAAAGCTAGCTCGTATTTATATCAGCGAAATCATAAGCCGACATGGTGTACCGTTAAGCATTATTTCAGATCGTGATGGTCGTTTCACTTCACGAACATGGCAAACTGTACAAGCCGCTTTGGGTACACGATTAGATCTCAGTACCGCTTATCATCCTCAAACTGATGGACAATCTGAACGCACCATTCAAACTCTTGAAGATATGCTTCGAGCATGTGTCATAGACTTCAAGGGAAATTGGGACGCTCATCTACCATTAGTTGAATTTTCGTACAACAACAGCTATCATTCAAGCATCGGCATGGCACCTTTTGAAGCCTTATATGGTCGTAAGTGCCGATCTCCAGTATGTTGGCACGAAATTGGGGAAGCTCAAATCACTGGTCTAGAATTGATTCAAGAAACCACAGACAAGATCCATCAAATTCGAAACAATCTTCTAGCGGCTCAAAGTCGTCAAAAGAGTTATGCAGATAAACGACGGAAGCCTTTGGAGTTTAACATTGGTGATCATGTACTTTTAAAAGTATCACCGTGGAAGGGAGTAGTTCGATTTGGTCAAAAAGGCAAGCTAGCACCACGCTACGTAGGACCTTTCAAGATACTCGAAAGAGTAGGACCTGTAGCATACAAGCTTGATCTACCAGAAGAACTCAACAGGATTCATCCCACATTCCACGTATCAAACTTGAAGAAGTGCCTCGCTGATGAAAACCTCCACATTCCTCTGGAAGATATTTAGATTAATGAATCTATGCATTTTATTGAAAGACCTGTAGAGATCATGATTTCAGAGAAAAACGTCTTTGACGAAGTCGCATTCCAATTGTTAGGGTACGCTGGGAGTCGAAACGGGGACCTGAGTTTACTTGGGAACGTGAAGAATCAATGCGCGAAAAATACCCACATCTTTTTCCTACTACTACTTAAATTTCGGGACGAAATTCCTAAAAGTAGGGGATACTGTAACATTTGTCAAAAATGGGTTTTCCAAACCCGCTCCGTTTGTAATCGAATATCAAGTTATAAATGTTTTCGTTGCGTATTTATGTCCGTTTTAATTTTTAAGGATGCATAATTAATAAACAAACTAGAATATAAAAGTTATCATTGGTAAAAAATAAAGTAATTAAAAAGAAAATTTGGCTGCCGGGACTCGAACCCGGGTCAGCCGGGTTGAACCCCAAAGACTTAACACACACACACATAACCACTCCGCCACTTGATGTTTTTGTAAGTTTTAGGGAACAATTAAAACTTATGAACAACCATGAATCAACCTGTTTGCGCCTAACTGAAACCGTAATCGGCTATTCAACCGTCCAAACGTTTGAGTGATCGCGGATTCTGGATTATAACTGTAACATCCGCCAAAAACCGGCGGGTCGGGGTGTGACAATAATCGATGCACCGACGATCCTAATCAATTCAGTTTTGAATTAACTTAAATTTTGGTGATGTTCGGTTTTTATAACCGAAGATATTCAATTTCTAATTTACGCCAACAATTGCTTCCTCTCTCTACACAAAATCATTCGCATAACCTGCCATTTCACTTTCGCTATACATTCAGTTCGTCAGAAAAGCTTTTTGAACTCGCCGGAAAATCTCTGCAAGTCACCGGAAAACCGAGACCTTCATTAATACGGTAAGTACTTCGACTATTTCTGTTTCAATCCGTTGTTAGACTGTTACTAACTTCAAACCAACAATCAGAATCAATCCCAGACGACATAGCCGGAATATTCAGCTCTCGCCGGAAAACTTCTGGAATTTCCAATCTCACGCGGTGAATCGGTATGAACATTCAAAACTTCTGTTAATCCTTGTTTAGTACCCCACTTTCATAACTAATCAATCAAATTTGGTAATTGACCAGAACAGAGGAAGCTCATAAACAGAGCCGACGATCCTTGCCGGAGTTTTGAGAACGACGACCTGTTCCAGTACTTTCTTTCCCCAAACCCTCTCCGTTCATCACCTTTCAACTTGTTCATATTAGTCGTCAACCGAATTAAATAAATAACAGCTAGATAACCGTTGTCTGTGTTATAGACGAAGAAGACGAAGTAGTGAATGTTATTAAGATTAATTAAAATGGATATTATAAACGGGTTAGACATACAGTCCAGCGGTGGACTGTGTGCACATACAAAACACACGTCGCGAGTTCGATCCTTGATACGCACACACACCCCTGTAATTAAAATGTTATTTTTCTAACTAAACCGGATGAACTCACATTAGATGTTAAGTATAATAAAAATCTAAATATTAACCAAGTTAGACACACAGTCCAGCGGTGGACTGTGTGTAACGTTATAGCACAGGTCCCGGGTTCGAGACCTGTTGGTGACACCGGTTCGATAATTTTAAACATTTTTGAAAATAAAAGGATTTTGAATAAACTGAGTTAGTTATAAATATAATTAAAAACAGAATTATTTCGGGTTAGACACGTAGCTCAGTTGGTAGAGCTGCGTGCACGCGTACGGAGGTCTCGGGTTCGAGCCTCACCCGGCGCATACATTTACACAATAAAACCGATCAACAATTCAAACGGTCAACGTCAACGGTCAATGCAAAAGTCAACATATTTTTATATTTTTATTCATTTAATTTAATTTAAAAATCAATTAAAAATACTTAAAAATAATGTTTTTAAAGATAGGAAAAAGCCTTAAACTAACAAAAATATATCTAAAAATCCTATTAAAATTATTAATAAAATCCACTCATTTACTATATTTTCCGTTATTATTTAGGTTAGTTAATTCTCGTTGTTCAATTCTTCCAACTCGTGCGCATCTCACCATCTCCAACCAAACGCACCCAAGGTGAGTGAATCTTTGCAAATTCCCCGTTTTAATCACGTTTTTGGGGTGTATCATGTGTCTTGCCATTTATTATAATTAAATCATTGTGCATACATCATATCATGAACAAATGTGTATTCAGCTTGTTTCAACTGTTTGTGTGGTTATTGTTTAGATATAATTTATTATTTTCAGTACATGCAATTTCATAGGCCGCCGCTCCCCATTACATTATGAGCGTTGAGCATGTTCCCCATTACATTATGAGCGTGAACCTGGCGTGCCAACATACGATCGGCTCCGTTTGATTGAGCCATGATCGCACAGACATTTATCATTTTCAGTACATGCAATACGATCGGCTCCGTTTGATTGAGCCTTGATCGCACAGTTTCATTCATGTTATATATTTATGCAAGTTGATATGTTATGGTATGCTGTTGGTTTGTTATTTGTATTGTTATAGTTTGTGGTTGTTATTGCTACTGTTCGATTTTGTACATTTGCTCCCTTATGATTATTGCACAATTTTTCCTTGATAAAATAACAAGAAAATCAATAATAAATGTTTATCTAACAAGGTTCACTCGCCAACTTATGTTGACCCAAAAACCCCCATTTTTACACATGATACAGGTGAACCAGTTGCAGCAAGAAACACCTAGGATTGGATTAAAAGAATAAACTGATTTAGAGCTTGGATTGTTTAGTTTGGTTATTTTCCTTTGTATTTGTATGGACATGTTTGGATTATTGAGAATGTAATTTTGACTTCAATAAATATGAAACATATTAGTAAATATCATGAGCTTTGGTGATAACCCAATTATGCCCCGACTCTTATTCCGCTGCGGGTCGGGGTGTGACATTCACCTTCAACACCTTTACCTTTACCACTAGCAGCAAGCTCTTTCTCTACTCTCTCTCTTTCGCTTCTTGCCTGTCTAAATGATTATACTCAGCAATGAAATCAATACTCAGAGCATTAGATAATACTTTCTGCATCGTTGTAAACCTTTGATCATTTAGGGCTTGAATTGCTTTCAGATCAGCAATCTCTGTTTGCAGCTTTTCATTTGCGTCTTGCAAACTTTCAATTAGGCTTTGAAGAATTCTCTTTCGATTTCCAACACTTTGACCTTATCTGTTGGAATCGGTATGCCCAAGACACATATTAAATTGATGTAGCTAGTACGTTATGATCCAAGTCGGGTCATACCCAATAACAAGCTAGACAAACACTTATAATATGTATTTATGATATGATCAAACAAATAAATATTAACACTTAGAATATTTAGAAATTGGCTTTCTAAATAATTGCACTTGAGGAACTAATAAATTATATGGATAATTTATTTTGAGAGTATATTTTATTTTGTTATTTAATGTGTTAAATAACATTATAAAAGGTTATGAGATATTGCATAAAGTCTTGTAAATATATGATGTTAATTTTATAAAAGTTATAAAATAATATAAGACATAATTTAAAAGAAAATATCTTGCAAATCTTATAAGATCTCCAATATCCAAGAAAGATCTTACAAGAGATATATGGATATCTTGGAAGATTTTGTGAGATCTTTACAAATCTCACAATATCCACGAAGATCTACAAGAGATATCAGGATATCTTGGAAGATTTTGTGAGATCTTTATAAATCTCAATATCCAAGAAAGATCTTGCAAGAGATATATATAGTGATTTGATTCATTATTCAGGTTGTAATTCTACACACATTAAGATTATAAGTGCAAGAACACTCTCAAATTCTCTCTAGAATTGCAAAGTTGGTGATCGAGAGTGTCATAGTGAAATCTAGCAACATAAGGTGTTATCTTGGAAGATTTTGTGAGATCTTTATAAATCTCACAATATCCAAGAAAGATCTTGCAAGAGATTATATATAGTGAATTTGATTCATTATTCAAGGGGTTGTAATTCTTACACACACATTAAGATTATAAGTGCAAGAACACTCTCAAATTCTCTCTAGAATTTCGGCCAAAGGTTGGTTGATCGAGAGGTGTTCATAAGTGAAAATCCTAGCAACATAAGGTGTTTGTTGGAAGGCTTGGGGTATACAAGCTTGAGGTCTTCTCCTTTGAAGATTGTCATTCAAGAATCATCATCTTCTTCCATCTCCTAGCTCATTGAAAGGTCGTTTCTTAAAACACCCTAGGGTTGTGTTTTGATAGCATGCATATTCACATATGGATCTGGGTTTTGGTTTTACATATAAAATGGGTTTTATATCTTAAAAGTAACATGTTTTAAATAATTATTCCACTGCGTTTTTTCATTTGATATGGATAAAATGGCTTTGATAAACATGACAAAATCCCAACAGTGGTATCATAGCCGCTTATATGAATGCATGCTTCAAAGGATTTAAAAATTTCTGGTATTTGGGTTTGGAAAAACCCTATGTCCAAAAATTTTAAACATGGTTCTCCCTTTGTTTTTCAAGATTATTTTCTTACATTCATAAAGGAATCTCAAAAAATTAAATCATATGGATGATTTGTTTGTTTGGACAAAAACCCACACTTTTCGGTTTTTCATTCTTGGCCAAAAATATGGGTTATAAAAGGGAACGAATTTTGCTCTTGAATAATATACATATGTGGATGTATATTTTGGTGTTCATAACCTAGCCATGACCTTGTGTTTGAATATGTTGAATGATTGTGTTTGTGATTTATATTTAATTATTTCAATAGGTTGTAATAATTAATGTCTTTTTTCTTCCATTTGAAAAATATGTAATTTATTTATTTTCATTTGGTATGTAAGTAAATAGATTAGTTGCATTTCTTTTACTAGAAAAAAATGTATTAGGAAACTTTATTTTAAAAGAATATGCACACAAAATGCGTTTTTGGTTTTGACCAATTTTGGGCCTAAAGGACTTCATAGTCCTTAACGGGATTTTAGCCCAATAACCAAAACACATTTTTGAAGCCCAAAGGAGTTTGGAGCTGAATTTAAAGATCATTTGGAAGCCCAAAGAAAGTGAAGAAATCACAACAAAAAAGGAAGACTTGAAGCATTTGGATGCGGGTTCAAGTGGGAGTTCAACGACACATTTCTTGTGTCAATATTCACCCTTTAGGAAGGACCTTTTGGCACACTTGTTTCGGCGAACAAGTGTTGTCAAAAAATAGTTGGCTATGGTTATGCACCTATAGTTTTGTGTGTTATGCTTTTATAGTTGTTTTCTTATCTTGTTTGGATGATATGTGGATATGGATGCTTAACAAACTAATAAATAACAAAAAGCTTAAAATTGGTTCTTTAAAAATCAATAAAGTGGTTAATAAAAGGTTTTATTAAAGGTTAATGATTTTATAATAAAATGGTTTTTATTAATAGAACCTTGAAAATTGGTTTTCACTAAAGTACCATGAATTTGAATGCATGCAAATGTATGGTACATAAAGTTTTCTAAAACTAGAATTTTGAAAACTTAAAATCCCTTTTATAAAACAAGTCAAACACCATCCTTTTATACAACACTCGAATCACTTGGGAATTCTTTGTGGGATAAAGGTCACCTAACCACATTTGAAGGAACTTGTGTGTTGGAGGTGGGCTTACCATATTGGTGGGATAAAGGTCACCTAACCACTTATATGGGTAAACTCACATGTGTGTGTAAGTAGGACGACTTGATTTGAAAACCATGTGCTTAGGGTCACCGAAGCATGGCATACAAAGGTGTTGATGGGATTAAACATGCCAACTAAACATAAAGATATTTAACCGATGCCATATGGCTAGAAATTGCAAAGAGTTGCAATCGTCAAACGTTGACTACCTTGTTAATTTAAATAATGGGATAAAGGTCACCTAACCAATATTTAAATGTAACATTGGATTCTAGATTTTAATTATTAATTGTCTATGAGACATAAAAGGGTATTAATAATTAAAATTTAATAATATCAAAAATACTAAAAATTGAACTTTGTTAAAATTTTGTAGATGGCCGCTAATAATGCAAACACAATTACCCAAACCGTCCGTAACCTATCACTAAGAACCATCCTTGAAAAGGATCGCCTCAACCATAACAACTTCATGGATTGGTATCGAAACTTGAGAATCGTTCTCAAGCAAGAAAAGATATCCTATGTGTTGGACGATCCCATTCCCGATGAACCTAACGTGGAAGATGTGGAAGCCTATAACGATTGGGTTAAGTATACCGAGGACTCTATGCAAGCCTCTTGCCTCATGTTGGGAACTATGATTCCCGAAATTCAAAAGGATTTTGAACATCACGGGGCATATGACATGATTACCCAATTGAAGGAAATGTTCCTTCAACAAGCAAGGGTGGAACGCTTCGAAATGGTTCGAGCGCTTCATGCATGTCGAATGGAGGAAACCCAATCGGTCTCATCTTATGTCCTTAAGATGAAGAGCCACATTGATTGCCTCGAAAGGCTTAATTGTCACGTCTCTAAAGAGTTGGCTACGGAGTTGATCCTCAACTCTTTAACAAAGAAGTTTGAGACTTTCGTCATGAATTATAACATGAACGGATGGGACAAGAGCATTGGTAAGCTTCATGCAATGCTCAAAACTGCCGAGGCGGCCATGGGTAAAAAGGCTTTACCCGTTCTAATGATCAATGAGGGAGGCAACAAGAAGAGGCCCCACCCCGACTCCAAGGCAAGTTTTGCCAAAAGGAAGGGCCACGTCAAAGGGAAGGGAAAAGGAAAGGTTAAAGCGAAACCCATGAAACCGAAGGAAAAGAAGCAAAAGGTTGCTTCGACTGACCCATGCTTTGAGTGTGGAGAGATAGGGCATTGGAAAAGAAATTGTCCAACCTATCTCAAGGAGTTGAAAACCAAGAGGGATGTGGGGCAAATACAATCTTTATGATACATATTGACCTTAATGTTATTTCTTCAAACATATGGGTATTGGATACCGGATGTGGAACTCATATATGTAATTTGTTGTAGGGGTTCAAAAGAAATAAACATTATAAAAGGGAGATGCTAGTCTCTTCATGGGCAACGGAGCAAAAGTTAAAGTCGAAGCCCAAGGAGACTATGTGTTGAAGCTTCCAAGTGGTTTGGAAGTGATTTTAAAAAATATTTTGTATGCTCCTAGTTTGACTAGGAGAGTTTCCCTTTTGCTACAATATGGTTTTAGTTTAAAGTTTGTGAACGATGACATTTATGTTTTGATGAATGACATGTTTTACTTTAAAGCTAAACCTTCAAATGGTATTTATGAATTGGTTCATCATAATACATCATTTGATAGTTCAATGTACCATGCAATCACCAAGAAACTCAAAATGGATTTGAGTGAGACCTATCTTTGGCATTGTCGCCTTGGTCATATAAGCAGAAATCGCATGCAAACACTTCGAAAGAATGGTCTTTTGGAAACAAATGGAGATGATTCATTTGATGTATGTGAATCTTGTTTACAAGGCAAAATGACTAAGGCACCCTTCAGTGGCACCTTTGAAAGGGCAAAAGACTTATTAGGTATCATACATTCAGATGTATGTGGTCCTTTTAAACCAATGACTAGGAATGGTAAAAGATACTTCATTAGTTTTACCGACGACTATAGTTGTTATGGTTATGTGTACTTGATAAGACACAAAGATGAAGTTTTTGAAACGTTCAAAATCTTCCAAAATGAAGTAGAAAATCAACTCAAGAAAACAATCAAAGTCCTTCGCACCGATAGAGGAGGTGAATACCTTAGTGATGCTTTTCAAGATCATCTTAGGAGTTGTGGGATTATCTCACAACTTACTCCACCTGGAACACCACAACATAATCGTGTGTCTAAAAGGAGGAATCGAACTCTATTGGATATGGTTCGATCTATAATGGCTAGAAGCACATTACCTCTATCATTTTGGGGTTACGCTTTGCTCTCCGCGGCTCGTATACTCAATATGGCCCCAACCAAGAAAGTGGATAAGACACCTTTTGAAATATGGCATGGAAGGACTCCATCATTATCATATTTGAAGGTATGGGGTTGTGAAGCTTATGTGAAGCAATACACCCCAAACAAATTGGAAGTATGATCCACTAAGTGTATCTTTGTAGGATATCCTAAAGATGATATAGGATATTATTTCTACGATCCAACAGAGCAAAAGGTATTTGTTGCTCGAAAGGCTGAGTTCTTGGAAGCTAAGTTCCTTATGGAAGGAACTAGTAGAACAGTGGAACTTGATGAGGATCAAGAACCACAAGCCAATACACGTTTGGTTGATACTAGCACTCAATAAGAGGTTGTTGAAGAGGATCAAGAGGTTGATCAATACACACAAAACGTTTGCAGATCTGGTAGAGTTAGTAATCCACCTGAAAGATATGGAATTTTTTTATGGATGAATGCTACGTGGTAGATTCGGATGAACCAACCACATACCATGATGCATTGTCACAATCCGATTGTGACAAGTGGCTTGAAGCCATGAACGTAGAGATGCAATCCATGTATGACAACCAAGTATGGGAATTGGTTGTACCACCTCTTAACTCCAAAGTAGTTGAAAGTAAGTGGGTTTTCAAGAAGAAAACCGATATGCATGGTAACTTGGATACTTATAAAGCGAGACTTGTAGCAAAAGGTTTCACTCAAACTCAAGGGTTGATTATGATGAATCCTTCTCGCCCGTCGCGATGCTAAAGTCAATTAGGATATTATTTGTCATAGCTGCATATTATGACTATGAGATTTGGCAAATGGATGTCAAAACTGCTTTCCTTAATGGATATCTTGATAAAGATGTCTATATGGTTCAGCCTGAAGGTTTTGTCGATCCAAAACATCCTAACAAAGTATGCAAGTTAAAGAGATCAATCTATGGATTGAAACAAGCATCTAGAAGTTGGAATCACCGTTTTGATGAAGAAATTAGGAATTTTGGATTCATCAAGAACGCCGATGAAGCTTGTGTGTATGAGAAAGCTAGTGGGAGCATCATCACTTTCCTAGTACTCTATATTGATGACATTCTACTATTTGGAAATGATATTCCAACCATGGAAGGTGTAAAAACCTGGCTTGTAAGTTGTTTTTTCCATTAAGGATCTTGGTGAAGTCGCCTATATTTTGGGAGTAAAGGTCTATAGGGATAGATCAAGGCGCTTGATAGGTTTGAACCAAAGTGCATACATTGACAAAATCTTGAAAAGGTTCAAGATGGAGAACTCTAAGAAAGGTTTGGTACCTATTCAAAAGGGAACGATACTGAATGTGTTTCAATGTCCAAGCTCAAAGGATGAGCAAGAAAGAATGAAAGGAGTCCCATATGTGTCTGCTATAGGATCCATCATGTATGCAATGATATGCACTAGACCGGACGTGTCATGCGCCTTAAGCATGACAAGTAGATACCAGCAAAATCCAGGTAATAGTCATTTGATGGCTGTTAAAAGCATATTGAAATACCTTAGAAGGACTAAGGATATGTTTCTAATATATGGATCTTGTGAAGAGGAACTCGTAGTAAAGGGTTACACGGATGCGAGTTTCTAAACTGACCGGGATGGTTCTCGATCATAATCTGGGTATGTCTTCATTTTGAATGGAGCTGCTGTCTCTTGGAAGAGCTCGAAGCAGGATGTTGTAGCATTATCCACTACAGAATCAGAATACATCGCCGCTTCATTGGCAGCACAAGAAGCTGCATGGTTAAAGAAATTCACTGCCGACCTAGGGGTAGTCCCTACCATTCAGGATCCCCTAGAGATCTTTAGTGATAATGAGGGTGCGATTGCACAAATTAAGGAATCTCGTGCACATCAAAAGACTAGGCACATTGAGCGGAGATTCAACTACATAAGGGATGAAGTTGAAAAGGGAAAAATATGTATTCGCAAAGTTCACACAGATCAAAACATTGCGGATCCTCTCACGAAGCTCCTTGAACGGCCAATGCATGAGGGTCATACTTGTGCCTTAGGACTTCGATATTCTAGTGATTGGATTTGATCTATTTAGTATTTTGATATCGGAACAATTGTTGTTTTAACTCATTTTAATAATTATGGTAATTTTGAGTTATGTTCCATTTTTAGCATGTTTAAATCCATGAATAAGTTAATTATTCTAAATGTCCGTAGTCGATCATATTTGTGGGAACAAATATGAAGGTAAGACTATTATGAACTCGGATTGGTGGATATTCATTAGGTATGGATATAGAGCAAAGTGTTGCTGCCAAAGTTCATAGATATTTGTGGGATACAAATATTGGACTGACCCTCTCTCAAATATTACTACATGGAATCTTTGTGATTGATCATAAGTAATTTTGAGTAAAGGTGGATATCATAGTATCCTCTGACCTGAGATACATATTGGGTCTTGATATTCACCAAATATTATACTTTGACTTAATTCTTCGCTGTTTTGAAATATGGCAGTACATAAGGCTAAGCTCAGGTGTGGTACAAGGTGATTGTGAGAGACGTATGTAGCCAAGAAGGGATTTGTTCCTCTTATTCATTGAGAGTAAGATGTCTAAGGCCTGCTAAAGTTAAATCAACAGAGAATGATCATTCTATGTCTCTGGATTTGACGTGACATCTGTAACAAAAGGATAAATTATAGATTCACCTAAATCATTTTCAAGTAAGGGACTTTAAGGGGATGATGTTATTGAATGGCACTTCGTCATACGTATTAGGGGTAGTAAACCGTTGTTAGGCAGTATTTACTACTTGCATCAATCTTCTATGTATCTTGTGCAAGTGGGAGATTGTTGGAATCGGTATGCCCAAGACACATATTAAATTGATGTGGCTAGTACGTTATGATCCAAGTCGGGTCATACCCAATAACAAGCTAGACAAACACTTATAATATTTATTTAGGATATGATCAAACAAATAAATATTAACACTTAGAATATTTAGAAATTAGTTTTCTAAATAATTGCACTTGCGGAACTAATACATTACATGGATAATTTATTTTGAGAGTATATTTTATTTTGTTATTTAATGGGTTAAATAACATTATAAAAGGTTATGAGATATTGCATAAAGTCTTGTAAACATATGATGTTAATTTTATAAAAGTTATAAAATAATACAAGACATAATTTAAAAGAAAATATCTTGCAAATCTTATAAGATCTTACAATATCCAAGAAAGATCTTACATGAGATATATGGATATCTTGGAAGATTTTGTGAGATCTTTACAAATCTCACAATATCGAAGAAAGATCTTACAAGAGATATATGGATATCTTTGAAGATTTTGTGAGATCTTTACAAATCTCACAATATCCAAGAAAGATCTTACAAGAGATATATGGATATATTGGAAGTTTTTGTGAGATCTTTATAAATCTCACAATATCCAAGAAAGATCTTGCAAGAGGTTATATATAGTGGATTTGAGTCATTATTCAAGGGGTTGTAATTCTTACACACACATTAAGATTTCAAGTGCAAGAACACTCTCAAATTCTCTCTAGAATTTCGGCCAAAGGTTGGTTGATCGAGAGGTGTTTATAAGTGAAAATCCTAGCAACATAAGGTGTTTGTTGGAAGGCTTGGGGTATACAAGCTTGAGGTCTTCTCCTTTGAAGATTGTCATTCAAGAATCATCATCTTCTTCCATCTCCTAGTTCCTTGTAATGTCGTTTCTTAAAACACACTATGGTTGTGTTTTGATAGCATGCATATTCATATATGGATCCGGGGTTTGGTTTTACATATAAAATGGGTTTTATATCTTAAAAGTAACATGTTTTAAATAATTATTCCGCTGTGTTTTTTTCATTTTATATGGATAAAATGGCTTTGATAAACATGACAAAACCCCAACATTATCATCTAACAATTCTTTCTCCACAGAGCTTTGATTTACTTTCTTTATCAGCTCTACTTTATCAGCTTCATTATGTTGAACTTTTTCTTCCAAAATCTTTACACGCTTTTCGAGAAGATCAACATTCGTATCCGGAAAGAAATCATTCAGATCTTAAAGACTAATTGGCTCATTTGACATACACTAAACAAATTTGCATTTGAAGATCTTGGTGTTGACTTTGGAGTAGCAGCCTTTGGTGTTGTTTTCGGTGTCGATCCTTCAAGATGAGAAGACCTTGGATCTGGGGATTGCATCACCGGAATTTCTAACAATATGGTCTCAGGAGGTTCGTGTGTAACTCCTGGACGTTTAGCTTAAGAAGTAATAGCAAAAGGAGGTTCTTGTGTAGGAGGTTCTTGTGTTGCTCCTTTCTCCTGTGCGTCAGAAGGTTCTTGTGTAACTTCTGCGTTTTTCAGCTTTCCAATATAATGACGACTTGGTGGTTTATGGGCTTTCTTTGTCTTTTTGCCCTTTGCTGATGGAGACCCTGTAGTCTTCTTTGAAATTTCAGTTGTGGAAGACTTTGTTCTTTTTTGCTTTTTCTTGGGTCTTTCTTCGTTTTCAAGATTTGGAGCAAAATCAGCATCCATTTCTTTTTCCTTTTCAACTTCCATATCCACTTTTGATTTTTCAGGTTCTTTCTCAGGTGTATCATCAGAATCATCATCATGTTCAGAAGTTGCAGAAATAACATCATCTTCTTGCGTAGCTTTTTCTGTCTCTTGGCTTTCTATAACGACTGCTGCGCTAGAACCAGCTTCAGCTTGAACATTAGCAGGTTCATCTTCATCAATGAGCATTGTTTCGACTTTCTTTGTTGCACGCTTCTTTTTAGGCTTTTCAGTTTCAACTTTAAGGAACCAATCGTTGCGAGCTTTCGGCTTGAAAGCCTTAAACCATTCTTTCTCATCATTCAACTCTTTCTCGTCACCGGTACCGTCTTTCCTCCACTTGTTGTCAGTCGGTGAAATATAGTTTTCAACTTTAATTGCCCCAAAAACTGGCTTTGCCACCAATGCTGAATCTTGTTTCTGGAATTTTAACAACTTTTTCACCGTAGTATCATCAAGGTGACTGAGATATAGAACATCGTTGGGATCACGTGCAATGTTAGAAAACTTTTCAACGATTAGCATCTGCACAAATCTTGGATATAAGCATAATCTCGAATCATCCATATTCTTCGACATATGTGGAAACACAAGCTTTGAATAGTTGAACGGCTTCTTCAGAATTAACGTCGTTGCCATGCAGGCCATGTAATCCTAAACATCATCGAGACCCGCTTTACGGTGACTGAAAGTATGAATAATAACATGCATGAGGAGCTTGTAGCGGTTAGGCACTTCCCCTTTCTTCAATGTTGGTTTATTCACACTCTCTTTGTATCCCATCCTATAGAAACAACCTCGAACCATCTTCTCGTCTCAGAATATAGGATCGTCTTTGTCATCATTAAACTGCAAGATCCTTCGAATATCATCCTCTGTGACAGTAATTTCTTTGACCTCTTTTCCGACTAGCACAGCTGAAATAATGGTATTCTTATCTTCGCTGAGACTCGCATTCATCCAGAACTGATAAGTATGCGAACGATAAGATACAGTGCGCTCCATGATAGCTCTGTGTATCGGACATTCCTTCAAAAACTTTAAAATACTGTCGTACTCCTTCAGCGATGGACATATCGCCTTATCAAGCGTAATACACGTATTATGAAACTTAGAAAAATCCATAGTGATTATCCGAGCTGGTGTTTGAACCTGAAAAACGACACAAAACAATTAGCACGCATTACGAGAAAAAAATCATCAAAAAAATTTTCAACATTTTCATCAAGTTCGGGTGAACTTGATGTGGGTAAAACAATCTAATTTAGTCAAGTTCGCCCGAACATGCTCAATTAACATATTCAACATTCTTTTGTAAGTTCGGGCGAAATTACACTCAACAAAAGTTTTCAGATTTCAAATCATAAGTTCGGGCGAACTTATGTTTGACAACTTCCAAATTTCTAAATACAAAGTTCAGTCGAACTTCTTCAGATAACATTCAGGTTCAAATTCACTGAAGTCTAGTCGAACTTGTATTTTGATCAAGTTTTATACATTGTTTTGATTAGCAAGTTCGGTTGAACTTCGGCCGAACTTGTTATATTCTTCAACAACCAAACTTGTGCATCTCAATCAAGATCATTTTAATCGAATTCAAGACATATTTACGATCGATTTATGTTGTTTATCATTGTTTTAGGTTCAATTTGGTCCAATGCATCCTAGATCTATCATATTTAACAAGTTAGATCTTAGGTGTTCGATTAACGTTCAATCCATGGTCCATTCAACAAATACTCACCACATCCATTGATAGTGGTGTGCAAATCACCAAAATCAACTAAAATTTTGACAGAGTATCGGTAGAACCAAGCCAATTTCGCACAATCGCTCAACGTTCTTAAGTTTGCTTAGAGAATATTTAGTGCAGATAATGAGTTCGACCGAACTTGCAAGGTATTTATACCTTGGCAAGTTCGGGCGAACTTGCAAGCCCAATGTAATAAGGCCCAACCAAGTCCGGTCGAACTTATTATTTCTCAAACAACCATCAATCGCAAGTTCGGTCGAACTTGTTTAAATGTTAAACTTTTATTAGTTTAGCAAGTTCGGCCGAACTTGCCAAACCCACTTTTCAAACTTTTCAAAATTTTGCAATTTAGTCCCTGAACTTCCCACTTTTTATCAGTTATGAAAATCCACTCAGTTGACCAAGTCCAAGTTAATGACCTTGGTTAATCAATTTGTCTGCCGAGTCCAAGTTAATGACCCCGGTTTGACTCGTTACGAACAAACTGTTGATATTTTCAAAATCAAAGTTTCAAATTAATGAACTTTTTATCATTTTTGGCTTTTCAGATTTTATGATTAACTCCCAGCCCATTGTCAATGAGATTCCCACCAGTTTAGCACCTTACCAGACTTCGAAGACCCGTTCTCCAACATTGGTCTGCTGAAAACAATGTAGAAACAAAATTTTGTAAGTTTATACTAAAACACACTGAAAATCTTTTTGGATTTAATTTGTAAAGCTGATAAACTATGTATAGAACAATGTAAACTATGTACAAACATATTTACAGACATATTTTTGTGAATTCGTGTCTAAGGATCATATCAGTTAATTGAGACATATCACCAGTACCGTTAACCTTTTGATGACTTTAAGTTTTAAACTCGTTTACCTAGATTGTCGATATGTTTGTGCACTTAAACTTTACCACGTTTCTCAACTGTTTCAAGATATGTTAAGGTATGATTTATGAAACTTGACTTATCTGCGGTTCCCACTTCTTGAATATACTCTCGTATCAAGATTCCCTAGATTTCATCTTACAGGTGAATATAGCGTAATTGATATATGTATTTGGGTTAATGCGAGACCTTGAGAGCTCAGGTTAGTACTATCGTACAGACAAAGAGATGAAGGCTCAACTTTAGGTGTGTTCCAATTAAGGAATCTTTTCAGCACTGCAAATGATTAGATCTTTCGATACTTTTCAAGTTTGCATGCAGTTTTAGGGGTTTATAGCGAAAGTATTATAGAAGTTCTAGGCTATTGCTTCCGCAAAATCAGAAGAACTTGTATAATACCCCAGATATCAACTATCTATAATAACCTCGTATCTCAGAATCAGGCAATCTCTCAAACGAAATTTCAGAGTACTAAGTCCATATATCCAAGATATGTTAATCCACAAGATTAAGCAGTTGTAAAATTTAGTTTATATCTCGAAAACAGTTTAGTGAACGTGTTAAGCCTATCGACACATCCACAGTAAGACTTGTTTATCACTTTTAAACATTCCATTACTTTAGCATACTGTGATAGTCCACTGATGTAATATCATTTCCTTTTTGTGACACCGAATTCTTTTGTCTTTTTCAATGTTTTTGTACATTTTTAAAATTTTTCATATATTTTTGTATTTTCCCAAATATTTCTCCCCTAAAATCAAAAACATATTTTTGGATTTTAGATTTTAAGAAATAACTAATCTAGAAAAGATGTATACAAACCAATGCGGATCACGTGAACTCGTCGTCCGATCCGTATTCAACCTCAGCTTCCGCACCTGTAAGCAAACTTTTAATACCGTTAAGCCTCATTAGATATTTAAATCTTGTTAAAGGAAATGCTTAAATCAGTCCTTTGTTCGTCGGTGTGGATTTTTTCTATTCGCACCAATTTCTTTTCGTAACAGTCACGAATGATGAATCGGATTGTTTGTTATATCGATGGCTGCTTTGTTATCTATGAATAAAGGCGTATCAAGAAACTGCATACCATAATCCCTCATCTGTTGATGAATCCAGAGGATTTGAGAGCAACAGCTGGAAGCAGAAATGTATTCTGCCTCACAGGTAGAGAGAGAGACCGTGGTCCATTTCTTGCACTGCCACGTTACCAAACGTGTTCCGAAGAATAGCATCCTGCCAGTGTAGATTTCGAGTTCAGTTTGTCCACTCCGAAGTCTGAGTCAGCATATCTCATTAAGTCAAAATTGTCGTTGTTAGGATACCATAAGCCCATGCTAGGACATCCCTTTAAGTAACGGAAGATTCGCTTGACTATCTGCATGGGTAACACTCGAGGACTAGACTGATATCTCGCACATAAGTAGGTAGGATACATGATGTATGGGCGAGATGCCGTCAGATACATCAGCGATCCTATCATCGATCGATAGAATGTGACATCAACTTTGGTTCCTGTCTCGTCTATGCAAATCTCATGGTTTAGTGCCAGCGGTGTCGAAAGCGGCTTCGAACTATCAATTTCAAACTTTTTGAGAATGTCGTGAACATACTTTGTCTGATGAATGAATATCCTATCTGGAAGCTGATCCACTTGTAAACCTAAGAAGAACTTCATTTCGCCCATGGAGGACATCTCGAATTTCTTCTTCATGATCTTTTCAAACTCTTGCCACAGACTGTCATCCGTAGAACCGAAGATGATGTCATCCACATAGATTTGTACAATTATTAGATGCGATCCAACTTCTCTGGTAAACAAAGTGTTGTCCACTGTTCCTCTTGTAAAGCCATTTCCAACGAGATGTTGCGGTAACGTCTCGTGCCAAGCTCTCAGCGCTTGGTGTAATCCGTACAAGGCTTTGTCTAGAAGATATGATTTATTCTTGTACAGTAGATCGACGGAACCCGATGGTTGGCCGACATACATTTGTTCACGTAGTTTACCATAGAGAAATGTAGATTTTACATCCAACTAGTACACCTTAAATCCTTTCCAAGCTGCGAACGCGAGGAAAATGCGGATAGACTCTAATCGTGCAACCGATGCATATATGTGTAATCAATACCCTCTTGCTGGTGAAATCCCTTAACAACCAGCCGAGCTTTGTTTCTGACTATTACACCCCGATCGCCTCTTTTGCACTTGAAGACCCATTTTGTATCAATAGCTTTCTGCTTCGGTGGCAAGTCTACAAGCTTCAAAACACCCAACTTCTCGAACTATTACAGTTCCTCTTGCGTTGCTATCACCCAGTTCTCGTCACTCAACGCTTCATTAACGGTCTTTGGCTCTATTTGAGAAATGAAATATGAGTAGTAGCAGTAGTTCTGAGTTGGAGCAACTCGGGTGTAGAAACAACTAAGTGCTTTATTGATTTGGCTTCGTGTACGCACACCAGTTTGTAATTCACCAATGATATTCGTTAAAGGATGGTAAGAATATGATCGCGGCATTTCTTCTGTTGGAACATCAACTGAGCTTTGCTGATTTGAAACAATTAACTCACTGTTCATTTCACCGTTAGGAGCGTTCGATGAAGCTTCGTTCTGATTTCTCGTACTCGCAGATTGATTCAACATGTTAGAGATCTGCTCAACTTCTTCATCCGATGAGGTTTCACCATCAGCATCAAATGTCGGCGCTTCATCTGAGTCAGAATTCTGATTCTGAGGCATGCTGGGCTCTGATGATGTATTTCCTGGTTCATTAGAAGCATTCACTAGAGGTGTAGCAGGTGTTGTTTCTGCTTCAGAAACATTTTCAACTTGAACACTGCTATTGCTCAGACCTGCTTTGGAAGATGAAGAATCCAACATGGGTTGATTAACCACAATTGGTCTAATAATTTGTTCTTGATTCGCCGACTGTTGAAGATAGTATAATGCTGCAATTTCTTCCTCAAACGGTTCTTCCGGCAAATTGAATGACTTCCAAAGATCTTGATAGTTGAACAGCCAGCGTCACCTCTTCTTTGAATAGGATTCGTATAGTTAAAGCAATCCACGTGTTGTGCTTCAATTATCTTTCTCAACGAGGGAACATACACTCTTCTTAGCGGACTCGCATACCCGACAAAGAAACCTTCAAGAAATTTGTCTCCGAATTTACCATCTTGATCTATTACAGTACATGGTGCACCAAATGGCTTAAGAATTTCAAGTTCAGCTTCCGTCGGTTGATCATCTCAAAACAAGTTCGGGTTCCGTGATTCATTTGCCCTAGAAGTTTCACCTATTTTGAAAGTTGTGTTTTCAAATTCTTTTCAGTTTTAGGTTTGACTTCAGGTTTTGATTCATTTCTTTTCAAAATCTTTACAGGTTTTACAAACTTTGGATGCTTTGGTTTCACAACATCTGAATTTTCTTTTCTTCGAAGATAAGTTCGCTTAGACATTGGACACTTGCGTGCAATATGACCAACTTTGTTGCACTTGATGCAAATCCGATTATCATGTGAGTGTCCACTAGTGGATTTACACCACTTGTGGCTTTCGCCTTATCTCGAAGTTCTTTCTGTTTCTTAAATTCATCATTTGATTATTTTCCGATCAAACTCTCTTCATGAACCATATTCTCCCATAAACAAATTTCATGTTTTTATCTTTATACTCATGAAATGGTGACGTTTTCTTTTTAGGTTCATCAGATTCCTCTAATCCCAACCCAGCTCTTCGGTTTTCCGGATGATCACCACCATTCCTTGGTAGTTATTTTAATTTCTTTTGGGTTTTGAATAGAATTTCTTTTCATTTTTCTCCAGATCATCTGATGTGACTTCAACTAGCTTGAACAGTTTATCCAATTGATCTTCTTTGACGTTCCGAATCGGAAAACTGTCATCAAAGTATAATCCTATCAGATTCTTTAATACATTACAACATTAGGATCATCACATAGATCATCCTCCGATAATGTATCGTCATCTTCGGAATTTGTGTCAGAACTATTCAAACTCGAGGTAGCGCTTTCGAAGCTGCCATTATCAGAATCATTCAGAACATTTCAACCACCTTTTTCACTACCACACTGTCATATCTGATTTAGTATAGACTACATCAATGTTCTCCGGAAACTCATTTTTCTTTTCAGATAACAACTCAATGTTGAGTGCCTTATCCATCCCATCAACAATTTTACGACAGTACTTCTCGCATAGGGGAGGAGGAACATTGCTGTATTCTTTACCAATTTTCTTTTTAGGTTTTTCTTGCGTTGTGATTGTGGGAAGAATGTGATCAATGACATATGTGTCAGTTGTGTAACTTCTTAAAAGTTGTTGAACACATTCTGTTTCAATTTTCGTGTCCTTGAGTTTTGTTTGGTCTCAACAATAGTGTTAATATAGATATTAATTGCTTTTTGTTTATCCATTACTGTCCCTTTCAACATCCTTATAGTATGATGTTGTTCGATATTATTTCTATCGAGCCTGCCATAATCATCATTCATTTTGTCATACGCTTCCTTCATTGTACGATAATCGTATTTGAAATATTCGTTATGTACATTAAGTTCAGCGATGATCTGTGATTTTTTGGCACATTCAGCACATGGCTCGGTACATTTTGTACAAGGTTTTTCAACCTCTACAACTTGTACTTTAACAACCTCTTTTTCGACAATCTTTACCTCTGAACCTACCTTGGTAAGATTTGCCATTAAAGCTTTATCGTCAATGTCCTTGAGGTTTTCGGCATTCACTTCTTGAGTAACATCAATGATTTCTTCATCAATCGATTTCTCCTCGGCAACTTGCTCCTGAGAACTTCCGTCAAAGTTAGGAGATAAAATGCCTTGATTCTGCATATGAATATACTCCTCTTCCTCCTGTTGTTGCAAATACTGTTCCAATAAGATATTCTCTAGAGCTGCTGCTTCTTTGGCAGTGTCTCTTCAACGATTTGAGCCATTAATGCAACTGTAGGACCGATCCTCAATGCATAGGAACCTAGATTTGATATCTATTGTCCATAATAGCGGAAATATTACGACAAGTTTACCAATAGACAAGAATTAATCAGTTAAACGTCAATTTTATTGATTAAACGTCAAGAATCCAGATTGACAGAGCTTCGCCTCTAAGATGCCAAAGTTACAAATGAGGAACACAAGCTAGGTATTTATAGTAGTCTAAGTTTGCTCATGGAATAGGTGAGTTCGGGCGAACTTGCTTAAGCAAGTTTGGCCGAACTTGACATCCATGAACATCATGGACGAACTTGACTCTAACATGCATAAATACTTCATATCACTAGCTTTTTCAACTCTAATCTATATAGACTCGATATAAGACTAAGACATAGACATTCTGCACCAACAGACTCCCCCTTGGATATCGTCTTCATCTTGTATCAGTCTTCAAAACTCTGACTTCAAATAAACATTAACGCACACGAACGAAGAAGTTCTTGAAAGGCTTCTTTCGTCGTTCTTGTTTAGGATCCGGCGTCTGGTCTGTATGAAGCACTTTGTTCATGAATTGAAATCTTCTAATACTTGCCTTTCTACCTTTCTCATGAATAGCTTCTAGACGCTTTTCTTCCTTTAGAAACTCATCCCTTTCAAGTTCCCTCCAGCTTGTCTGCCACATCTTCCCTGAATTCACTTCACGTGCATAGCAAACGTTCACAACTTTCTGATATTGCATAGCCTGAACCTTCTCACGTTCTTCAAACACAATTTTGCTATAAAACAGGCACTTTATATCTTCTCTTGAGCAATTGACAAGCCACATTGGATCTAGAATCCTAATTGTTCTCCATAACCCCCTCATACCTTGAAATCCCAATACCTCAACTATTTCCTTTATAATATCCAAGTGTTCTTTGAATCGTAACACAATAACAGCTTCACAAGTAGTTGGATCTATCTGCCACCACTTGAACACTGGATAGAAGTATTGCTCAATCGGCATCAACGGCATGCTTCTCATGGCCCTCGGTCGCTTCATTATCAAAGTTATGTCTTTTTCCCCTGTCTTCTTGTTTGTTTTGATTCGGCGACCTGGAATGAACGGCTTCCAATAGTTAAATCCTTTTACCGCTTCATACTTGATCATCTTCCATAACAACTGATCAATGAACTTCATCTGATATGTAACATTCACAGTCTGAACCAGCTCCTCAACATCCCAATACGGTAAAGTCTTGAAATCAGCAAGATACTTGAAGTATTGCACTCCAAATTCCCTTTTGATTGCATATACATTCAGCTCTTTAAACCAACCCCAACTCAAAATATCCCCAATGACACGTCTTTGTCTCTGGTAAAGAATGCTAGAGGACGTCGAAACTTATGTTCGCGAGGCATTTCGTTAAACTAGGACTTCTTGGCTTGAACAATTTCCTCTTTCGTCATCGGCTTTGGAACTTTACCTTCTCTAACTGATTCTTCTATCTTTTCTTTCAACATGTCTTCATCTAGTTGCTTGTACATCTCCTCAAATGTAGGAAAACTATCAGTGTTAGGACCGACGTACTTTTCATTTTGATCTGTTTTATCATCAGAAGACCAATCTTCAACAATCACTCTGTTGTATTCATCAGCTTCAAACCTTCTAACGTACTGATAATCATTCGGCTCAAAAGTGTTAACATTCAACACTTCCTCTTCAAAATCAAACTCTAGATTTTCAGCATCAACTTTAATTAACTTGGCCAGATCTTCCTTAGTATAGTTATGCACGTACTCGCCTTCCTCTAAATTATGTTCGAGCATCAAGATCATAGGCTTTGTCGCAGCAACATGCTTTGCAAATCTATCTACATTCGACATATCTACATCATCAGATGTCCCTGTCTACCCTGACTCCCCCTCAATCTTATCATCCATTCTATTAGATTCATCATCCATTAATGAAGAGAAATCAAAGTCATCGGAGACTTTTGCTTCAGTAACTTTCAACCGACTCCTCCTTGATCATCATCGTCGTCATCAGCAACATTCCAATCCTCATAATCATATTCTTCTTTCTCTTCATCATCATCTTTATCCTCTTTTTCAGCTTCTTCATCGTCCTTATTTTCCGAAGCAGTTACTGGATCAGAAGGCTTGACAGATTCATCAATCTTTTGAATATCAGACTCAGAAGCTTTCTCTGATTCATTAACAGGCTTTTCGGCAACTTCAGATGATTTAGGAGCTTCACCTTCAACCCCTTTGCCTTTGCCACTAGCTGCAAGCTCTTTTTCGGATCTTTCTTTAGCTTCCTATCGATCTAGACGATCATATTCAGAGATGAAATCAATCCCAAGTGTATTAGATAACACTTTTTGCATTCCTAGTGAATCTACGATCATTTAGGGCTTGGACTGACTTCAGATCAGCAATTTCTGTGTGCAGCTTCTCATTTGCATCTTGCAGACTCTCAATTAGGGCTTTGAAATATTCTCGTTCATTCTCCAACACTTTGACCTTATCGTCCAACATCTCTTTTTCAATTGTGCTTTGATTCATCTTATTGATAAGCTCAGCTTTCTACTCTTCATTCTTGGCCACTTTATCTTCCAAGATCTTGACACGCTTTTCGAGAAGATCAACGTTAGTGTTAGGAAATAAATCATTCAGATCTTGAAGACTAATTGGATCATGCGGCATATCACCAAACAAATTTCCTCTTGGAGTTTTCGGTGTAGATTTTGGTGTAGCATCTTTTGGCATAGACTTCTTCGGCGTAGCACTTTCAAAGATAGAAGTCGTTGGAGCAACCGAGATGTAATGATCGGTACTTCGAGTAATTCAATATCAGGAGGTTCTTGTGTAGCGCCTGGACGTTCAGCTTCAGCAGAAATAATAACAGGAGGTTCTTGTGTAGGAGGTTCTTGTGTAACTCCCCTCTCCTATGCGTCTGAAGGTTCTTGTGTAACTTCTGCTCTCTTTGGCATTCCAATATATCTCCTGCTCGGTGGCTTTTTAGCTTGCTTTTTCTTGCCTTTTGCTTGTGGAGATCCTGTGGTTTTAGTTGTAGAAACCATTGCAGGCTTTGAACGTTTAGCCTTTTTCTTCGGCCTTTCTTCATCCGATTCCTTTTCAAGATTTGCATCGAAATCAGCATCAGTCTCTTTGGCTTTTTCTGCTTCAGTCTCTGCTATTGTTTTCTTTGTAACTCTTTCAAGAGAATCGTCAGAATCATCATTCTCTGAAGTAGCAGAAATAACATCGTCATCCTGAGTCGTCTTTTCACCTTCTTGACCTCAGCTTGAACTTTATCATGCTCTTCCTCATCAACAACATTGTATCGACTTTTCATTTCTTCTTAGGCTTATCAACTTCAGACTTAGGAACCAATCACTGCGAGCTTTCGGTTTGAAACCTTTAAACCACTCTTTCTGATCATTCAGCTCTTTTTCGTCACCACTACCATCTTTCCTCCATTTTTTGTCTGACAGCGCAATATAGTATGAATCTTTGATAGCCCCAAATACTGGTTTAGCAACCGGTGCTGATGCTTGCTTTTGAAATTTGATCAATTTCTACACCGTTGTATCATCGAGATGACTAAGATAAAGAACATCATTTGGATCTCATGCAATATTTGTGTACTTCTCATCGATTAGCATCTGAACAAACCTCGGATATAAGCACAATCTAGAATCATCCATGTTTTTCGACATAAGTGTAAACACAAGCTTTGAGTAGTTGAATGGCTTCTTTAGAATTAATGTCGTTGCCATACAGGCCATGTAATCTTGTACATCATCTAGTCCCGCCTTTCGGTGACTGAAAGTGTGAATAATTCCATGCATCAGGAGCTTGTAGGGGTTAGGCACTTCCCCTTTCTTCAGTGTCGGCTTATTAACACTCCCCTTATAACCCATCTTGTAGAAACAACATCTCACCATCTTTTCGTCCAAGAAAATCGGATCGTCTTTATCATCGTTGAACTGTAAGATCCGTCGTATATCATCTTCTGTAACAGTGATTGCTTTGACTTCATTTCCGACTTGCACAGATGAAATAATAGACTTCTTATCCTCACTGAGACTCGCGTTCATCCAGAAATGATACGTATGTGTTCTATACGACACTGTGTGCTCCGTAATCGCTCAATGGATAGCGCAATCCTTCAAAAACTTCAAGATACTATCGTACTCCTTAAGCGATGACATACCGTTTTGTCGAGCGTAATACATGTATTGTGAAACTTCGAGAAATCCATAGAAATCACCCTCACTGGTTCTTAAGCCTGGAAAACGACACAAAACCATTAGCACGCATTACGAGAAAAAGTTACAATTTTTCAACACCTTTTCATCAAGTTCGGGCGAACTTGATGTGTGTTGTAACAATCTGAATTTCGTCAAGTTCGCCCGAACATGTACAATATACATGTTCAACAAAACAGTAAGTTCGGGCTAACTTATAACCATTCAATCTTTCAAATTTTTAACACCTAAGTTCTGACGAACTTCCAAAACATTCACAAATCAGTTTTTCATCTAAGTTTGGTCGAACTTATGTCTTGATCAATTTATCCTGATTATTTAGCAAGTCCGGTCGAGCTTGATAACAAGTTCGGCCGAACTTGTCATCTCCTTCAAACAAAAACCTGCACAAACCTATCATGACAATTTTAATCAAATTCAACATGAATCCATAGTTGATTTTAAGTGTACATCAAGATTTTAAGTTCAATTCGTCCATTAAAACTTAGATCTATCATGTTTTAACTTTTCAGATCTGATATGTTCGATTAGCGTTCAATTCATGGTTTACATAATCAAATACACACCTCTTCCATTGATAATGGTGTGCAAATCACCAAGATCAATATTTGGGCAGTATAACGATACTATCTTGCCAATTTAATCAAATCGCTCAAACACTCTTACGTTCGCTTCAGAGAGAATTTGATTATGTTAATGAAGTTCAGCTGAACTTGCCAGGTATTTATACCTTGACAAGTTCGGGCGAACTTGATAAGCCCATTTATAAGGCCCAATAAGTCTAGGCGAACTTATAATATAACGACCAGCCATCATCTGCAAGTTCGGTCGAACTTGCTTAAATGTTAAACTTGATTCAGTTTAGCAAGTTCGGCCGAACTTGCCAAACCCCAAAATCAATCTTTTCCAAATTTTAACAATTTAGCCCCTGAATCTTTCCAACTTTTACCAGTTATGAAAATCCACTCAGTTGACCAAGTCCAAGTTAATGACCTTGGTTAACCGATTTGTCTGCCGAGTACAAGTTAATGACCCTGGTTTGACCCGTTACGAACACACTGTTGATATTTTCAAAATTTAAAGTTTCAAATTAATGAACTTTTCATCGTTTTGGCTTTTCAGATTTTACAGATTAGCTCCCAGCCTGTTGTTAATAGATTCCCACCAGTTCTAGCACCTTACCAGACTTCGAAGATCCATTCTCCAACATTGGTTTTTGAAAACAATGTAGAAACAAAATCTTTTTGTATTTTTGTAAGTTTATGCTAAAACACACTGAAAATCATTTTGATTTTAATCTGTAAAGCTGATAAACTATGTACAGGACATTGTAAACTATGTACAAACATATTACAAACATATTTTTGTGAATTCGTGTCTAAGGATATCAGTTGTTTTAGACATATCACCAATACTGTTGACCTTTAGATGACTTTAAGCTTTAAACTCGTTTACCTAGGTTGTCGATATGTTTGTCCACTTAAACTTTACCACGTTTCTCAACTGTTTCAAGATATGTTAAGGTAAGATTTATGAAACTTGACTTATCTGCGGTTCCCACTTCTTGAATATACTCACGTATCAAGATTCCCTAGATTTCATCTTACAGGTGAATATAGCGTAATTGATATCTGTATCTGGGTTATACGAGGCCCTGAGAGCTCAGGTTAGTACTACCGTACAGACAAAGAGATGAAGGCTCGTCTTTAAGGTGTGTTCCATTTAAGGAATCTTTTCAGCACTGCAAATGATTAGATATTTCGATACTTTTCAAGATTGCATGCAGTTTAGGGTTTATAGCGAAAGTATTATAGAAGTTCTAGGCTATTGCTTCCGCAAAATCAGAATAACTTGTATAATACCCTAGATATCAACTATCTATAAAGACCTCGTATCTCAGAATCAGGAAATCTCTCAAACAAAATTTCGGAGTACTAAGACCATATATCCAAGATATGTTAATCCACAAGATTAAGCAGTTGTAAAATTTAGTTTATATCTCAAAAACAGTTTACTGAACGTGTTAAGTCTATCGACACATCCACAGTAAGACTCGTTTATCACTTTTAAACTTTACACTTCTTTAGCATACTGTGAGAGTCCACTGATATACTATCATTTCATTTTTGTGACACCGAACTCTTTTTGTCTTTGTCAATGTTTTTGTTCAATTTTAAAATTTTCATATGTTTTTGTATTTTACCAAATATTTCTCCCCCTAAAATCAAAAACATATTTTTGGATTTTAATTTTTAAGAAATACTAAAATAGAAAGATATTTACAAACCAAACAAACCAATGCGGATTACGTGAACTCGTCGTCCGATCCGTATTCAACCTCAGCTTCCGCACCTGTAAGCAAATTTTTAATACCATTAAGCCTCAGTAGATATTTAAATCGTGTTAATGGAAACGCTTTGGTATAAAAATCAGCCGTTTGTTCGTCGGTGTGGCTTTTTTCTATTCGCACCAATTTCTTTTCGTAACAGTCACGAATGAAATGGTAACGAATTTCAATGTGTATTGTACGTGAGTGATGAACCGGATTTTTGGTTATATCAATGGCTACTTTGTTATCTACGAATAAAGGCGTGTCAAGAAACTGCAGACCATAATTCCTCATATGTTGCTGAATCCAGAGGATTTTTCAGCAACAGCTGGAAGCAGAAATGTATTCCGCGTCACAGGTTGAGAGAGAGACCGTGGTCTGTTTCTTGCACTTCCATGTTACCAAACGTGTTCCGAAGAACTGGCATCCTGCCGTAGTAGATTTCGAGTTCAGTTTGTCCACTCTGAATCAGCGTATCCCGTTAAGTCGAAATTGTCGTTCTTAGGATACCATAAGCCCGTGCTAGGACATCCCTTTAAGTAACGAAAGATTCTCTTGACTATCTGCATGTGTGACTCTCTAGGACTAGACTGATATCTCGCACATAAGCAGATAGGATACGTGATGTCTGGGCGAGATGCCATCAGATACATCAGCGATCCTATCATCGATCGATAGAGTGGGTCATCAACTTTCATTCCGTCTCGTCTATGCAAATCCCATGGTTCAGTGCCAGCGGTGTCGAAAGCGGCTTCGAACTATCCATTTCAAACTTTTTGAGAATGTCATGCACATACATTAGTCTGATGAATGACTATTCCGTCTGGAAGCTGATCCACTTGTAAACCTACGAAGAACTTCATTTCGCCCATGGAAGACATCTCGAATTTCTTCTTCATGATCTTTTCAAACTCTTTGCACAGACTGTCATCCGTAGAACCGAAAATGATATCGTCCACATAGATTTGTACAATTATCATAGGTGATCCAACTTCTCTGGTAAACAAAGTGTTGTCCATTGTGCCTCTCGTAAATCAGTTTCCAACGAGATGTTGCGATAACGTCTCGTACCAAGCTCTCGGGCTTTGTGTAGTCCGTACAAGGCTTTATCCAGGAGATATGCTTTATTCTTTTTTAGTGGATCGACGAAACCCGGTGGTTGGCCGACATACACTTGTTCTCGAAGTTTACCGTAGGGAAATGCAGATCCAACTGGTACACCTTAAATCCTTTCCAAGTTGCGAACGCTAGGAAAATGCGGATAGACTCTAATCGCGCAACTGGTGCATATACCTCTGTATAATCAATACCCTCTTGCTGGTGGAATCCTTTGACAACCAGCCGAGCTTTGTTTCTGACTATTACACCCCGATCGTCTCTTTTACACTTACAGACCCACTTCGTATCAATAGCTTTCTGCTTCGGTGGCATGTCTACAAGCTTCCAAACACCCAACTTCTCGAACTGTAACAGTTCCTCCTGCATAGCTATCACCCAGTTCTCGTCAGCCAGAGCTTCATTAACGGTCTTTAGCTCTATTTGAGAAATGAAACATGAGTAGTAGCAGTAGTTCTGAGTTGGAGCAACTCGGGTGTAGAAACAACTAAGTGCTTGATTTGACTTCGAGTACGCACACCAGTTTGTAGTTCTCCTATAATATTCGTTGAAGGATGGTAAGAATATGATCACGGCATTTCTTCTGTTGAAACATCAACTGAGCTTTGCTGATTTGAAACAATCAGATCACTGTTCACATCAACATTAGGAGCACTTGATGAAGCTTCGTTCTGATTTCTCGGACGAGCAGATTGATTCAACATGTTAGAAATCTGCTCAACTTCTTCATCCGATGAGGTTTCACCATCAGCATCAAATGTCGGTGCTTCATCTGAGTCAGAATTCTGATTCTGAGGCATGCTGTGACCTGATGTTGTATTTCCTGGTTCATTAGACGAAAGTTAATGGATAAACGTATATAACAGTTTCGGTAGAATGTTATTAAGAATGGAGTAGAAACAGAATGCAGCGGAAGTCTTCATTCATACCGAAAGAACATACATCTTTAAGTCGAGCTGCCGGAGTTCCTGGAGAGAATCTGGCAGCACCTCCCCGTCGGGATGCTAAAAACTCAAATGACAAATGAACACACACCACCTATTTATAGGGACACAGCCAAGTTCACTTGACATGTGCATATGAGGTCAAGTTCGGGCGAACTTGTCTATCATATGACAAGTTCGGCCGAACTTGTCTGCCACATGTCAAGTTCGAGTGAACTTGACCTACACAGGTCAAGTTCGAGAAAACTTGTTCCCTTTTACACTGAAAACTCCGTATTTTGGTCGTGTGTTCGATTCTAATCTATACAATATTCAACACACACTCAATCTAGCCTATTCGACAAGTGACGAACACAATAGTGCATCAACAGATTCCCCCTTGTTCGTTACTGTCGAAGCTTGATCTTGAACTTCAAAACTTTGAGCCGTGTTTGAATATTCTGCAACTTCAATCAAGGTGTCTGCCGATGTCGTCGTAACGCGTCAACAGATTCCCCCTTAATTGATGATCCGGGTTTGCATTAACAACTTTCAATTCCGCTGAAATCTCCAGTTCAGATCTTTGGTTGCGTGGTTTCCGACTCCTCCGTTTACTTGACCGACAAATTTTCTCGAATAACCATCAACTCGAAGCTAATCAATGCAGCAGCTTCTCCATTTCGACGATAACTGCATCCGAGTTTAGTTTTTGAATAAGCGTTGAGCATCGAGAGTTTATTCCGCACACTCTTAAAGTATCAAAAACTCAACCGGCAATGATAGAAACTTCGAATCACCGCACCGGAAAACTTCAAATCAACGAATACCCTCGAAAATCCAAAATCCAGATTTCCGAAATCGCAGTTAAGCACCCTTCGGAAAAAATTTGATCAGCAAATCGGTACTCTGCTCATTCAGCAAATCTTCATCGGAAACAGATAATCTGGTAAAGCATCGAATCTGAGAAACATACGTCCGTGACCAAAATCACATTCTTCCTCTTCAGTCATAATGCCATATATATAGCTATCTCCGGTAGACTAGCGCCACTTAATCACCAAACATCATCATCCAACAGCGGTTAGTCCAAAGAGAAGAATGATTCATCTGCTTGAAGACTAAAAATAATGGCCACCAAAGGTTATCTCATATTTCCTTGGTAATTTTGAAACCATCCGTCTGCGGAGCTAGTCATTAATTCCTAAGATCATCACCGAAGGTTTTGAACGTCCTCAGTTCCTCACTGGTACTAACAACTGCTAATCCAGTTACTTTCCTTCACCGGAGATCAGGACTCTAACCCTTAAGCATCACTCTGTATCATGATCTGAAAAATCTGAACTTCCTGTGATCACAGAATCCCAAATGTATAACCTATTTTGTCAGCAACTGATATACACAACTTTATCTGAAATATCCGATCCCATAAATCATCTTCTTTAATCATGGTACCGCGTACAACCCGGGGCAACTGAAACTACAGAGCATCCCTATCTCCTTGCGGTTAGTCCAGTTAATAGTTCAGGTGCAAAGTAGAGTTAAAGATAGGCAGTCGTGTGTGCTTCTAAACCATACGCGCGACTCACGTGTCAATCCACGATCATGACCTCAGAATCTGATAAACAACTCCTCCAAGACTCAGTTATGTAACCACCCAGTTTCAAACAGACATCAATATGAAATAGCGAATGAATCTCAATCCTCTGCATTTCCCGATAATCTGCAATCAGTAACCACCCGGATACTGTTGCAATAGTCAGAATTTCAAAATGCCGGAATCTTCAAATATTGAAAATTTTTTATTCCCCCTCATTTTTGCAAATGCTGACCATACTGAAAATTTTCACTGAAATCCCCCCTGAAATCCGGAACTTTCAGTATTTAACAAATGCGGATTTAACGTTTAGGCCCATTACTAGTCACGACACCCAAATGATCTGCATCGGTATCAATGACTCTCCCGTTATCTTCAAAATTCTGTGACCGTATCATCAAATCTGTACTCTGAAGCTCTAGACGGTGTCCCCGAACATCCCGGTTCGGTCTTCGAAACAAAATCTTTTTGTATTTTTGTAAGTTTATGCTAAAACACATAAAAATCTTTTTGATTTTAATCTGTAAAGCTGATAAACTATGTACAGGACATTGTAAACTATGTACAAACATATTTACAGACATAATTTTTGTGAATTTGTGTTTAAGAATAACAAAATGAAGGAATTCTGCAACGCTAAAGGGATTCTGCACTAGTTTAGTGCACCTTATACTCCACAGCAAAATGGTGTTGCTGAAAGGAAGAACAGAACTTTAATTGAAACTGCGAGAACCATGCTTGCAGATTCTAAACTTCCAGTCAGCTTCTGGAGTGAAGCGGTTGCTGCGGCTTGCTACACGCTAAACAGAGTTCTCACTGTCAAACCAACAAAGAAAACATGTTTTGAGATGATAAACCGACGAAAGCCAAATTTGAAATTTCTAGAGCCATTTGGTCCGCCATGTACTGTAATCGATCAAGATGGCAAATTTGGAGCTAAATCCCTTGAAGGTTTCTTTGTCGGATATGCGAGTCCGCTAAGAAGAGTATATGTCCCTTCGTTGAGAAAGGTTATTAAAGCACAGCACGTGGATTGCTTTAACTATACGGATCCTATTCAAAGGAGAGTGACGCGTGGCTGTTCAATTATCAAGATCTATGGAAGTCATTTGACTTGCCGGAAGAACCGTCTGAAGAAGAAATTGCAGCGCTATACTATCTTCAACAGTCGGTGAATCAAGAACAAATTATTAGACCAATTGTGGTTAATAAACCCACGTTGGATTCTTCATCTTCCGATGCAGGTCCAAGCAATAGTAGCGGTGTTCAAGTTGAAAATATTTCTGAAGCAGAAGTAACACCTGCTACACCTCCAGTAAATGCTTCTAATGAACCAGGAAATACAACATCAGGTCCCAGCATACCTCAGAATCAGAATTCTGACTCAGATGAAGCACCGACATTTGATGCTGATGGTGAAACCTCATCGGATGAAGAAGTTGAGAAGATTTCTAACATGTTGAATCAATCTGCTAGTCCGAGAAATCAGAACGAAGCTTCATCAACTGCTCCTAATGTTGATGTGAACAGTGATCTGATTGTTTCAATCAGCAAAGCTCAGTTGATGTTTCAACAGAAGAAATGTCGCGATCATATTCTTACCATCCTAATCATCTTTGCAAATTCTGACCATACTGAAAATTTTCGCTGAAATTCCCCTTGAAATCCGGAACTTTCAGTATTTAACAAATGCGGATTTAATGTTTAGGCCCATTACTAGTCACGACACCCAAAGGATCAACATTCTGCATCGGTATCAATGACTCTCCCGTTATCTTCAAAATTCTGTGAACGTATCATCAAATCTGTACTCTGAAGCTCTAGACGGTGTCCCCGAACATCCCGGTTCGGTCTTCGAAAACTCAAAAAAAATTATATCGCCAATTTTTTCTGGACATCATCCCATCAATACGACCAACAAAATTTTTCCATGCCTTTTTATTAGGCTGTTGGACAAGTTCGAGCGTACTTGTGTAAGAATCATTTTCAACAAGTTCGGGCGAACTTGTATCAAAGGATAAGAATTTAAGCAACAAGTTCGGGCGAACTTGTAACTATAATATCATTAAAATCCAGTTCTAGTTCGGGCGAACTTGATTGGCCAACACCAAGTTCAAGCGAACTTGATCACAAGTTCGGGCGAACTTGATGAAATTCAGTCATGTTCGTGCGAACATGATGAAATTTCTTGAAAATTAACCAAGTTCGGTCGAACTTGGTCAAAAAGTGTCAAGTTCGGTCGAACTTGATGAGAAATCTTGAAAATCCTTGTCAAGTTCGGGCGAACTTGGTCCCCCAAATCAGCCTTTTTTCACATTTTTCGATCCAGAATCCTTATTTCTTCGAATTTCGAGATGAATCCACCATAGATCTGGTCGAAAATCAATTTCTAACAATCCTATCTATTCAATTTTACTTTTCATCCGTGGATTGTATGTTTATTTCAAATTTTACGTCCAAAACCCCTCCTAATGTCCATAAATGTCCAAATTCATGAGCGTAGGTGATAACCGTAGCTCTGATACCAATTGAAGGTCCGTGATCAGGCGGTTCTAGACGGAAGTTAGTGGATAAACTATATAAGAGTTTCGGTAGAATGTTATTAAGAATGGACTAGAAATAAAATCTTTTTGTATTTTTGTAAGTTTATGCTAAAACACACTGAAAATCTTTTTTATTTTAATCTATAAAGCTGATAAACTATGTACAGGACATTGTAAACTATGTACAAACATATTTACAGATTTTTTTTTGAATTCGTGTCTAAGGATCATATCAGTTGTTTGAGACATATCACCAGTACTGTTGACCTTTAGATGACTTTAAGCTATAAACTTGTTTACCTAGTTGTCGATATGTTTCTCCACTTAAAATTTACCACGTTTCTCAACTGTTTCAAGATATGTTAAGGTAAGATTTATGAAACTTGACTTATCTGCGGTTCCCACTTCTTGAATATACTCCCATATCAAGATTCCTAAGATTTCATCTTACAGGTTAATATAGCGTAATTGAAATCTGTATCTGGATTATGCAAGGCCCTGAGAGCTCAGGTTAGTACTACCGTACAGACAAAGAGATGAAGGCTCGTCTTTAAGGTGTGTTCCATTTAAGGAATCTTTTCAGCACTGCAAATGATTAGATATTTCGATACTTTTCAAAATTGCATGCAGTTTAGGGTTTATAGCGAAAGATTATAGATGTTCTAGGCTATTGCTCCGCAAAATCAGAAGAACTTGTATAATACCCTAGATATCAACTATCTATAAAGACCTCGTATCTCAGAATCAGGCAATCTCTCAAACGAAATTTCGGAGTACTAAGTCCATATATCCAAGATATATTAATCCACAAGATTAAGCAGTTGTAAAATTCAGTTTATATCTCGAAAACAGTTTACTGAAAGTGTTAAGTCTATCGACATATCCACAGTAAGACTCGTTTATCACTTTTAAACTTTACATTTCTTTAGCATACTGTGATAGTCAACTGATGTACTATCATTTCCTTTTTGTGACACCGAACTCTTTTTGTCTTTGTCAATATTTTTGTTCATTTTTAAAATTTTTCATATGTTGTTGTATTTTCCCAAATATTTATCCCCCTAAAATCAAAAACATATTTTTGGATTTTAGATTTTTAACAAATACTAAACTAGAAAGATATTTACAAACCAAACAAACTTATATGAATTCACAGACTTTTAACTAATTTTTGAAATGTGCAGGGGCTCCAGAGATCCGTACTCTCCATGTGGATTCTGGATAGTGGAGGGTCCAGGGATATGACGGGAATGAAAGCGTTTCTTTTCGACATAAAAGCTATCAATGGCGGATATGTTGAATTTGCGGGTAACCAGGGTGGAATGATAGTCGCCAAGGGAAAACTTTCCAATGGCATTGTTTCATTTGATCGCGTGAACTATATTGCAGAGCTGGAGAGAAATCTTCTAAGCATATCGCAGATTTGCGACAAGAAGTTCACGGTGCATTTCAATGACAAAGAATGTATTATCTTGAAGCCGGGATTTATGATTCCAGATGAGTGGATTTTGATGCGAGCACCGTGTGAGAATGATCTATATGTCTTGGATATGGGTATCGCTACCACTTCATCAAAATCAGCGCAATGTTTTGTGACAAAGGCTACCGAGAAAGATTCTATTCTTTGGCATCGTAAGATGGGGCATATTCATTTGCGAAAAATGAATTTCTTGGTTCATAATGATCTTGTAGAGGGTGTAAATCTACGGAGCTTTCATATGTCTGATCACTGCTTAGAATGTAAAAAGGGAAAGCAGATCAAGAAATCTCTTCCGAAGAAAATTCTGAACTCAATAAAGTTGCCATTAGAACGTCTCCACATGGATTTGTTTGGTCCTATAAATGTTCGAAGTATTTCGGGAGACTTATGTTGCTTGGTCATGACAGATGAAATCTAGACGGTAGTACTAACATGAGCTCTCAAGGCCTCGCATAACCCAGATACAGATATCAATTACGCTATATTCACATGTTAGATGAAATCTAGGGAATCTTGATACGGGAGTATATTCAAGAAGTGGGAACCGCAGATAAGTCAAGTTTCATAAGCAAGTTAGCCCGAACTCACCTATTCCATGAGCGAACTTAGACTCCTATAAATACCTAGCTTGTGTTCCTCATTTGTAACTTTGGCATCTTAGAGGCGAAGCTCTGTCAATCTGGATTCTTGACGTTTAATCAATAAAATTGTTGTTTAACTGATTAATTCTTGTCTATTGGTAAACTTGTCATAATATTTTCGCTATTATGGACAATAGATATCAAATCTAGGTTCCTATACATTGAGGATCGGTCCTACAAGTGCTCTGATACCAATTGAAGGTCCATGATCAGGTGGTTCTAGACGGAAGTTAGTGGATAAACGTATATAACAGTTTTGGTAGAATGTTATTAAGAATGGAGTAGAAACATAATGCAGCGGAAGTCTTCATTCATACCGAATGAGTATACATCTTTATAAGTCCAGCTGCCGGAGTTCTTAGAGAGAATCCGACAGCACCTCCCCGTAGGGATTGTTGGTGCATAATGTCTATGTCGTAGTCTTATATCGAGTCTGTACAGAATAGAGTTGAATAGGCTAGCAATATGAAGTATTTATGTAATGTTTAGTCAAGTTCGCCCATGAGCTACAAGTTAAGTCAAGTTCAGGCGAACTTGCTAAGACAAGTTCGGGCGAATTCAGTCTTCCCTCTGGCGAACTTGTAGATCTATAAATAGCTAGCTAGCCTCTCTCATTTGTAACTTTGGCATTTTGGAGGCGAAGCTCTATCAATCTGGATTCTTGACTGTTACATCAATAAAATTGACTATTAACTGATTAATTCTTGCTTTGGTAAACACGTCGTAATATTTCCGCTATTATGAATGTTAGATATCTAATTTAGGTTCCTTAGCATTGAGGATCGGTCCTACAAGTGGTATCAGAGCTAGAACAGCCTGATTTGATAGTAATCAAGACAAGAACACTTCTATTTCTACTCCATTCTTCTGTTTTTCATAACTTTTTCACAAAAAATGAAGAATTCACAGTCAAAATCTTCTCAATTTTGAATATAACATGTAAAATACAAGAAAGATAAACCATTGAAAGATTGGAGACCAAAATCAACCGAACTGATGTCAAAATTTTGAAAAAACCATGTTTACAAAACCCTCAATATCGAACTTGTTAGCCAAGTTCGACCGAACTTGAGGTAAAAAGTCACTTTTTCAGTGAGTTTTTACCAAGTTCGCTCGAACTTGAGGTGTTTTAAAGGATTTGGTGCTAAGTTCGCTCGAACTTACAAAAATTTCACTGACATTTTGTCAAGTTTGACCGAACTTGACAAAATTAAAGAAAACTTTTGCCAAGTTCGCTCATACTTGTAAGAATCATATAAACTCCATTTAGCAAGTTCGACCGAGGTTGTTAAGGGTAAACATTTCAAATCAGAAGTCACAAGTTCGACCGAACTTGTGTTAAAATAAAAGAATATCTTCATTTCACTACAAGTTCGACCGAACTTGTAGTAAATCTAACATTTTCAAAAGTTTTCAAGTGTTTTCATTGTACGAGTCTCGTTATTCGTGATGGATGATATTCAAAGAGCTTATATGTCCGGGTGGGTACGTCAAATGCTAACGTAATCCAACAAGTCAATTTAGACAACGAGATGGGCACGACTGTTAAACCGCCAAAGCTAATGAGCATGGACGAGTATGGAGGATGGAAGGAGAAGTTTACATATTGGGTTCAAGCCATGCATTTCCTAGGCTGGGTGTCGATTGAAAGAGGTTATACAGTTCCGTTGGACGAAAATCAGCAAGTTCTGGAGAAGTACAAGTACTCCACAATTCAAAAAGATGAATACTTTGCTAAGAAAAAGATGATCAGTCTCATTCAACAATCTGTCAAGGAAGATATTCTGGTCCTGTTGCCGGAATACAATACTGTAAGAGAACTCTGGCTTTCACTTCAAAAGAAATACCAAGGAAGCACTGAGATTATCAAAAGTTAAAAGGCGCTCATCATGAAAGAGTTCGATATCTTTAACATGCTGAAGGGTGAGACTATGAAACAGATGATCGAACGTTTCTGTCATCTTAAAGTCCAAATGAGACGACACGGTTTAGAGAAGATGGAGCAAGAATACATCGATAAGCTTGCAAACGCACTACCTGATGGAGAATGGACTACTTACCTAATGGTTCTGAAAGAAAGTGCAAATTGGGAATTCTTCAAGTTGTCTACATTCATCAACAAACTTGAAGGTCATGAAATGGAACTTCTGAAGATCGTGAATTAAAAAATGCAAGTGTTGTTTAAGATGTTGGTCTGTATTATAAAACTGGAATGCAAGACAACATTTCAAGCCCAAAGATTCAGACAGCATTCAACCGAATTTGAATTCTTCAAACAATTCGCAGCAGAATCAGAACCAATCATACCCTCAACATGATCAAAGTCCACAGTCTTCATTCTCAAGCACTGGTTCACATTCGTCTTATCAGAATCAAGCAAATCAGAACCAACAAACAAATTCTGATTCGAATGTATTCAAATGTAACATCGCTGTTAATTTGAACAATGTTGTTTCTGAGCAAACTGCTAAGCAACACATGGCACTTCTCGCCACTGTTCTAGAATCATATGAAAGTCTTGTAGCTGGGAAAATCGGCAATCCCGAGATGACCGCCGAAGACTACGATCAGGTGGACGAAGAGAACTTGAACTAATGGATATAAAGTGGTGTTTAGCATCTATCATCCGAAAGGTCACAAAGTCCGTTGCTCTCACGGGCCGAGATATCGAAATTCAAGCAACAAACTAGGTTTTGACAAGACAAAAGTCACGTGCTTCAGATGTCGCTAGAAAGGGCATTTAAAGAGAGAGTGCAAAAACCCTGAAGCAACGGGAAATCAAAGTCTATTCGGAGGAGGCAACGAATATTACAGGAAGTCACTTCAGTACAAGCCTTTCCCGAAGAAGACTCAGATTGAAATCCAAGAGAAACCGAATCGCAGCAACACTGAGAAAGCTATGGTCGCAACAAACGAAGATGATGGTTTCGACTGGAACTCTTATATTGGTAAGAAGACCGGAGTTGCATTGATGACTTAAATTGTTGAAGATACATCTGCCGATGAAGCAGCAGCTCTAGAGAATATTTTACTGGAACAGTATTTGCAACAACAACAGGAGGAAGAGGAGTATGTTCACATGCAGAATCAAGGGATTTTATCTCCTAACTCTTGTGAAAATTTTGCAGGTCACTTTGACGGAAGTTCTCTGGAGCAAGTTGCCGAGGAGAAATCTACTGCTGAAGAAGTCATTAATGTTACTCAAGAAATGAATGCTGAAAACCTCAAAGATATTGCCGATAAAGCTTTAATGGCAAATCTGACCAAGGTAGGTCCAGAGGTAAAGGAAGTTGTTAAAGTACAAGTTGTAGAGCTTGAAAAACCTTGTACAAAATGTACCGAGCCATGTGCTGAATGTGCCAAAAAATCACAAATCATCGCTGAACTCAGTGTACATAACGAACATTTCAAATATGATTATCATACAATGAAGGAAGCGTATGACAAAATGAAAGATGATTATGGCAGGCTCGATAGAAATAATATCGAACAACATGATACTGTGAGAATGCTAAAAGGTACAGTAATGGATAAGCAAAAATCAATAAACATCTATATAAACACCATTTCTGAGACCAAACAACAACTCCAGGACATAAAAATTGAAAGAGAACGTGTTCAACAACTTTTAAGAAGTTACACTTGTAACGCGTATGTCATTGATCACATTCTTCCGACAATTCCACCGGAAGATAAACCTAAAAAGAAAATTGGTAAAGAATACAACAATGTTCCTCCACCCCTATGCGAGAAATATTGTCGCAAATCTGCTGATGGGATGGATAAGGCACTCAACATTGAGTTGTTATCTGAAAAGAAAAATGAGCTGCCGGAGAATATTGAAGTAATCTATACTAAATCTGATGATGATAATGTTGTGGTTAAGAATGTGGTTGAAAAAGTTCTGAATAATTCTGATGAAGGCAGCTTTAAAAGCGCCTTCTCGAGTTTAAGGAATTCTGATTCACAGTCTGAAGATGACGATAAATCATCGGATGACGATCTAAGTGATGATCCTAACGTTGTTATGTACAAGGTTAAGGATTCTGATAGATTGTACCTTGATGATAGTTTTCCGATTCAGAATATGCAGGAAGAATTGTTGGAAAAATTCTTTAAACTCGTGGAAGTCACATCAGATGATTTGGAGATCAATGAAAGGAAATTATATTCCAAACCTAAAAGAAACAACTACCGAAGGAATGGTGGTGATCATTCGGAAAACCGGAGAGCTGGGTTGGGATTAGAAGAATCAGATGAACCTAAAAAGAAAAAGTCGTCATTTCATGAGTATAAAGATAAAAACATGAAATTTGTTTATGGGATGAACACGGTTCATGAAGAGAGTTTGATCAGAAAACAATCAAACGATGAATTCAAGAAACAGAAAGAATTTCGAGATAAGCAGAAAGCCACAAGTGGTGTAAAATCCACTAGTGGTCATTCACATGATAATCGAACTTGCTTCAAGTGCAACGAAGTTGGTCATATTGCACGCAAGTGTCCGATGTCAAAACCAGCCTATCTTCGATGAAAAGAAAGTTCAGATGTTGTGAAACCAAAGCAAGCAAAGTTTGTAAAACCTGTAAAGATTTTGAAAAGAAATGAATCAAAACCTGAAGATAAACCCAAATCTGAAAAGAAGTTTGTAAATTCAACTTTCAAAAAAGGTGAATCTTCAAAAGCAAACGAAACAAAGTTTTACATCAAAAGGATAATATCAAATCACAAGCCTGGGTTGCTAAGAAAAAATCAACAATATCCAATGTTATTAAGTCTGAGCTTGTAAAGACTAATAACACCAAAGAATCAAAGACTGAGTCAAAATCCGAAACTATCAAACTTACAAGTGATAACAATTTGAAAGATAAAAAGAAAGTGAAGTTTTCAAACATAAACATCGTAGAAAATCCTGAAGATGATTATGAATTTGATTATGCTGACGAATGTGAGTTTGATTACGATGATGGTTATCCAATTCAACCAAGACCAAAAAGGCTTGGGTCGCGCTGTTTAACTAATTGTTGACATGTGCAGGGGCTCCAGAGATCCGTACTCTCCAAGTGGATTCTGGATAGTGGAGCGTCCAGGCATATGATGGGTATGAAAGCGTTGCTATTCGACATAAAAGATATCAATGGCGGAGATGTTGGATTTGCTGTTAACCAGGGTGAAGGATAGTCGCCGAGGGAAAACTTTCCAATGCCGTCGTTTCATTCGATCGCGTGAACTATATTGCAGAGCTGGAAAATAATCTTCTGAGCATATCGCAGATTTGTGACAAGAAATTCACGGTGCATTTCAACGAGGTTGATTACGATGATGTATTATCTTGAAGCCAGGTTTCAAAATATCAGATGAGTGGATTCTGATGCGAGCACCATGTGATAATGATCTGTATGTCTTGGATATGGGAATCGCTACCACTTCATCAAAATCAGCACAATGTTTTGTGACAAAGGCTACCGGGAAAGATTCTATTCTTTGGCATCGTAAAATGGGGCATATTCATTTGCGAAAAAATGAATTTCTTGGTTCATAATGATCTTGTAGATGGTGTAAATCTTCGGAGCTTTCATATGAGCGATCATTGTCTCGAGTGCAAAAAGGGGAAGCAAATAAAGAATTCTCATCCGAAGAAAATTCTGATCTCAATCAAGTTGCCGCTAGAGCGTCTTCACATGGATTTATTTGGTCCTGTGAATGTTCGAAGTATTTCGGGGAGACTTATATTGCTTGGTCGTGACAGATGACTATTCAAGATATTCATGGGTATTCTTTCAGGAATCAAAAGATGAAACGTTTGAAAACTTGGTGATTTTGTTCAAGACACTCGAAAATCTTTATCATCTGCCGGTCAGACGCATTAGAAGTGACAACAGCACAGAGTTTAAGAATAACAAAATGAAGGAATTCTGCAACGCTAAAGGGATTCTACACGAGTTTAGTGCACCTTATACTCCACAGCAAAACGGTGTTGCTGAAAAGCAAGAACAGAACTTTAATTGAAACTGCGAGAACCATGCTTGCAGATTCTAAACTTCCAGTCAGCTTCTGGAGTGAAGCGGTTGCTGCGGCTTGCTACACGCTAAACAGAGTTCTCACTGTCAAACCAACAAAGAAGACATGTTTTGAGATGATAAACCGACGGAAGCCAAATTTGAAATTCTTAGAGCCATTTGGTGCGCCATGTACTGTAATCGATCAAGATGACAAATTCGGAGCTAAATCTCTTGAAGGTTTCTTTGTCGGATATGTGAGTCCGCTAAGAAGGATGTCCCTTCGTTGAGAAAGGTTATTGAAGCACAGCACGTGGATTGTTTTAACTATACGGATCCTATTCAAAGGAGAGGTGACGTGTGGCTGTTTAACTACCAAGATCTTTGGAAGTCATTCGACTTGTCGGAAGAACCGTTTGAAGAAGAAATTGCAGCGTTATACTATCTTCAACAGTCGGCGAATCAAGAACAAATCATTAGACCAATTATGGTTAATTAACCCATGTTGGATACTTCATCTTCCGAAGCAGGTCCGAGCAATAGCGGTGTTCAAGTTGAAAATATTTCTGAAGCAGAAGTAACACCTTCTACATTTCCAGTGAATTCTTCTACTGAACCAGGAAATACAACATCAGGTCCAAGCATGCCTCAGAATTAGAATTCTGACTCATATGAAGCCCCGACATTTGATGCTTATGGTGAAACCTCATCAGATGAAGAAGTTGAGCAGATATCCAACATGTTGAATAAATCGGCTAGTCCGAGAAATCAGAACGAAGCTTCATCAAGTACTCCTAATGTTGATGTGAACAGTGATCTGATTGTTTCAAATCAACAAAGCTCAGTTGATGTTCCAACAGAAGAAATGTCGCGATCATATTCTTATCATCCTTCAACGAATATCTAGGAGAACTGCAAACTGGTGTGCGTACTCGAAGTCAAATCAATAAAGCACTTAGTTGTTTCTACACCCGAGTTGCTCCAACTCAGAACTACTGCTACTACTCATGTTTCATTTCTCAAATAGAGCCAAAGACCGTTAATGAAGCTCTGGCTGACGAGAATTGGGTGATAGCAATGCAAGAAGAACTATTACAGTTCGAGAAGTTGGGTGTTTGGAAGCTTGTATACTTGCCACCAAAGCAGAAAGCTATTGATACAAAGTGGGTCTTCAAGTGTAAAAGAGACGATCGGGGTGTAATAGTTAGAAACAAAGCTCGGCTGGTTGTCAAGGGATTCCACCAGTAAGAGGGAATAGATTACACGGAGGTATATGCACCAGTTGTGCTATTATAGTCTACCCGCATTTTCCTAGCGTTCGCAGCTTAGAAAGGATTTAAGGTGTACCAGTTGGATGTAAAATCTGCATTTTTCTATGGTAAACTTCGAGAACAAGTGTATGTCAGCCAACCACCGGGTTTCGTCAATCCACTGAACAAGAACAAAGCATATCTCCTGGATAAAGCCTTATACGGATTAACCAAGCCCTGAGAGCTTGGTACGAGACATTATCGCAACATCTCGTTGGAAATGGCTTTACAAGAGGCACAATGGACAGCACTTTGTTTACCAGAGAAGTAGGATCTCATCTAATAATTGTACAAATCTATGTGGACGATATCATTTTCGGTTCTACGGATGACAGTATGTGCAAAGAGTTTGAAAAGATCATGAAGAAGAAATTCGAGATGTCCTCGATGGGCGAAATGAAGTTCTTCAAAGGATTACAAGTGGATCAGCTTCCAGACGGGATATTCATTCATCAGACTAAGTATGTGCATGACATTCTCAAAAAGTTTGAAATGGATTGCTCGAAGCCGCTTTCACACCGCTGGCACTGAACCATGGGATTTGCGTAGACAAGACGGGAACAAAAGTTGATGACACACTCTATCGATCGATGATAGGATCGCTGATGTATCTGACGGCATCTTGCCCAGACATCATGTATCCTACCTGCTTATGTGCGAGATATCAGTCTTGTCCTCGAGTGTCACACATGCAGATAGTCAAGCGAATCTTCCGTTATTTAAAGGGATGTCCTAGCACGGGCTTATGGTATCCTAAAAACGACAATTTCGACCTAACGGGATACACTGACTCAGACTTCGGAGTGGACAAACTGAACTCAAAATCTACAAGGCAGGATGCCAGTTCTTTGGAACGCGTTTGGTAACGTGGCAATGTAAGAAACAGACCACGGTCTCTCTCTCAACCTGTGAGGCGGAACACATTTCTGCTTCCAGCTGTTGCTCATAAATCCTCTGGATTCAGCAACAGATGAGGGATTATGGTCTGCAGTTTCTTGACACGCCTTTATTTGTAGATAACAAAGAGCCATTGATATAACTAAAAATCCGGTTCATCACTCACGTACAAAACACATTGAAATTCATTACCATTTCATTCGTGACTGCTACGAAAAGAAATTTTGCGAATAGAAAAAATCCACACCGACGAACAAAAGGCTGATTTTTATCCCAAAGCATTTCCATTAACAAGATATAAATATCTAATGAGGCTTAACGGTATTAAAAATTTGCTTACAGGTGCAGAAGCTGAGGTTGAATACGGATCGGACGACGAGTTCACGTAATCCGCATTAGTTTGTATGGTTTGTAAATATCTTTCTAGTTTAGTATTTCTTAAAAATCTAAAATGCAAAATATGTTTTTATTTTAGGGGGAGAAATATTTGGGAAAATACAAAAACATATGAAAATTTTCAAAAATGTACAAAAACATTGAAAAAGACAAAAATAATTCGATGTCACAAAAAGGAAATGATAGTACATCAGTGGACTATCACAGTATGCTAAAGAAATGTAAAGTTTAAAAGTGATAAACGAGTCTTACTGTGGATGTGTCGATAGGCTTAACACGTTCAGTAAACTGTTTTCGAGGTATAAACTAAATTTAACAACTGCTTAATCTTGTGGATTAACATATCTTGGATATATGGACTTAGTACTCCGAAATTTCATTTGAGAGATTGCCTGATTCTGAGATATGAGGTCTTTATAGATAGTTGATATCTGGGGTATTATACAAGTTCTTCTGATTTTGCGAAAGCAATAGCCTAGAACTTCTATAATACTTTGCTATAAACCCTAAAACTGCTTGCAATCTTGAAAAGTATCGAAAGATATAATCATTTGCAGTGCTGAAAAGATTCCTTAAGTGGAACACACCTTAAAGACGAGCCTTCATTCTGTACGGTAGTACAAACCTGACCTCTCAAGGTCTCGCATTTACCCAGATACAGATATCAATTACGCTATATTCACTTGTAAGATGAAATCTAGAGAATCTTGATACGGGAGTATATTCAAGAAGTGGGAACCGCAGATAAGTCATGTTTCATAAATCTTAACTTAACATATCTTGAAACAGTTGAGAAACATGGTAAAGTTTAAGAGGACGAACATATCGACAATCTAGCTAAATGATTTTAAAACTTAAAGTCATCTAAAGGTCAACGGTACTGGTGATATGTCTCAATTAACTGATATGATCCTTAGACACGAATTCACAAAAATATGTCTGCAAATATGTTTATACATGTTTACATTGTTATATACATAGTTTATCAGCTTTACCGATTAAATCTAAAAAGATTTTCAGTGTGTTTTAGCAAAAACTTACAAAAATACAAAAAAAGAAGAATTTTGTTTCTACATTGTTTTCAGCAAACCAATGTTGGATAACGGGTCTTCGAAGTCTGGTAAGATGCTAGAACTGGTGGGAATCTCATTGACAACAGGATGGGAGCTAATCTGTAAAATTTGAAAAGCCAAAACGATAAAAAGTTCATTAATTTGAAACTTTAATTTTGAAAATATCAACAGTTTGTTCGTAATGGGTCAAACCGGGGTCATTAACTTGGACTCGCAGACAAAATTGGTTAACCAAGGTCATTTACTTGGACTTGGTCAACTAAGTGGATTTTCATAACTGGTAAAAGTTGGAAAGTTCAGGGGTTAAATTGCTTTGAAAAAGTTTGAATTTAAGTTTGGCAAGTTCGGCCGAACTTGCTAAACTGAATCAAGTTTAACAATTAAGCAAGTTCGACCGAACTTGCAGTGATGATTGATTGTTTAAACATAAGTTTCGCCCGGACTTGAATGGGCCTGTGTTCTGGGCTTGCAAGTTCGCCCGAACTTGCAATGGTATAAATACCGTGCAAGTTCGGCCAAAGTCATTCATCAAGCAACCAAATACTCTCTGAGCGAACTTGAGCATTTGAGCGATTTGAGTGAAATTGACAAGTTTGCGTCGTTATTCTGCAAAAAAATTATATTTTCTTGGTGATTTGCACACCATCCACAATGGAAGGGGTGAGATTTTGGACATTAAACCGTAAATTGGACCCTAATCGAACATATCAGATCTGAAAGATTAAAAATTGATAGATCTAAGAGTTTAATGAAAGAATTGAACTTAAAAATCTTGTTAAACACATAAATCGTCTATGAAAACGTGTTGAATTTGATTAAATGATCATGTTTAGTCTGTGCAAGTTTGTGTATGGAGAAGATGACAAGTTTGGCCAAACTTGTTATCAAGTTCGACCAGACTTGTTAACTAAAACATGAATAAAATGTGTTAAATTTAAGTTCGACCGAACTTCTGTGCTAAATCTGTAAATTTTTTAGATCATAAGTTTGTCCGAACTTAGGTATTTTGAATGATGTGATAAGATATGAGTTCGCCCGAACTTATGTTTGAGAATTGTTGAACATGTGTATTACATGTTCGGGCGAACTTGACAAAATCAAAATGTCATAACACTTATCAAGTTCGCCCGAACTTGATAGAAAGTGTTGAAAAATTGTAACTTTTTCTCGTATTGCGTGCTAATTGTTTTCGTCATTTTTCAGGCTCAAGAACCAGCAAGGGTGATTGCTATGGATTTCTCAAAGTTCCATAACACTTGTATTACGCTCGACAAGACGATATGTCCATCATTGAAGGAATACGACAGCATTTTAAAGTTTCTTAAAGAGTGTCCGATACATCGAGCGATTACGAAGCACACAGTGTCTTACATATCACACACGTACCATTTCTGGATGAACGAAGCCTAAGTGATGATAAAAAGACCATTACATCATCAGCAAGTCAGGAATAAAGTCAAACCAATCACTGTTACTGAAGACGATATTCGACGGATCCTACAGTTTAATGATGACAAAGACGATCCGATATTTCTTGATGAGAAGATGGTTCGCGGTTGTTTCTATAGAATGGGTTATAAGGGGAGCGTTAATAAGCCGATACTGAAGAAAGGGAAGTGCCTAACCACTACAAGCTTTTAATGCATGCGATTATTCATACATTCAGTCACCGCAAAGCAGGTCTAGACGATGTTCAAGACTACATGGCCTGTATGGCAACGACATTGGTCTTGAAGAAGCCGTTTAACTATTCTAAACTGGTTTTCACACTTATGTCGAAAAACATGGATGATTCGAGATTGTACTTATATCCGAGGTTTGTTCAGATGCTAATCGATGAAAAGTTCACAAACATCGCGTGTGATCCGAATGATGTGTTATATCTAAGTCATCTCGACGATACAACTGTGAAGAAGTTGATCAAGTTGCAAAAGCAAGCGTCATCACCTATTGCTAAACCAGTATTTGGGGCCATCAAAGATTCAAATTATATTGCGCCGCTTGACAATAAATGGAGAAAAGATGGAAGTGATGATGAAAAAGAGTTGAACGCAGAGAAAGAGTGGTTCAAAGGTTTCAAGCCGAAAGCTCGAAGCGATTGGTTCCTAAAGGTTGAAGTTGATAAGCCTAAGAAGAAACGAGAAGTAAAGAAAGTTGAAACAATGCTTGTTGATGAAGATGAGCCAGAGAATGGTCAAGTTGAAGCTGGTTCGAGTGCTGTGGTAGTTGTTGAAAGTCAAGAGATTGAAAAGTCAACACAAGATGATGTTATCTCTGCTACATCTGAAAATGATGATGATTCAGATGAAACTCCTGTGAAAGAACCAGAAAAATCAGAGGTTGAAATTAGAGCTGAAAAGGAGAAAGAAATGGCTAAGTGTACAAAGTCTTCAGCAACAGAAATTTCGAGAAAGAAATGGCTGATTTTGATCCAAATCTCGAGAAAGAATCTGAAGAAGAAAGGCCGAAGAAAAAGGCTATGTGTACAAAGTCTTCAGCAACAGAAATTTCAAAGAAGACTACAGGATCTCCACAAGATAAAGGCAAAAAGTCAAAGAAAGCAAAGAAGCCACCAAGCAGAAGATACATCGGAATGCTAAAAAGCACAGAAGTTACACAAGAACCTTCTGGCGCACAAGAGAAAGGAGTTACACAAGAACCTCCTGTCATTATTTCTACTGAAGTTGAACGTCCAGGAGTTACACAAGAACCTCCTGTGACTGGATTGCTCGAACTACCTGTTATTCAATCTCCAGTTGCTCTAACGACTTCTCATATCGAAAGTTCTACTCTGAAGAAGTCTACACCAAAAGATGCAACACCAAAGTCTACACCGAAAACTCCAAGGGGGAATTTATTTGGTGATATGCCGCATGATCCAATCAGTCTTCAAGATCTGAATGATTTATTTCCCGATACTAATGTTGATCTTCTCGAAAAGCGTATCAAGATCTTGGATTCAAAGTGGCTAAAAATGAAGAGGAAAAAGCTGAGTTGATTAATAAGATGAATCAAAGCAAAAGTGAGAAAGAGGTATTGGACGATGAGGTCAAAGTTTTGGAGAATGAACGAGAATACTTCAAAGCTCTAATCGAGAGTCTGCAAGATGCAAATGAGAAGCTGCAGACAGAAATTACAGAGTTAAAGACTATTCAGGCCCTAAATGATCGAAGGTTTATGAGAATGCAGAAAGTGTTATCTAATACGCTAGGGATTGATTTCATCACTGAATATGATCATCTGGATCAACAGGAAGCTAAAGAAAGGTCTGAGAAAGAACTAGCAGCAAGTGGCAAAGGAAAAAGTGTTGAGGGTGAAGCCCCTAAATCATTTGAAGCCGCAGAGAAGACTGTTGATGATGTTACTAAAGCTTCTGAGTCCGATATTCCAAAGGTTGACGAATCTGTCAAGCCTTCTGATCCTATTGTTGCTTTTGAAAATAAGGACGATGAAGAAGCTGAAAAAGAGGATAAAGATGATGATGAAGAGAAAGATGAATCTGATTACGAGGATTGGAATGTTGCTGATGATGACGATGATGATGATCAGGGTGGTGTTGGTCTTAAAATTACTGAAGCAAAAGTCTTCGATGAATTTGATTTTTCTTCGTTAATGGATGATGAATCGAATAGGATGGATGATAAGATTGAGGGGGAGTCAGGGCAGACAGGGCCATCTGATGAGATTGGATATGTTGAATGTTGAAAGATTTATGAAGCCTGTTGCTGCAGTACCCGCAAAGCCTTTAATGTTGATTCTTGAACATAATGTAGAGGAAGGCGAGTATGTGCATAACTAGACTAAGGAAGATCTGGCAAAGTTAATTGAAGTTGATGCTGAAAATCTAGAGTTTGATTTTGAAGACGTGTTGAATGTTAACACTTTTGATCCGAATGATTATGATTACGTTAGAAGATTTGAAGCTGATGAATACAATAGAGTGATTGTTGAAGATTGGTCTTCTGATGATGAGACAGATCAAACTGCGAAGTCCGTTGGTCCTAACACTGATAGTTTTCCTACATTTGAGGAGATGTACAAGCAACTAGATGAATATACATTAAAAGGAAAATTGAAGAATCATTTCAAGAATGTAAAGTACGAAAGCCGATGACGAAAGAAGAGATAGCTCAAGCAAAGAAGTCTTGGTTTAAAGAAATGTCGTGCGAACGTAAGTTTCGACGTTCTCTAGCATTCTTTACCCGAGACAAAGACGTGTCATTAGGGGGATATTATTAGTTGGAGTTGGTTTAAAGAGCTGAACGTATATGCAATCCAAAGGGAATTTGGAGTGCAATACTTCAAGTATCTTGCTGATTTCAAGACTTTACCATATTGGGATGTTGAGGAGCTGGTTCAGACTGTGAATGTTACATATCAGATGAAGTACATTGATCAGTTGTTATGGAAGATGATCAAGTATGAAGCGGTAAAAGGATTTAACTATCGGAAGCCATTCATTCCAGGTCGACGAATCAAAACAAGTAAAAAGACGGGGGGAAAAGACATAACTTTGATAATGAAGCGACCTAGAGCCATGAGAAACATGTCGTTGATTCCGATTGAGCAAAACTTCTATCCATTGTTCAAGTGGTGGCAGATAGATCCATCTACTTGTGAAGCAATTATTATTTTAACATTTGAAGAACATTTGGATACTACGAAGGAAAGGGTTGAAATACTTGGGTCTCAGCGCAGGAGGGGTTTATGGAGAACAATCGAGATTTTAGATCAAATGTGGTTGGTGAACTATTCGAGAGATGATATTAAGCTTGTTCTATAGTAAGATTGTGTTTGAAGAACGTGAGAAGGTACAAGCTATGCAATACAGAAAGTTATGAATGTTTGCTATGCACGAGAAGTAAATTCAGGGAAGATGTGGCAGACAAGTTGGAGGGATTTAGAAAGGGTTGAATTCCTGAAAGAGGAAAAGCGTCTCGAAGCTATACAGGAGAAAGGTAGAAAGGCAAGTACTAGAAGATTTCAATTCATGAACAAAGTGCCTCCTACAGATCAGACGCCGGATCCTAAACAAGAGCGACGAAAGAAGCCGTTTAAGAGCTTCTTCGGTCGTGTGCGTTAATGTTTAATTCGAAGACAGAGTTTTTGAAGACTGATACAAGACGAAGACGATTTCCAAGGGGGAGTCTGTTGGTGCATAATGTCTATGTCTTAGTCTTATATCGAGTCTGTATAGAATAGAGTTGAATAGGCTAGCAATATGAAGTATTTATGTAATGTTTAGTCAAGTTCGCCCATGAGCTACATGTTAAGTCAAGTTCGGCCGAACTTGCTAAGACAAGTTCGGGTGAACTTAGTCTTCCCTCTGGCGAACTTGTAGATCTATAAATAGCTAGCTAGCCTCTCTCATTGTAACTTTGGCATTTTGGAGGCGAAGCTCTGTCAATCTGGATTCTTGAATGTTACATCAATAAAATTGACTATTAGCTGATTAATTCTTGTCTTTGGTAAACATGTCGTAATTTTCCGCTATTATGAACGTTAGATATCAAATTTAGGTTCCTTACCATCAAGGATCGGTCCTACAGGGATGCCAAAAACTTCAAATGACAAATGAACACACACCTCCTATTTATAGGGAAACAGCCAAGTTCGCTTGACATGAGCATATGAGGTCAAGTTCGGGCGAACTTGTCTATCATATGACAAGTTCGGCCGAACTTGTCCGCCACATGTCAAGTTTGAGTGAACTTGACCTACACAGGTCAAGTTCGAGCGAACTTGTTCCCTTTTACACTAAAAACTTCGTATTTTGGTCGTCTGTTTGATTCTAACCTATACAATAATCAACACACGCTCAATCTAGCCTTTTCGACAAGCGACCAACACAAGAGTGCATCAACATTCGTGAAGAAAAAGGATGGAATTCAGAATGTGTATCGATTATCGAGAGTTGAATAAGCTTACTATCAAGAATCGGTATCCGCTACCGAGGATTGATGACTTAATTGATCAACTACAAGGTTCGAGCTTCTATTCCAAGATAGACTTAAGGTCTGGATTTCACCAGTTCCGAATACAAGGCGAAAGCATACCAAAAACGGCTTTTAGGACTCTTTATGGTCATTACGAGTTTCTCATTATGCCATTCGGCCTAACAAATGCGCTAGAGGTCTTTATGGATTTAATAAATCGCGTGTGCAATCCGTATCTCGACAAATTCGTGATAGTGTTTATCGATGATATACTAATATATTCGCGATCGAAGGATGAGCACGAGCAACATTTGAGAACCATTCTAGTACAATTAAACTATTAATTTAATCATGCAATTATATGTTAAAACGTCATGTTCTGCTAAATTACATCCTATATATCTGAAAACTGCTACGAATTACATTTCAATAGTGCATATTATTCATTTTGATCATTGTGTCGGAAAAACAATTAGACAATGCACTAAAACAACTAGTGGACATGCCGGTTAGACTAGCAGTGTCAGCACTAGTTCGGTACTCAGCTTAACGGCAGTTCTAGGTGTTGGTGCAAAATGTCTATGTCTTAGTCTTATATCGAGTCTGTATAGATTAGAGTTGAATAGGCTAGTGAAAACGAGTATTTATGTAACTAGAGGTCAAGTTCGCTCCTGGTGGTATTGTATTGTCAAGTTCGGCCGAACTTGCCTTGGCAAGTTCGCCCAAAATCATGTCCTTCACCAGTGAACTTCACACTCTATAGATAGCTAGCATGTCTCTCTCATTTGTAACTTTGGCATTTCTGAGGCGAAGCTCTGTCAATTTGGAGACTCGACGTTATATCAATAAAATTGACGATTAATTGACTAATTCTTGTTATTTGGTAAACTTGTCATAATATTTCCTCTATTATGGACAATAGAGATCAAATCTAGGTTCCTATGCATTGAGGATCGGTCCTACAAGTGGTATCAGAGCTAGAATAGCCTGATTTGATTGATATCAAGATAAGAACACTTCTAAATTCTACTCCATTCTTCTATTTTTCTTAACTTTTACACAAAAATTAAGAATTCACGGTCAAATTATGTCCAATTTTGAATATGTCATGTTAAATACATCATAGATAAACCCCTAAGAGTTTGGAGACTAAAATCAAAAGAATTGGTGTCAAATTGTTGCAAAAACTATGTTTTCAAAACCCTCTATCATCGAACTTGTTAGCCAAGTTCGACCGAACTTGAGGTAAAAAGTCACTTTTTGAGTGAGTTTTTACCAAGTTCGCTCGAACTTGAGGTGTTTTTTGAAAGAATTCTGCTAAGTTCGCTCGAACTTACTAAGATTTCATTGATATTTTGTCAAGTTCGACCGAACTTGATAAAATTCAAGAAAACTTTAGCCAAGTTCACTCGTACTTGCACATCTTTCTTATAAAACTCAAACGCAAGTTCGATCGAGGTTGCTCAGGGAAATTTTTCAAATCAAAAGTCACAAGTCTGACCGTGTGATAAAATCTGAATTCTTCATTCAATCTACAAGTTCGACCGAACTTGAAGTAAACCTAATTTTTTCAAAAGTTTGAACGTGTTTTCAGCGTATGTGTCTTGATATTCGCGATGGATGATATTTAGAAAGCGTTTATGTCTGGAGTGGGTACATCCAATGCTAACGTGATTCAACAAGTCAATCTTGACAACGAAATGGGCACGACCGTTAAACCACCAAAGTTAATGAGCATGGACGAGTACGAAGGATGGAAGGAGAAATTCACGTATTGGGTTCAAGCCATGCATTTCCTAGGCTGGGTGTCGATTGAGAGAGGTTATACTGTTCCGTTGGATGAACATCAGCAAGTCCTGGAGAAGTTCAAATACTCCACGACACAGAAAGAAGAATACATTGCTGAGAAAAAAGATGATTAGCCTCATTCAACAATCTGTTAAAGAGGATATTCTGGTCTTGTTGCCAGAATACACGACTGCAAGAGAACTCTGGCTATCACTGCAAAAGAAATATCAAGGAAGTGTAGAGATGATCAAGAGTAAGAAAGCTCTCATTATGAAGGAATTCGATATCTTTAACATGTTGAAGGGAGAGACAATGAAACAGATGATTGAGCATTTCTGTCATCTGAAAGTCCAAATGAGAAGACACGGTCTCGAGAAGACGGAACAAGAGTACATCGATAAGCTAGCAGATGCCTTACCTGACAGAGAGTGGACTACTTACCTGATGGTTCTGAAAGAAAGTTCGAATTGAGAATTCTTTAAGCTGTCAACATTCATCGACAAACTCGAAGCTCATGAAATGGAAATTTTAAAGATCGCAAAGTCGAAGAATGCTAACATTGTTCAAGATGTTGGTCTGTATTACAAAACCGGGATGCAAGACAACATTTCAAGCCCAAAGATTCAGACAGCATTCAATGCAAATTTGAATTCTTCGAACCATTCGCAGCAGAATCAGAACCAATCATATCCTCAATATGATCAAAGTCCACAAAGCTCTTTATTCTCAGGCACTGGTTCAAATTCGTCTTATCAGAGTCAAGCAAATCAAAATCAACAACAAATTCTGATTCAAATGTGTACAAGTGTAACATTGCTGTCAACCTTAACAATGTTGTTTCTGAGCAAGTTGCAAAACAACACATGTCACTTCTCGCCACTGTTCTAGAATCATATGAAAGTCTTGTAGCAGGGAAAATCGGCAATCCCGAGATGACCGCCGAAGACTACGATCTGGTGGACGAAGAGCTTGAACTGATGGACATAAAGTGGTGTTTAGCTTCTATCATTCGAAGGGTCACAAAGTTTGTTGCACTCATAAGCTGAGATATCGGAAATTCAAGCAACAAGCCGGGGTTTGATAAAACGAAAGTCACATGCTTCAGATGCCAACAGAAAGGGTATTTCAAGAGAGAATGCAAAAACCCTGAAGCAACGGGCAATCAGAGTCCATTTGGAGGAGGCAATGAGTACTACAAGAAGTCACTACAGTACAAGCCATTCCCGAATAAGACTCAGATTGAAATCCAAGAGAAACCAAACAATAGCAACCTTGAGAAAGCTATGGTTGCATCAAATGAAGACGATGGTTTCGACTGGAAATCTTATATCGGTAAGAAGACCGGAGTTGCTGTTAGTGCAGAATGTCTATGTCTTAGTCTTATATCGAGTCTGTATAGATTAGAGTTGAAAACCTAGTGATATGAAGTATTTATGTATGTTAGAGTCAAGTTCGCCCATGATGTTCATGGATGTCAAGTTCGGCCGAACTTGCTTAAGCAAGTTCGCCCGAACTCACCTATTCCATGAGCGAACTTAGACTACTATAAATACCTAGCTTGTGTTCCTCATTTGTAACTTTGGCATCTTAGAGGCGAAGCTCTGTCAATCTGGATTCTTGACGTTTAATCAATAAAATTGACGTTTAACTGATTAATTCTTGTCTATTGGTAAACTTGTCGTAATATTTCCGCTATTATGGACAATAGATATCAAATCTAGGTTCCTATGTATTGAGGATCGGTCCTACAAGTGGTATCAGTGCTACGGTTATCACCTACGCTCATGAATTTGGACATTTATGGGCATTAGGAGGGGTTTTGGACGTAAAACTTGAAATAAACATACAATCCACGGATGAAAAGTAAAATTGAATGGATAGGATTGTTAGAAAACCATTTTCGACCAGATCTATGGTGATTCATCTCGAAATTCAAAGAAATAAGGATTCTGGATCGAAAAATGTAAAAAAAAGGCTGATTTGGGGGATCAAGTTCGCTCGAACTTGACAAGAATTTTCATGATTTTTCATCAAGTTCGCCCGAACTTGACTGATTTTCATGATTTTTCATCAAGTTCGCCCGAACTTGACAAAGATTTTCATGATTTTTCATCAAGTTCGCCCGAACTTAACTGATTTTCATTGAAATTAAGCACAAGTTCGCCGAACTTGTTCATTTTATACAAGTTCGCCCGAACTTGGTGTTGGCCAACTAAGTTCGCCCGAACTTGACTGGATTTTAATGAAATTATGGTTACAAGTTTGCCGAACTTGTTGCTTAAATTTCTTATACTTTGATACAAGTTCGCCCGAACTTGACTGATTTTCATGGAATTAAGCACAAGTTCGCCCGAACTTGTTCTTTTCATACAAGTTCGCCCGAACTTGGTGTTGGCCAACTAAGTGTGCCCGAACTTGACTGGATTTTAATGAAATTATGGTTACAAGTTCGCCCAAACTTGTTGCTTAAATTTCTTATACTTTGATACAAGTTCGCCTGAACTTGTTGAAAAGTGATTCTTACACAAGTTCGCCCGAACTTGTCCAGGAGCCTAAAAAAAATTTGGGATGAGTATTGATGGATGGAAAAATTTTGTTGATCGTATTGATGGGATGAGTGTCCAGAAAAAATTTGGCGATAGAAATTTTTCGAGTTTTTGAAGACCGAACCGGCATGTTCGGAGACACCTTCTAGAGCTTCAGAGTACAGATTTGATGATATGGTCACAAAATTTTGAAAACGGGAGAGTCATTGATACCGATGCAGAATGTTGATCATTTGGGTGTCGTGACTAGTAATGGGCCTAAACGTTAAATCCGCATTTGTTAAATACTGAAAATTCCGGATTTCAGGGGGAATTTCAGTGAAAATTTCAGTATGGTCAAAATTTGCAAAAATGAGGCGGAATAAAAAATTTTCAATATTTGAAGATTCCGGCATTTTTGAAATTTGTGACTACTGCAATAGTATTCGGGTGGTTACCGATTGCAGATTATCGGGAAATGCAGAGGATTGAGATTGATTGGGGATTTCAAATTGATGTCTAGTTTGAAAGTGGGTGGTTACATAACTAAGTCTTGGAGGAGTTGTTTATCAGATTCTGAGGTCATGGTTGTGGATTGACACCTGAGTCGCGCATATGGTTTGGAAGCACACACGACTGCCTATCTTTAACTCTGCTTTGCACATGAACTATTGACTGGACTAACCGCCAGGAGATAGGGATGCTCTGTAGTTTCAGTTGCCCCGGGTTGTACGCGGTACCATGATTAAAGAAGATGATTTATGGGATCGGATCTTTCGGATAAAGTTGTGTGTATCAGTTGCTGACAAAATAGGTTATACATTTGGGATTCTGTGATCAAAGAAAGTTCAGATTTTTTAGTTCATGATACAGAGTGATGCTTAAGGGTTAGAGTCCTGATCTCTGGTCAAGGAACAGTTAGCTGGATTAGCAGTCGTTAGTAACAGTGAGGAATTAATGACTAGCTCCGCAGACGGATGATTCAAAATTACCAAGGAAATCTGCTGATAACCTTTGGTGGCCATTATTTTTAGTCTTCAAGCAGATGAATCATTCTTCTCTTTGGACTAACCGCTGTTGGATGATGATGTTTGGTGATTAAGTGGCGCTGGTCTACCGCAGATAGCTATATATCTGGTATTATGACTGAAGAGGAAGAATGTGATTTTGGTCACGAAGGTATGTTTCTCAGATTCGATGCTTTACCAGATTATCTGTTTCCGATGAAGATTTGCTGATTGAGCAGTTTACCGATTTGCAAATCAAATCTTTCTGAAGGGTGCTTAACTGCGATTACGGAAATCAGGATTTCGAATTTTCGAGGGTATTCGTTGAGTTGAAGTTTTCCATTCAGTGATTCGAAGTTTCTATCAATTTCCGATTGAGTTTTTGATACTTTAGGAGTTTGCGGAATAAACTCTCAATGCTCAACGCTTATTCAAAAACTAAACTCGGATGCGGTTATCGTCGAAATGGAGAAGCTGTTGCATTGATTAGCTTCGAGTTGATGGTTATTCGAGAAAATTTGTCAGTCAAGTAAATCAGAGGAGTCAGAAACCACGCAACCAAAGATCTGAACTGGAGATTTCAACGGAATTGAAAGTTGTTAATGCAAACCCGGATTATCAATTAAGGGGAATCTGTTGACGCGTTTCGACGACAACGGCAGACACCTTGATTGAAGTTGCAGAATATTCAAACACGGCTCAAAGTTTTGAAGATCAAGATCAAGTTTAGACAGTAACGAACAAGGGGGAATCTGTTGATGCACTATTGTGTTCGTCACTAGTCGAATAGGCTAGATTGAGCGTGTGTTGAATGTTGTATAGGTTAGAATCGAACACACGACCAAAATACGGAGTTTTCAGTGTAAAAGGGAGAGATTTCAACGGAATTAAAAGTTGCTAATGCAAACCTGGATCATCAATTAAGGGGGAATCTGTTGACGCGTTTCGACGACAACTGTGACATCCCGGTTTTTTCGGATAACTTAAACGCAATACTTGTCGAATAAATTATGTGCTACGCATTAAACGTTTATAAGTTGGTGCGTTATTATGTGATATCCGAGTTTGTGTTTTATGTTAGTTATAATGTATAGACGTAGTAAATAAACAAATGAATCGAGCTGAACCGCGACACGAGCCGGCCTCTTTTCTTGCGACTCAAGGAACTAAACTTGGGGATCAAGTTTTAAACCCAAACCTTAAACCCAAACCATCCGGTCGCGAGCAAACAACCCAAACCGACCCACCCAAGTCCTTTCGGCCGCGAGAACAAACCCAAACCGCAACCCATTCCCTTCCCTCATCTCTTGCGCCTATATATACAAACTCATGCATGCTTTCTTCACAACACAAAAACCCTAATATCTAAAGAAGCCGACGGCAGCCTTGCTACACTCCCCTCGGTCGCGAGATCAGCCCCTTGTTCACCTCCTCGATCGCAAACAGCCCTCTTGTCCCTTGATCGCGAGCAGCCCTCCTTTCAGTCCCTCGACCGCAAGCAGCTTGTTACAACTCCATCTTCATCCTCGGTCGCGATTCTTTTGATCATTGGTTCCTCATCTCACTCACGGCTCATTGATCTTGTTATTAAAGGTTAGGATTATAATTGTTTGCAAGATCATATTCGGATTATATGCTTGAATGTAGGGTTATGTTAGCCGATTTATTGATGATGTTTGCAAGTTGATGTTTGTTCGAAATCTGGAAACATAGGCTGTGTTTTGTTTATAAAAACTAGAGATTATGATTAGGGTTTGCATGGATATGATATATGTATTGATCTATGATTGGAAAAAAATCAGTTCTTGATCGCCTAGGTTCATTGTATCGACGGTTATTGCGAATTAGTTGTGATAAAATGCTGAAACAGGTTGCTGAATGATAGTTACAGCTGACTTCAACTGGCTGTAACTCGGTCATTAGTTGTTGAAAAACGGATTTTCTGAAGTCTACAACATAGAGATTTGAATAACGAATCTAATGGCGCTAGATTCATATTTTCTGAAGTCGTTTGATATTTTTAAGTGGCCAATTAAGTTCAGTAACTAAAGCTGTGGAAATCCTGAAATTTTTTTAGTTGTTTATCGAGTTGGATTTTATAATCTGTAGGGAGTCGAATCATGAAATTTGTACAGCAACTAGGTATGGAAATTTCCGGGCAACTCCCACTGGAATTTTGTTAATTGGACGATCGGTGATTTTTAAATAAATTCTTCCGTGGACTGCAGTCAGAAAGCGACGAATCTGACTGCAGCCTAGTATATTAATATTTATGGTTAATTGGTAAAGTATTAGGACTTGAAAAATTTATATAAATTTCTACAGTATACTTGTCACCTGCTGTAAAATAATTGGAATTTTTGGAATGTTGGAACTATTTTATAAAAATCCTAGAAAACAGCCGAATTATGAGTATGTAAGCTGAAACTTGATAACTTGTGAATGTGTGCACCAAAGTGTTGCATGGATTGGATTATGTTCATGATAAATTGTTTTGATTACTATGTTCACATGAGGATACTTGCATGCATGTTTGAGTGTTAGGAATTTTGATTGTGTGTATCACTTTGTGCGTAAATTATGTGTAGAATTTTGTATTGGTGTGTTCACACACTGACTTGAAATCAATTGGTTTGTTAGGACGCAATTAGCGGTCCCATCCTTTACGACTTTTTTGCTACACTAACCGAGCAACTAAAGGTGAGTTCACGGCCCCTAATTTTATCCGGTTTTAAACAACAGGGGGAGAAACATGTATACACTCTTCAAACTCAATCTCTTTACGTTATACGAATTTAACGTCACATAACTATTCGGAAACTAAGTTAATGTTAATGTAACGTTATGGTCACTAAGCAGCTATATCACATAAGTCCTCGACAATCTCTCAGATCGTTAGTATTGGGTTTAAATAGCGGGGAAATTATAAGTAGTACTACTGGGCCCGACAAGCCCCATCCGAGCTAGTCGCGCTAGCCGACCGGGTATGGTCAACGGGTGAATAATTTGGCCTAACTTCGCCATGGTCAGTGATAGGCCTGGCAACACGGAGGCACAATAGTCAGCTTCGATCGCGAACACTTACGTGACATAACTTTAGGCTAGCTACCTATATATGTTAACATTGAACTTAATTACGAATCAACAATATTATTCCGGGTTAGGAATAATGGAACAAACAACAATATTATTCCGGGTTAGGAATAATGGAACCACCAGCAATATTATCCCAGGTTAGGGATAATGGAACCAACAACGTTATTATTCCGGGTTAGGAATAATGGAACTATCGGTATTATTCCGGGTAAGGAATAATGGAACTATCAGTATCATTCCGGGTTGGGAATAATGGAACTAAATCGTTATCCCGGGTTAGGGATAACGGGGGAAACAAACTCATAACCGAACAAATGAATTTATGAAAACCTGTGAACTCACTCATCTTTAATGTTGACACTTGTTTCTTTACATGTTTCTCAGGACGCTAGGAGCTCTAGGTGCACTCACTTGCATTGATCAAGACATCTTTTATCGAGTCTCATTTACAAACATTGTTTTGGGTTTTTCATTTGTTTTGGCGTTTGTGTTGGCGCCCGTTTCACTACTTATTTTATGCTTCCGCTCAACCATAAAAACTAATGCTTCCGCTAAACATTGGTAACTAACTAAGACAATATAAAATCTACGATGAATGGTTAAACAAATGATTTTTGGAAAACGTATTATCAAATCATATAGAGTCGTTCGACGTACTAGTGTTTCAGATTCTGGTTTGTTCACACGCCTCGCGGTAAAACTCCGCAAGTGGAAATTGAGGGTGTGACAACAACGGCAGACACCTTGATTGAAGTTGCTGAATATTTAAACACGGCTCAAAGTTTTGAAGATCAAGATCAAGCTTCGACAGTAACGAAACAAGGGGGAATCTGTTGATGCACTATTGTGTTCGTCACTTGTCGAATAGGCTAGATTGAGCGTGTGTTGAATATTGTATAGGTTACAATCGAACACACGACCAAAATACGGAGTTTTCAGTGTAAAAGGGAACAAGTTAGCTCGAACTTGACCTGTGTAGGTCAAGTTCGCTCTAACTTGACATGTGGCAGACAAGTTCGGCTGAACTTGTCATATGATAGACAAGTTCGCCTGAACTTGACCTCATATGCACATGTCAAGCGAACTTGGCTGTTTCCCTATAAATAGGAGGTGTGTGTTCATTTTTCATTTAAGTTTTTGGGATCCCTACGGGGAGGTGCTGCCGGATTCTCTCCAGGAACTCCGGCAGCTGGACTTATAAAGATGTATACTCCTTCTGTATGAATGAAGACTTCCGCTGCATTCTGTTTCTACTCCATTCTTAATAACATTCTACCGAAACTGTTATATACATTTATCCACTAACTTCCGTCTAGAACTGCCTGATCACGGACCTTCAACGTATAAGACCGGAGCTCCCCAAGGTGAAAAGCTCGGTCTAATGATTCCTTTATCTAGCAACTCTTGAAGTTGTGTAGATAATTCTTGCATTTCAGAAGGTGCTAGTCGATATGGAGACTTGGCTACAGGCGCGGCTCCCGGTACCAAGTCGATGTGGAATTCGACTTGTCGTTGAGGTGGCAATCCCGGTAAGTCTTCAGGAAAGACTTCAGGGAATTCCTTCACGATTGGAATGTCTTCGAGTTTAGGCTCCTCGTCCATCTTGTCGACAACATGTGCTAGGAAAGCTATGCAACCATTCCTTAAGCACTTTTGGGCTTTCATGCAATTAATAATCCGAGAGGCGTGCTTTGCTTTTCCCCGTGAACCAGCAAATGTTCTTCGTTTGGTAGTGGAATACGAATGATCTTTTCGTGACATAAGATTTTAGCTTGATTTTTGGATAGCCAATCCATGCCGATAACGACATCGAAACTACCTAATTGAACCGGTAAGAGATCTATGTCGAACTTTCGTTCGCCCAGTTCTAAGGTACATTTCTTTATAACTTCGCTTGATTCTACCAATTTTCCGTCAGCTAGTTCAATCGAGTAAGGAATGTCTAATTTACTGATTCTACCCCAAGTATATCTCTAAATTCCTTAGAAATAAAACTAAAATCTGCCCCGGTATAAAAAAGTATATATGCAAAGTGGTTGTTTATAAGGAACGTACCGGTGACCACATTCGGGTCCTCGCGTGCGTCCTTAGTTCCAAGCACAAAAGCTCTTCCCCGAGCTCGATTTCCTTTCGGGCAATCTTTCTTGAAATGCACTTTGTCACCACAATTATAGCATCCATCAGTTGTTCCTCGACATGCAGTAGTAGTATGCCCAAACTTTCCACACTTGCTGCATTTGGAGCCTCGGCATTCCCCATAATGATGGAAAGGGCATTTGGGGCATTTTGGTGCTTCTCCACCATAGGGTTTCCTCTCCGCATTGTTTGGTGTGGTAACGGCATAAGCTTTCGCTACTTTGTTTTCCCTTGGCGCTTGCCTCTTGCCTCTGTTGTAGTTGTTACCATAGGTACTTTTCTTAAAGTGGGAAAATTCCTCTTGTTGGAGTACGTAGTCTCCAGAGTAGCTTCTTTCTTGATTTCCCCAAGTTTCGGTAGCTTCTTTTGATGTACAGCCTCTTCAGTAAGGCTCACAACAACTCAATCGCTTCCCAATTTCAGTCGGTTTCGATGAAGTCACCATGCTTAGAATTTCAGGGGCGAGTCCCTATATGAATCTTTCAAACCTTTTGAACTCCGGTTCCACTAAGTACGAACCACTCGTGACAAATCATGAAACCTTTGGACATATCCCGCGATGTCAGAGCCAATCATCTTAAGATTCCAAAATTCCGTTTCCAACTTTTGAATTTCGGATCTTGAACAATACCTCTTTCTCATAATCTCTTTCAACTCCTCCCAGGTCAGACCATATGCAGCATCGTCTCCTTTGGTCTGCACCTGGAGGTTCCACCAAGATAATGCTTTGTCAATGAAGAGTCCAGTGACATAAGTGACTCTTTGCTCAGCAGGGCACTTGCTCATTCGTATGACCGAGTCATTCTTTTTGGTCCAGCACACGAATGGAACAGCACCGCCGGTGCCATTGAAGTACAGAGGCTTGCAGTCCAAAAACTGCTAGTATGTGCAACCTGAAACAGATTAGGTACACCAACTCAAGAATGAGATTCAAAGCACAAATAGAATAAACGAGAGTGTCACGTGGCTATATGAATAACCAAAGATTACCTGTAGGTAGGTTGGTTCCAGTTGAACCTCCGGTTCCACCGCTTTGTTCGGTGTGGTTGGCCTCGTGCTGTGCAATGGCCTGAGATATGCGCTCGTTCAGCTCTGCTTGGTCGTTGGGAGTAGGTCGTTGTTGACAGTTCTTCGACGTGGAGGCATCGTCTTCTAATACGAAATATCGATTGTAATTAGACGATTATTTAATAATGAAAGAAACATTTATCATTTTAAAAAATATATTACAAAAATCTTGTTTGTTTATTATTATTATTATCCCCCTTTTTGTCGAGTATAAGAAACATCACGTCGGATAAGGGGTAAGAAGTCGTGTATATGGCGTACAGCACAATCGCAAACACGCAAGAATAAACCAATCATCGCAACATCATGCAATATCTAACGTACATGCGTACCATGGTATAATAAATAAACATCATCCACAACACAATATAAAATCAACCACGACATATCACAATATCAACCAACACATCACAATATCAACCAACACATCACGATATCAACCAACACATCACAATATCAACCAACACATCACAATATCAACCAACCACGAAGAAAAATAAAATACAATGCGAAATAAGAAAATACACTTTCATACATGATTGACAACTTAGTACATTTGTTGATGAAGAATCAAAAAGACTTAGGGTTACATAACCCTAGTTGGTACAAGTTCATACAATACAATACAATACAAAAGTAAAGTTTTCTTCTTCATTGCATCTTCGTTTCTAGTCGTCACAAAAGTTGGATCTTCTGGCTTGAATCTTCGGAAGCTAGATCCGCAAAAGCTGGGGCTGATCCCCAAGGACTGCTAAACTAACCTACTGAGATGGCGGGGGTGGAGGGGACAGTGACCTATGGAATGCGGTGATAGGCCAACTCCTCCTCTATCCTAGAGACACGGTGAACGGAGGCAGCCTGGATACGCTCCCACTCTCGCATGTGTGCCTCAAATTGGCATATGGGGTGGTGATAGGGACACAGGGGTAGTGGAGTCAGTGGCGGTGGTGAAGATGGTGTATAAGGTGATGGTGACGGTGGTGCTGGTGGTAAGTATGGGGGTGAGGATGGTGTGTATGGTGGCGGTGATGGTGGTGCAGGTGGTGCTCTAGCAGCAACCTGAGCAGGGCCTGACCCTAGAGCTCGTGAATCATCCTATAGAGCTGTGCGATCTGGCGATCGTGTGCTATCACTTCCTCCTCGAGAGGAACAGTAGGGTAATGGCAGGGGTGGTATGGGTTAGATAGGCTCATGCCCGGTGGAGGAGAAGGGGGATACCTACGGTAACAGGGTGGCGAAGGGTATGAAGCATACATGGGTGGTGCAGTAGGGGGTGGGGTCTGGCCCAATGAGATGATCTGGCCGCGTGTGGATCATGGATGGGATGATAAGTGGAGCTACTCATAAAGGGTGGGGTGGCTGCTCATGGCGTCGGGGCGTACCGCCCAGTGAGTGGTGGCGTGGAGGTCCGGAGAAAGGGGTAAACATAGGAGCGGGAATGCTAGCATGAGACAGGCTGACAGAAGTATGCGGTGGTACAAAGGGTGGGGGCAACACGGTGTCAGGTGAGTGAACTGGCGATGGTGTCGGGTACTGCAGACATGGCATCATCGGACAAGTGTCCATCATCTGAATCAGAGGATGAAGAGGATAGGTCAACGACAGGAATAACAGGTGGGGGCAACTCAAGTATGGCTAGCTCGTCGACAACCTCGTCGTCTCCTAACTCAGCATCCAAATGGTCAACATGGAAGACAGGCACGACATCATCCTCGTCATCGTCCAGCTCGATGACCGGTGGAATGACAGCTAGTGGAGCGACTAAGTGCACCACTACGTGCTCCCCATCACGGTGACCATGGATGGCCACATTGTGCTGGGGCTGGGGGATAGCTAGCACGTCATCCTCTAGATCGTGTGGGTGCTCCTGATCGTCTCCCATGTGGTAGTCGGGTAAGGCAAAAGGCTGGTAATCGTCAAGGTCCTCATCATCAGAGACCTCATGAATAGCTGCGTCCTCAGGAGGTATAGCCGCAGCAGCCTCAACAAAAATCCCATCATCAGAGAGGTACTCCATGAAGAAACAGAAGACATGGTCCTGGCAAATACAATCCGTACAATGTATAAACATAAGGGTTAGTAATTAATTATTACCTATGATATATTTTATTTTAATCATCAAACCTCATGCAATTTATTCTTTGGTTTCGTGTGTAATTTTAATGTTTTCTGTGTACTCATTCTAGACTAAGCAGGAATAAACTTTTGTTCTTTCCTATAGTTGAACTCGTGTGATAGATCCTCATCTTATCGTGACATTTTGTAATACTTTTGTCATATACTAGAAAACAGTTTTGAAATGTTATAGACTTTGTTATCATGTGAGAGCCCCTGGTGATTGTAGACCAAACTGAGTACAAGTTTGTCCCCGGTTCACTGCAATCGAAGCTCTGATACCAATCTGTCACACCCTGTTCTTAGCGGAAGCGCAAACGTGTGACTTAACGGTAATCATTGCAATCAATCATGTAAACATAATTATAACCAACAACGATGCCATATGTTATACAAATTCAAATTGAAAGTTTACATGTTTCCAACAAGTTTCATAAGTTTTCCAAAACAATATTTAGTTAAGTTACATCACCAAAATATGTTTGTTATAATCGTAGATTTAAATCAAGGTTTTGACCCCTATATACCCAAACAATGAAGGGATATATGAGGCATATCCTCCAAAAGTGGCCATGTTGTATCTTCTGAGAATCCATCACCGGTTAAGCCCTGTTTCCTGAAATACATGTAGTTTGAAAATCAACAAAAGTTGAGCAAGTTCATGTAGTTTTGTTTTCAAATATGAAGGTCTGTTGTACGGATCGTTCAGGCACTAATCTGACAAACCTAAAGTAAACGTGCGGAATCCGTTTGCTTAGGCGACATTGGATACACTCATTTGTTTCTATTTAATCACCATTTCATTAATATTCAACGTTACAGATCCTGGAAACACTTGGACAGAGCTTCGCCTCTGTCGTGACAAAATCTCTGAATTGTTTCAAATGAAACATCAAGACCCCTATTTATAGTAATGTCAAGTTCGCTGGTGGAATGCAAGTTCGGGCGAACTTGCTTAGTTAAGTTCGGCCGAACTTGACTTCCACACTACAATTTCAAGCGAACTTGACTCTTAAACATACATAAATTTGACATTTCACTCCTAAATACTGACTCGATATTATACGATGACGTAGGGAACAGACATATGCATCAACAGACTCCCCCTTGGATGTTGTCGTAGTCATCATTTTTCAATTAAGTTCCTGAGTCTTTAATGTTTTCTTGATCTTTATTTATTGAAATAATTAACTTCCATGATCTTCATAACTTCTTCCTCTTTCTTGAGCTTTGTCTTGGTAAAACTTTTAATCAACATGCTCCCCCTAGCTTTAAGCTCTCTCCCTTGCTTTAAGCTTTCTGGAATCTTTGAACGGTGTTTTATCCAACTCCTCCTCAAATGATGCTCCGAATCTCTAAGATTTGATGATTAAGAACAATCACACGTATCCACACACAAACAGTTTTTTTAACAGTCTCGTTGGTCCGGCTCACATTCAACATTATCAGGTTACCATGGAAGATTTTGAAAGAAAATCTTTTTGGATTTTTAATATTGAATGCAAAAATGTAAACAAACTGAAATGTAATATTTACAGTTTATATTTTGTGAGAAAACGTTCTAGAGGATCATATCAGTTACTAAGAATATCAGCTGCACCGTTGATCTAGATGAAACACTCAGTTTAAACAATTCACATGGATTGTCGGTATTGTTGTCCACTTAAACTCAATCCAAAAACTTTTGTAATGCTTACCGATACGTTAAGGTACATTAATTTGCGCTAAGCTCTTATGGACCCCACAATCTCAGCATGTCCCCTCATCATGTAATACACTAACTCAAGTAATGCCTTTAAACTTTTATCAATTGTGATATGTGTGAAAATAACGCAGAATGTTTAAACATTAACAATCAGGTCGATCTTTCGATACGCAGAGAAAGTCCAATGTTTAAAGCAAATAAGAAATAATAATAAGTTGAAATTGTTTAGATCTTAACCACCAGTTCGATATTCACAGATACACAGAGGTGATCCAAGATTTAAACGAAACACCAAGGAAAATAAAGCAGAAACGTTTAGGCACTGACATCTAGTTCGATACTTTCGTATATGCAAAGGATGTCTAATGCTTAAAAAAATAAAGAAATAAAACAAGTTTAAATCTTTTGAAAATGAAAACACAATCACAATGACTTTTTCAATAAGATTTGAAAGTTCATAAACTAACCGGTTTTTATGCTTTTCAGCATTCAGCGATTACCAAGTAGGTACACAGTCACGAAGGACAAAACTAAGTACTATGCTTTCAACCGTGTTTCCCACTAGAATTAGGCTTTTCTATTTAGGTTTGTATCATTTTCACAAAACTACTAAGTCTAGCTGAGCCTACTGACACATCTTTAGTGAGATTGTTTAACCATTTTACACAATACATATCTTTAGCATGCACTGATACTCCACTGATGTACTATCATTTCCTCTTTTTGCACAAGTATTCACATTTTTCGTTTTTCAATGTTTTTGTTATTTTGAGATTTTCTATTGTTTTTGGCTTTTTGAAATTTTTTATCTATCTAAAATGATTATGATATGATGCTTTTCAATTTTACAGGAACTTTTTTTATTTTGACAATTTTAAAATTTTTCTCCCCCTAAAATTGAAAACATATTTTCGAAATCAAAAATAAGAATCTTCCATTTTAACCATTTAATGACTTTTTACGAATGTGAATGCGAGAGTACCATTTTGTTTGTGTGGAATATCACTCCTGTCTCTTGTCTCTCTACATGAACAACCACTGCTTCTGAAATGACCTTTGACTTGAAGTTGGATATCCTGCACATTCAAACAAACTTTAATCAGTTTTGAATTTGAACCCAATCCATTCTGGATTTAGGTTTACCAAAATCATTAACATCTGAAGTAAACAAACATTCACACTCTTTATTATATTAAAAGAGTTTGATAGAAACTTTATTTGAAAATTTTACTTTCTTTGATTTTTTAGCTGTTTGAATTATCAAATTATTCTCCACTGATCTCTCTTTTGTCCTCAGATTTGTATCTGATGAATTCGTTATACTTGACTGTGAGTAAAATGATTCATTAGAACTTTTATCTGATTTTTTTTGACGTATTCGAGGACAAAATCTTTTCCAAATACTTTCTAACTTTTTCCTCTTTTTTCTCAATCTGTCTTTTTGCCCTTGTGATAACTTGACTTTTTGTTCTTTGGGCTTCTCTATAGTTTTCTCATTTTTCTTCTCTGTTTTCTTCTCCTCTGGTCTTTTCTCCCCTGAGATTTAACCGATCTTCTTTTCAGATTAGTCGGACAATCCCTGGAAATATGACCTTTGATTTGACATTTATAGCATCTTCTCGTATGAAATCTCTTTTTCAGGCAATTAACAGCAATGTGTCCACCAAATCCACAGTTGTAACACACTCTGTTATCGTACCAATCTCTCCATTCAGACCAAACACCCAAATCAGCACATTGATTTACGTGTAGTAGTCATCTTTCTTGCTTCTTCTGTAAAATTGATTTGACTTTGAAGCACTGTGGTCCGACCTGCACCACTTATTCTCAAAGTTTTGTGAGTTTTTATAATGATTGGATGACTGTACCGATGAGCTTTTATTTTTGTTTTGAAAATTTATAGAATTTTGTTTTTCATGTTGTTTTTGTTCTCCATTCTGCTTAGAAGGTTTTTGCGTTGAGCATTCACCTTTTTTAGCAGATTGTAGAAAAGTTTCTTGAAATTTTTCTTTTAGTTTCAAAAATATTTCCTTTTTATCATTTTCATCATCGGAATTATCATCACAATCCTCAATTATGACATCGTTATAATTTGTGACATTGTCACTTATTGGAATTTCCTTTTTATTCACATTGATCGGTTTTGGACATATATAATCTAACTTTAATGAGGAGGTCACAAAACCTTTCAATAACTTTTCTGAATTAACCCAGCTTTATTTTTAACAGTCTCAACTTCTTTTTCAAGTTGAGCAATTTTCTCAATATGAGAATTTATTGCTTTTTGGTTTTCTATATTTAATTTTTCAAAAACAATTTTATCATTTTTTAAACATTTTTTTTTCATTTTGAAAATCTACTACCATTTGTAATTTTTCATTTTCTAAAATTTTTATTTTGTTTTTAAAATTCTTTTCATTTTCTTTTAATTTTTTATTTTCTAATGTCAAACTCTCAATCTCATTCAAGAGTTTGGCATTATCTACCTGATAATTGTCTACATCATAGACCGGGCAGACTGGTTTAGAACTTGAAGACTCATTTGTGGATATACTTGAAACTAGAGCTTCACAGTTCTTAACTACTACACTCTCTTCTTTTCTTCACCTGATATTTATTTTTCAGAGATATCCAGAGTTCTTTTGCAGTCTTGTACTCAGGCAGTAGTATCAAGATATGTTCGTTAACAGATTGTTGAATCACATTAATCATTTTCTTATCAGCAAAATACACATCTTTCTGTTGCGTAGAATACTTGCACTTCTCTAGAATATTCTGATTCTCATCTCTTGGAACTACATATCCTGTTTCGATCGCCACCCAACTTCCAAAATGCGTAACTTGGACCCAGCTCTCAAATTTTCCGTTCCAAACTTCATACTCATCAAAACTTATCAACATTGGCGGCTTCAGGGACCCCATTTCATTTTCCAAAACAAATCTGTCGTTCAAAACACTTGAAAAAATGATTAGCAAACAGACAATTTTAGTAAAATTTGACCTTTTAATCGACAATTTTAACGTATCGGTTTGCTAAAACGTTTAAAATTTTTCGGAAAGCTGTTTTTATCATATTAGAGCTTTAAACTCGTCTCGTCAATTCGAATCTAACGATATATAATGTCCGAGACATTTTTCGGGATTTTCATGCCTTTTTTTTATAAACATTGGACAAGTTCGGGCGAACTTGTCACAGACTTAACAAGTTCGAGCGAACTTGTGTTGAGATGTTATGAAAAATAGCAAGTTCGAGCGAACTTATGTGAATTTTCAAGAGATAGCAAGTTCGGGCGAACTTGTATAGACTTTCAACAAATTTTTATCAAGTTCGGGCGAACTTGACTAAAAATGATGAAAAAACAGTCAAGTTCGAGCGAACTTGAGTAAAAACCTTGAAAAATCAGTCAAGTTCGGGCGAACTTGATGAAAAATTTGAGTTTTTCAGTCAAGTTCGAGCGAACTTGATGTTAAGTTCGAGCGAAGTTGTGATTTCAAACATGGTTTTTTCAATTTTTCGGCATGAATTCGTTTGTTTAAGCTTTGTCTGTTCAAGGGTTTATCTATTATGGATTTTACGTATTATACTTGAAAATCAGTCCATTTTGCTCGATTCATCATTCATAAGATCAGAGAAATCAAAATCATCAGCAACTTTTGCTTCAGTAATTTTCATTCAAACACCACCCTGATCATCATCATCATCATCAGCTACATTCCAATCTTCATATTCCGAATCATCTTTTACATCATCTTCGTTATCTTCTTTCTCTGCTTCTTCATCATCCTTATCTTCAGAAGAAATAATAGGATCAGAAGGCTTGATAGATTTGTCAACCTTTGGAATATCGGACTCAGAAGCTTTAACCACATCATCAGATTTATCTGCAGCTTCAGAAGAAGTAGGAGCTTCACCTTCAACATTCTTTCCTTTACCACTCGCTGCTAATTCTTTTTCTAATCGTTCTTTAGCTTCTTGACGATCCAGACGATCGTATTCGGCAATGAAATCAATATTCAGAGTATTTGAAAATACTTTCTGCATCCTTGGAAATCTACGATCATTTAGAGATTGGATTGTCTTCAAATTAGCTATTTTTGTCTACAGCTTCTCATTTGCATCTTGCAGACTCTCGATCAAAGCTTTAAAGTATTCACGTTCATTTTCTAACACCTTCACTTTGTCATCCAACATTTCTTTCTCAACATTGCTTTGATTGATCTTTTGAATAAGCTCTACTTTCTCAACTTCATTCTGTGCGACTTTTTCTTCTAACACCTTCACACGTTTTTCCAGAAGTTCAACATTCGTCTCTGAAATAAATCATTTAGATCTTGCAGACTAATCGGATCACTATGCATATCACCAAACAGATTAGGCCCTGAATATTTTGGTGTTGACTTTGGAGTAGCAGCCTTTGGTGTTGACTTCCTTGGAGTAGAACTTTCAAGATTTGAAGTCGTTGGAGCAACAGGCGATTGAATAATCGGTACCTCAAGCACTCAAGTCACAGGAGGTTCTTGTGTAACTCCTTGACATTCAATCTCAGCGGGAAAACAACAGGAGGTTCTTGTGTAGGAGGTTCTTGTGTGGCTCCTGTCTCCTGTGCGCCAAAAGGTTCTTCTGTAACTTCTGCGCTTTTCAGCTTTCCTCTGTATCTTTTGCTTACAGCTTTTTGAGCTTTCTTCATTTTCTTTTTTCCCTTTGTCTGAGGAGACCCTATAGTTTTAGCTGTAGAAACTGTTGCAGACTTAGACCTTTTCGCCTTTTTCTTCGGTCTTTCTTCATCAGATACTTTCTCAAGATTTGGATCAAAATCAACATCCATTTCCTTTTCTTTTCAGCTGCAATTTCTGCTGCTTTCTTTTCAGGTTCTTTCACAGGTTCTTCATCAGATTCATCATCTTGTTCTGAAGTAGCTGAAATAACATCTTCCTGTGTTGCTTTCTCAGTCTCTTGACTCTCAACAACTATTGCTGCACTAGAACCTGCTTCGCCTTGAACATTCTCAGGTTCATCTTCGTCTATGAGCATTGTATCAACTTTCTTTGCTGCTCGTTCCTTCTTAGGCTTATCATCTTCTGCTTTTAAGAACCATTCACTTCGAGACTTTGGTTTGAAATCTTTAAACCATTCTTTCTCTGCGTTAAGCTTTTTCTCATCGCCACTGCCATCATTTCTCCATCTATTATCAGGCGGTCCACATAATTCTCATTAACTATTGCCCCAAAAAACTGGCTTCGCAACAGGAGCTGAAGCTTGCTTCTGAAACTTGATTAGCTTCTTCACTGTTGCCTCATCCAGATGAACTAGGTATAACACATCGTTCGGATCTCGTGCAATATTTGGGTACTTCTCATCTATCAGCATCTACACGAATCTTGGATAGAGACACAATCTCGAATCTTCCATATTCTTTGACATATGAGTGAAAACCAGCTTAGAAAAGTTGAACGGCTTCTTCAAAATCAATGTTGTTGCCATGCAGGCCAAATAATCTTGCACGTCGTCTAATCTAGCCTTTCGATGATTAAATGTATGAATAATCGCATGCATGAAGGAGCTTGTAGGCACTTCCCCTTTCTTTAACGTTGGCTTGTTCACGCTCCCCTTGTATCCCATTCTAAAGAAACATCCTCTGACCATTCTTTCATCAAGATAAATCGGATCGTCTTTGTCATCTTTGAACTGTAGAATCCGTCGAATATCATCTTCAGTCACAGATATCTTCTTTACCTTGTTTCCAACTTGCACCGATGAATTAATCGTCTTCTGATCATCACTAAGACTTGCATTAGTCCAGAAATGGTACGTATGAGATCTGTATGAAACTGTACGCTCCGTTATGGCTCTGTGAATAGGACTATCCTTTAGAAACTTCAAAATACTCTCGTATTCTTTTAGAGATGGACAAATCGTCTTGTCGAGCGTAATGCACTGTTGTGGAGACTTAGAAAACTCAAAAGAAATTACACGCGCTGGTTCTTGAGCTTGAAAAACGACGCAAAACAATTAGTACGTTTAACGAGAAAAAGTTACAAAATATTTCTAACACATTCATCAAGTTCCGATCTAGATCGAGTCGATTTTGTCAATTAGACGTCGAAACTCTGATACCAATTGAAGGTCCGTGATCAGGCGGTTCTAGACGGAAGTTAGTGGATAAACGTAAACCGATTCGGTAGAATGTTATTAAGAATGAAGTAGAAGTAGAATGCAGTGGAAGTCTTCATTCATACCAAAAGAGTATACATCTTTATAAGTCCAGCTGCCGGAGTTCCTGGAGAGAATCCAAACAGCACCTCCCCGTAGGGATGCCAAAAACTTAAATGACAAATGAACACACACATATATATAGGGAGCCAAGTTCGCCTGGATTGCTATGTCAAGTTCGGCGAACTTGTCTTCATAGACAAGTTCGGGCGAACTTGACTAAAGGCTCATCAAGTTCGAGCGAACTTGACCAATACAGGTCAAGTTCGGGCGAACTTGATCCCTTTTACACTAAAATCTTGGTATTTCGGTCGTGTGTTCGATTCTAACCTATACAATATTCAACACACGCTCTATCTAGCCTATTCGAAAGTGACGAACACCAGGTGCACCAACAGATTCCCCCTTGTTCGTTACTGTCGAATCTTGGTCTTCAAATTTGAGCCGTGTTTGAATATTCTGCAACTTCAATCAAGGTATCTGCCGATGTCGTCGAAACGCGTCAACAAATTCCCCCTTAGTTGATTATCCGGTTTGCATTATCAACGTTAGATTCCCCCCTGAAATCTCCAGTTCAGATATTTGTTTGCATAGTTTCCAACCTCCTCTGATTTACTTGACCGACATATTATCTTGAATAGACACCAACTTGAAATCCATCAATACAGCTTCTCCATTTCAACTTTAACCACATCCGCGTTCAGTTTTAGCACATATCTCCCATGCTCGATCTTCCGATCTTCAAAAACTCAACCGTCAATTGATAGAAACTCCGAATTACCACACTGGTAAAGTTCAAATCAATGTTTACCCGCAATAATCTGAAATCCCGATTTCCATAATCACTCCAGATCAACAAATCGATAATCTTTTTCAATCAGCAAATCTTCATCGGAACCAAATAATCTGGTAACACTTCGACTCTGAGAAACATTCGTCCACGATCAAAATCACATTCTTCTTCTTCAGTCCAATGTCAGATATATAGCTATCTCTAGTAGACCAGCGCCACTTAATCACCAAACATCATCATCCAACGGCGGTTAGTCCAAAGAGAAGAATGATTCATCTGCTTGAAGATTAAAAATAATGGACACCAAAGGTTATCATCAGATTTCCTTGGTAATTTTGAAACCATCCGTCTTCGGAGCTAGTCATTAATTCCTAAGATCATCACCGAACGTTTTGAATGTCCTCAGTTCCTCACTGCTATTAACGACTGCTAATCCAGCTAACTGTCCCTTCACCGGAGATCAGGACTCTAATCCTTAAGCATCACCTTGTATCATGAACTGAAAACTCGGAACTTCCTGTGATCACAGAATCCCAAATGGATAATCTTTTTGTCAGCAACTGGTACACTTCTTTGTCTGGAAGATCCAAATCCCATAAATCATCTTCCTTAATCATGGTATTGCGTACAACCCGGGGCAACTGAAACTACAAAGCATCCTTATCTCCTGGCGGTTAGTCCAGTCAATAATTCATGTGCAATGCAGAGTTAAAGATAGGCAGTCGTGTGTGCTTCCAAACCATACGCGCGACTCAGGTGTCAATCCACAACCATGACCGCAGAATCTGATAAACAACTCCTCCAAGACTCAGTTATGTAACCACCTGCTTTCAAACTAGACATCAACTTGATCAATTTACAAATGAATCTCAAATCTCTGTATTTCCCGGTTAATCTATATTGGAAACCACCCGAATACTGTTGTAGTGTCACGAATTTCAAAAATGCCAGAATCTTCATAAGATGAAAAATTTTATTCCCCCTCATTTTTGCAAATTCTGACCATACCAATTTTTTCACTGAAATTCCCCCTCAAATCCGGAATTTTCAGTATTTAACAAATGAGGAATTTACTTTAAGGCCCATCGGTAGTCTTCAACTCTAATGATCACCAAATTGCTTTGGTATCAATGAATACCCTCTCATCTTCAACCATCTCTAACCTCATCATCTCAGCCTCTCTCTAAGGCCTCCGACGGTGTCCTCGAATAGTCAGTATCGGACGTTAAAATTTTCGAAAAAATTTCTATCACCAAATTTTTCTGGACACCCGTCTCATCAAACCGAGCAATAAATTTTTTTCAATGCCTTGTGTGACAAGTTCGGGCGAACTTGGTAGGCCACCACCATGTTCGGGCGAACTTGCATGAAATAGACAAGTTTCGGGCGAACTTGTGCTTAATTTCAAAGAAAACCAGTCAAGTTCGGGCGAACTTGAGAGAAATCTTGAAAAACCTTGTCAAGTTCGGGCGAACTTGACCTCCACAGGTCAAGTTCGGCTGAACTTGGTCTCCCAAATCAGCCTTTTTTCATATTTTTCGACCCAAAATCCTTATTTCTTCAAATTTCGAGATGATTCCACCGTAGATGTGGTCGAAAATGGTTTTCTAACAATCCTATCCGTTCAATTTTAGATTTTGTCCGTGGATTGTAGGTTTATTTGATTATTTACATCTCAAACCCCTCCTAATATCCATAAATGTCCAACTTCATGAGCGTATGTGATAACCGTAGCTCTGATACCACTTGAAGGTCTGTTGTACGTTCGGGCACTAATCTGACAAACCTAAAGTAAACGTGCGGAATCCGTTTGCTTAGGCGACATTGGATACACTCATTTGTTTCTATTTAATCATCGTTTCATTAATATTCAACGTTACAGATCCTGGAAACACTTGGACAGAGCTTCGCCTCTGTCGTGACAAAATCTCTGAATTGTTTCAAATGAAACATCAAGACCCCTATTTATAGTAATGTCAAGTTCGCTGGTGGAATGCAAGTTCGGGCGAACTTGCTTGGTCAAGTTCGGCCGAACTTGACTTCCACACTATAATTTCAAGCGAACTTGACTCTTAAACATACATAAATTTGACATTTCACTCCTAAATACTGACTCGATATTATACGATGACGTAGGCAATAGACATATGCATCAACAAAATAAGTTGTCATAATTGTAATCCATTATTGAAATCCAGTATGTAAAATAATTATGGAATATAAGGATCTATCAGTGGGTAGCGAGCCCTCTGATACTATGCGCCGTAAGTATATAACCAAACCAAGACACTTTGTTCTCAATTGGGATCACAAAAGCACTCCATGATATACAACTAGGAGTGGAGCGTGCCTCAAGCTCAATAGATCTACACCTTTTGCACCTTGGTCACTAAGTGATTAATGGTTACTAATGTTATATTGTTATCAATCCTACTTACCACATCGATCTTATTGTCATCTAACTCCATAACTAACATACCATATGTCGTAACATGTATTTCCCCCGAATATTATAAAACCGAAAATGTTTAAAAGAAAGGGGGACATGAACTCACTGAATTGCGTTCCGTGTGTAAACTCACAATGTTTTCCTTGGTCTCGAACCGAAACCTACAAGTGTTCTAGATTCCATTAGACACTTAAGTCTATGCTTGATTATGTACAAGTTCCCATCTTGTGTTAGTTGTTCTTAATTGTTTTCTTGATTAATTATTTCTTGACTTAGTAATATATATTTTGTTATCGAGTCTTGAATAGTGTGTGAACGGCATCGTTCGTTCCTTGTCTCGTGCCTAGCACGCGTGTCATTGGGCCTAGCCAATGTCTTTGTGTCATTGGGCCTAGCCCATGTCCTTTTGTCATTGGGCCTAGCCCATGTCTTTATGTTAGTGGGCTAGCCCATGTCTTTGTGTTATTGGGCCTAGCCCAAGTTATATTTATTCTTAAATAATTATATTTTCCAAGTAAGATGGGTTGTTAAAAATAATATGATTTTTAACTTATACTTGTATTTGTATACTTATACTTTTCTAAGTATTCTTGTGTTATACTTCTTTGACCAAGTCAAAGTATGTGTTTAGTTATATTTATTTCCCAAAAATAAATATGTATACTTTGTAAAATAATATTTCCAATATTATTTTTAGTATAAGTATATTTGTTATTCACCAAATGTATACTTAGGCAAGTATACTTGTATTTATGTATTATTGTTCATGTATTTCCCATTAAGTGACAAAAATCCTTTCTACTAATTTTTATATTTTCTGGAAATTAGTTTTCTTAAAAATAATATATTTTTAAGGCTTGTATGAAATATATACATTTCTACCAATCTTTTTAAATATATATATATATATTTTGTGTATAAGTCCATCCAATTGTCTAAATCCATATAAATCAAGGAATATATATATATATATATATATATATATATATATATATATATATATATATATATGTTTATATATATATTTTGTTGTATTTGTCAATGCACCCAAGTATGGGTAATTTTGTGTGTATTCTCCTTGAGTATTTTTCTTGGTATTTTGGGGTCTTTGTATATACACTCCATTGGGAGTATTTATTGTTTGAATCCCCTAATTTGTCTACTACCATATAATACACTTAGCATACACATAGCACACAAATACTTGGTGACTTCTAAATATATATTTTCCTAAATATATATTTATACTGGTTTTTATTCTTTAAGAAATATTTATTTTCTTAAATTGTATTTTTATATAAAAAATAGGGCATGGCCATGTTTACTTTATTTAAACATCTAAAAATCAAAAGTTTAGTAGTAAACTTTATATTTTTCTAACTGTGGAATTTTTATAAAAATTTGGACATAGTTTCCCCTAGATTTAGGAGCTTTCCCATGTTTAATATATGTGTTTAAGCTTTACAAAACTCACTTGATCAAACAAAATATTTTCTATAAGTTTAAACAACTTCATACATACACTTTTTACATGATGATGAACTCATATTTTCACAAAAACATATAGTCTTTTAAATCTAAGTTTAACATGTTTACATAACTCCAAAAATGCTAATTATCCACTAATTACACAACTTTTGTGGAGATTCATCTTTAACAACTTGTTCATACAACTTCTAAAAAGGTTTAAAATCCATGTTTATGTTATTTTAAGTCCTTAACAAGTTCATCTTTCTAGTAAACTAAGTTCATCATCCTTGTTCTGGATCTTTCAAGATCCATGTATATACTTGTTAGATTTCTACATCTAACAAGTCTACATATGATGAGCATCAAGCTAAGCACCAAATAATCATACACAATATTATTACACTACAAGATTATGTTGGTTTTCTTTAGATCTTTAGTGTTCTTCATGTGTTCATCACTTTATGTTTATGTCTCTTGATGGATTTAACTTGTACATGATAAATATACTAGTTACAAGAATTAAAACATAGATCAATAGGCTTACTACTAGCTCTTGTGGCTAGGGAAGTAGCAAACAAGAACAAGATGAAGATGATGGTGCAAATGGAGTGGATAAAAGCTCCTTGAAGAGGTCCTTGAGCTTCTAATGTCTTGCACCTTCTTAGATGACCTTGATACACCTTTGAGTATGCTTGGAATGGCTAGTAAGTGAAAGAAAAATGGAGGTTGTATGGTGGTGATGGTGGCCGTGGATATGGAGAGCAAGAGAGAGGGAGATGAAGTTTGATTGTTGGTGAGGATAAGTGTTGAAAGTTGTGAGGTTTAAATGATGATCATGTTCCTTTATCCTCCTACATGTTCTTATTTCCCCTAAACTCTTCTATTAACCCCCATACTAAAAACCTTATCACTAGACAACTTGGGGGCTTGTGGGGCCCCCTTGTTGACCGTCCAAATGAGGGGGGGGGGGGTAATTGGTTTGGTTTCAAATATTAGTTAGGCATTTAGTTGAAGGTTTAGGGATTCAGTTAGGGTATTATTTGTATTAGTGATCTTGAGGCGAAACGAAGTGTCGGGTGATCTTTATTAGTCGTATGATGCCAAAATATTGTTAACTAGTTCACTAGATGCTTCTAGTAGTGTTCGGGTGGTCGTTTCGTTATCGGGTTGTTTATTTGCCAAGTAGTGCACTTTGTTTGGTTTAAGGTGTATTTGTATCACCATTTGATTTCTAATACTCTTGTAAGTATTTTAAGTTGCTCGGACTTATTTCTGGACATTACATTGGCTAGTATAAAAGTTTAAATGCTAAATTTTTGCTGAATAGCTATTTATTGTCCGGTTCGGACACTTTTTAGGACTTATAGTGTTCCCGGAAGGTATTATCACAAATCCTTGTTTTCCCATCCTAGGATTTTGTGTGTAATTGCTATTGGACTTCTATCTAAGTCCTAGAACTGTCGTTAAGCTGAGTACCGGACTAGTGCTGACATTGCTAGTCTAACCGGCAAGTCTACTAGTTGTTTTAGTACATTGTCTAATTGTTTTTCCGACACAATGATCAAAATGAATAATATGCACTATTGAAATGTAATTCATTTCAGATATATAGGATGTAATCTAGCAGAACATGACGTTTTAACATATCATTGCATGATTAAATTAATAGTTTAATTGTACGAAAATTACCCGAAAGTTGACAGTTGTCACAGGGCGGGGGTGAATAGTGAAGATTAAACCCTAGGATGCTAACCGAATATGTTTATCACTTATAAATATGTATTTTGGGCCTTAGGGCTGAACTATCTTTTGGAATGTAATCCTAACTTTAATATTATGGAATTATGTCTTATGTTACTGATCATCGCTAATAGTGATACGCTATCCATATCCAGGTTGGAGTATTACACATTATCTTATCCCAAGTTATGTAAAAAGGATATACCAAATGGTATCAAATATATTTTGAAAATATTTTCAAAAGAGTCGGTTAATTGTTTTTACCAGCGAAAGCTGACGTATTTTTAAAATCTACAGGTGGCGAATAACAAAATAGGTTGGATAGTGCTTGTCTTTAATCTATGGAATTTGCGACTCTATGAAAAGACTCAAAATAGTCTCAAGTCCATTTTATTGGATCTTACCTTTGGGATATCTCTATACTTCCGTTGCGCATTGCGATAACTGCTATCCGACCGTCACGCATAAACCCTAAGTCCGGACCCATCAGGGAAATCAGGGTGTTTCACAAGGGAAAACCCTATTATTGATATTGGCTTTTATGGTTTCCAACGAGTCGAGTCGATAACGACCAAAGTCACGCCGAGTAACACGGGAAAAACGATCAAACTCACGCCACATAGCACGGGTAGAAAAAACCTTTTTTTAATTATTATTATTATTGAAACCTGATCGATCTTCGCTTTTATAGTTTCTGACCAACCTAGCCAAAAACGAACAAAGTCGCACCCCGTTTCACGGGGTAAAATGATCAAACTAGGGCTGGCAATCACAACCCGTGTAGCTGTTTACGGGTACATTTGGGTTAATCTCATCTGCGTTTTGGGTTCCTTTGGGTTAGTCAAACATACATCACGGGTCAAACCGGATATCTAACAAAATCCCGGCAAGAAAGCACGGGTCAGAACGGGTCATCGCAGGTAGCTGAACGGGTCAAAATGGGTCAAGGCAGGTGTACGACGGGTCGTCACCTTCTTCTACCACCGTCTTCTACTGGCTTCTTCTACCACCTTTGATTCTACACGCACAGGCCACAACCGATTGCACCAAACACCCATGGATTAAAAAAATTTCTTTAACGAATCATAAACACAATTAACATCTTGTTTGTTTTCTAGTTTTTACCATCCTTTTTCTTATGTGAGATTGCATCTGAGTTTGAAGGATGCTTGAGTAGAGAGAGAAACAAAAAGTCTGGTGTAGAGAGAGAAAACAAAAGATGTGTTGACTGTTGACTATGGGTATTTTAAATATCATAAATAAATTATTATATATATCATAAATAAATTATTATATATAATATGCATTGTAAGTTGTAACATGTGGTAGGTCACTCATCACCGTTAAATGTTCATATTTTGTTTTTTTTTTTATAAGTTATTTAAATATTTTAAATCAACCCACCCCACCACACATTCATATCAATGGTCTCACAGACATTGATTAAATTCTTTTCTTATCTTTGATAAGTTTGATTATGGTCTCATAGATACTGATTAAATTTCTTTTCTTACCTTTATCTTTGATAGGTTTGATTAAGCTATATTTTGGTCGTTTGAGAGAGGAAAGATAGACAAATTATTGTAATACTTTTTTTTGAAAAAAAAAGAAAAACCTTGTTAAACCGACCTGACCCGAAACCCGTTCTGACCTGTTCCGACCTGAACCAAAACAACCCTTTTTTTAATTGACCAGTTTTGACCCGAACCGGTTTGACCCATGACCCGACCAAACCCGACCCGTTTACCAGGTCTAGATCAAACTAATGCGGCGTATTGTGGGAAAAAAAAAGCCTAGTTTAGCATGAATAAAGTTAACCTTCCTTCCTATATTATTACACCTGCGCAGAGCAATAGATAAGTATCAATTTTGATGGCTAACAAAACGAATTTAACAACAAACGGCGTCGGCGATGGAACTACTACCACCGACAACGGCGGTCGGTCGGAGGTTTCTAGACCTAATGTGTACTGGACTCCCCATGAGCAGTCCATGATGAACCAACTCCTCTCCACGTATGTTAATTTTTTAATACTTGTTGCTCAAACTTATATACAAGAATGTTGAATTCATGAATCATAGTTATATGTAATTTGTCGTTGTTATATATAATCTGTTGGACTATGTTTTCCTTTATTTGTGTAAATACAACAATCTGTGGGTTATGCTTTATTTTTTTTATAGTTATACAGAATATATATAATGTTACAAATACATATAATGTTACAAATACTCGTGTGTTGCATTTGTTGAATAAATATGTCTATCACACAAGTTGAATAAAACCAGGGAAGGATTAAATACAAAACAATCTTAACTTAGGAAGTGTAGGAAATCGAGTCAAACGAACTCCAATTCACCTTATTCTAGCAGTGTTGGAACCGTCTCATCGAATCTTATTCAAATATACGTAGGGTTTAGCTTTTAGGGTTCAGAGTGTAACTTTTAAGGTTTAACTTTAGATTTTAGCCATAGGGTTTAACATTAGTATTTAGAGTTAAGCTTTAGTGTTTAGGGTTTAGTTTAGGTTTTAACCTTTAGGGTTTATAGTTTAGATTTTAGTGACCAATCGGGTGGTGGTCCATTGGCAAAGGCAAAGCCTTTAAACACCTTGGGAGGGGGAGGTCTTGGGTTCAAGTCCCACAGACCACAGGATTTAAAAGAAATTTGCCGTTCAAAAAAAAAGTTTAGATTTTAGCCGTTTAGAATTAGGGTTTAGGGTTTCTGGTAGGTTTCGACAAGCCGGCTCCAACGCCGCTGGAATGAGCTCAATCGGAGTTCGTTTGACCTGGTTTCCTACACTTCCTAGGTTAAGGACATTTTGTATCGGATCTTTACCCGAATAAAATATATTGTTAGAATAATAATTTATTGTGTAGTGTATATATAGGTGGCTTAGAATTGTGACATGTGTCTCTTTAGGATTTTTATTAATGAGTTAATTACGTTTTCCGTCCCTGTGGTTTGTCAAAAATAACTATTTCAGTCCATTAGTTTAAAAATTGCTAAAATAGTCTCTATGGTTTCACTTTCGTAACTATTACAGTCCAACCACACTAACGCTATCCAGTTATTCCGTTAGCCTACTTGAAATGACCATAATGCCCCTGTTATTAATATTAAAATTAAAATAAATAAAGAGTTAGTTACGTTTTTCGTCCTTGTGGTTTGTTAAAATAACCATTATAGTCCATTAGTTCTAAAAATAGCCAAAACAGTACCGGTATCCTTCACTTTACTTTTCACTCTCCTCATTTCTTCCGGCCACCTAATTTTCTCCATCACAATTGACGTCAGTATGCCTCAAGTTTTCCTACTGACGTCGATTGTGATGGGGAAATTAGGTGGCCGGAAGAAATGGGGGGAGTGAAAATTAAAATGAATGCTACAGGTACTGTTTTGGCAACTTTTAGAACTAATGGACTGCAATGGTTATTTTTAACAAACTAGAAGGATGAAAAACGTAACTAACACTTTATTAATTTTAATTTTCATATTAATAACAAGGGCATTGTGGTCATTTCAAGTGAACTAACGGAATAACTGGATGCGTTAGTGTGCGTGGACTGTAATAGTTACGAAAGTGAAACCACAAGGACTGTTTTCGCAATTTTTAAACTAATGGACTGAATTAGTGATTTTTGACAAACCACAGGGACGGAAAACGTAATTAACACTTTATTAATTATATAGTATAGATATAGATAGACACGATATAAATACAATTTGTTGAACTAGTGTTTATTTGTAAATCTAACATGTAGGTTATTCTGGAAATTTGTGTTTTTATGTATATAAATTGTGGATATGGTTTTTTTGTTCTTGATCGTCAAAAGGGGCGTTTTAAATTGAGTAAGAGTGAATATACTGGTATTACAATAGTAATAAGTTTTGGTTTTGAATATTTATAGGTTTAGTGCCTGATGAATATAACTTTTTGGATGGCTTTTGACCCGTTTTTGTTTTTTACAGAAAACTTTACACGAGAAAATAATTGAAATCAACCCATTTCAAGTAAATGGGTCCAAATTGTCACCTTGTGTTTCTGAACTGTTCACTTACTTAACACCAACATTCTTATGTTTTATACAGAAATGCCTCACCTAACTTGGTAAAGCGTTATGCAATAATTGTGCTGAAGTTGCAAGAAAAGAAAACGTTAAACGACGTGGCGCTACGTCATAGATGGATGACTGTATGATCTCTATCCCCGATTTCTTGTTATTTATTACGTTGCATGATTGAAAGTTCCAAACAGAAAAACAATCATGTTGATGATAGAACTAATGGGTGTTACTGAACCACATAATTGCCTCTCTCTTCTCTCTCTCCCACTATATGTGGTCAACATTATGTACAAGTGTTTATGCGATTCTCACAGTTATTTACTAAAAATTGGTTTTTGTATGGTACATGCCACCTGATATTTGAGTATCTCAACTAATCTTGGTGTTTATATTCAAGCATGAATTAACACTCTACAACACTGATTTGTATCTTGTATTGCTTTTCTAGGTGAAGAGAAATGGCAAGCAAAGGAAAGATGATAGTAATTCATCAAGGACGCATAAAGAAATAAATGTATGCTTTACCACTTTATACCATTTATTTTATCTTTCGTGTTGACGACATTTGATTATGCAAGAATATTTCCTCATGTTTCAGTTCTTCCCTGCAAATTACAATTTAAAAAAATTATGCAAGATTGATACACAGGGTTGTTTTGTTTGTTGTATAATGATGATTATTAAAGAATAAAAGAAAGATTTATCGACACAATTGGCGTTTTTTGAATTGTCGGAATTCTAATTATTAGTGGCGACGATTTAGACACATTTATGGATAATCGGGTCAAATTAGGTTATGCTGCTAAACTTTTTATGAAAAAATAGACTATTATGGTGGCAGAATCATATTCAAAACATGAATGATTTTAAAATTCAAGAAAAGAAATGAAAAAAGTTATTTGCTGGTGGACCCAACTGCCAATAACCCGTTACCCATTCACGATTATTTTGTTTTCCACTTTCAGGAAAAAGCTGCATATGAACAAGTGAAGCCGTCTTCTGATGCTACCAATGGTCAGCATTATGCTCAGTTATCAACCTCGATGGACGGCGATGAATGTATTGATGATGAAATATCTTATGAAAGTAATGATCGTTTTCATGCTATTTTCTATATCTGTTATGGCCTTGCAAATGACCTTTTTTATATTAAAGATGTTTGTGGTTGTTGCAGCTAATGTTGGTGCTGCATCACAGCTTCTTGAGCGAAATGGTCAGGCCACAAATCAAATTTCTGCACACGGTTCTGCTTTCAAGGTAAATGAAACCACATTTATTAAGTTTTTCATGATTACTTTTAAGTAGAGGTGACAGTTTTGACACGCACGTTTACTTATAAACGGGTTAATTCGAGTTATGTTTATCTCTCATGGGAACATTAAAAAGTTTTTTTTAAAGGAAACAAGTCAAATGGGTCAAGCAGGTTGAAAGTCAAAGCCTATTTTAATGAACATAATCTCCTAAGTCATTTTATTCAAAAATTCAGTTTTATTTTAATTAATAGTTTTCGATAAAATTCGACACGCTTTTTATCTAGATATATAAGTTTCAACTAATATTCAAGTACTAATTTAATAACAAATACATAGTTTATATAGTCTTTTTTGCCCCTCTAAGTTCTGTAGTAGTATTGTTCCAAGCGTAAAATATAAAGTATGTATTCTTCAAAATGGTTAATGGGCAAGATAATTTTTTATGAAATGCCAATGCATAGGATAGGACTATGAGGGTGTTTGGATGCTCGTTTAAACTGACTGTTGAGACATATGTTAATTTACTTACCAGTTTCTATTTTCTAGCTTTAATTTTTTATTATAAGTTTTCGAACTTCAATAATCACTGTCAAAACGCACATACAAACACCCCCTAGTAGTCAAAGGCACACAAGGTGCTCGCCTAGGTGCCTAAAACATGTCTAAAGCTCTTGAAAATGTGTGTTTTTTTTATTGTGAGACTTTTAAAAAAAGATCTTGCTCTCATATGTATCTTGCATTGCTTGCCTTCAAAAAGGAAAATGGCAAACGAATGAAAGATAGTAGTGATTCATCAAGCGGGCATAAATACAAAAAGGTATGCATTACCGCTTTACACCACTAACTTTATGTTTCTTGTTAACGTCATTTGATACAAGGGATTGTTTCGTTTTGTTGTATAATGATGTTAACGAAAAAGAGGCAAGATTTCTTCTCCTGCCTTAGTGGCATTTTCTAAACTGTTAAGACAGGTCCATGTCCGATTTATTTTACATCTTACGGGTTAAATACTTCCATATAAAAACGGGTTGGAGGATCAGATGGCTCAGAACTCACCCAACGGGTGCATAAAACTGTTTATCTAAAAGTTTAGACGATCATGGTAACAGGTCTCATATGTCACAAATCATATTCAAAACATCAGTTATTCATAAAATTCAAGAAAAGAAAAGGCAAAAGTTATACGTCGGTCGACCCGACATGAATAACCCGTTTCCCAACCCGCCCGTTATTCCACCACTACAAATTATTCACAATTTTTTTACATTCAGGGAAAAGCTGCATATCAACAAGTGAAGCCATCTTCTCATCGTACAAATCATTCCAATGGTCTTCATCATGCCCAGTTATCAACCTCCTCCATAGACAGCGATGAAGATCCTGATGATGAATTATCTTACAAAGGTTGGTGTATAATTCGTTAATTATTTGATAAACCGCTAGCACAAGTGGATCTTTTTTATGTTAAAGAAGTTGTGGTTGCTGCAGTTATTAATGGTCCTGCAGGGCAGCTTCTTGAGCAGAATGAACAAGCCATGAGTCAAATTTCTGCATTTATTTCTGCTTCCAAGGTAAATAAAACTATTTCTTAAGTACAGGTGGTAATCGCGACACGAGTTATTGGTGGGTCAAATGGTAAAGATAAAACATTTGTTTAAAAGGAAACCGGCCAAATGGGTCAAGCAGGTTACAAGTCGAAAGCCTATTTTAATGCATGTAGCCTCCTAAATCATTTTATTAAAACATTAATTAATACTAAAAGAAATTATTATTAAAATAATAGCTTTTGAAAATATTCGACACACTTTTTATCTACAAAAAGTATTTCAGGTCTACCCAACCGACCCTCTACCAGAATAAACATCAACTCTTTTTAACCTTACTGTTGAAAGTTTCATTTGTTGCAGGGGAACAGAAACGATAAGCCTATTTGTCAAATGATTAATAACGTTGATGCACTCATGAATGTGTAAGTCAGGAGCTCTTTATATGCTTATATTTACTTTCATTTTTTTATAAACTATGGTATTTGACACCCTTGAGTGCACAGCAGAGCCTTCCATTTATTTATAAATTTATATTTGTATCTATCTATATTTATTTTATTTAAATTTTTTTATTATAACATAATTAATTTTTAGTTATTTTATCATAATCTTATATATATTAATAAACATCAGGTAAGTGTACAAAACTTGTATAAATAATAGGCTCACTCGATAAGTGAAGCTTGGGCTTGGGTTCATTTAATAAACGAGCTTATGCTCGATTGGAGTTTTTAAGCGAGCAGCTCACTTAATTTATGCTCCTAGTTCATAGGGTCCATGCAGATACATGTTAAAGTTGATTTTGTGATTGTAGAAGCTTAAATGATATGCCTGAGATGGAACAATCGGCTTGCCAACGCTATAATTCCTCAATGATCAGACACCTAAACATTGGTTGAGGATGAGTCACTTTGTTTTTGGTTTTCTTTTTCTTGTTGGATTGAGATTGTGAATATGGGTTTAGGGTTGTTGAAGGATTTTATTCTTTTCAGGATTTGATATGGTAAGTGCATATTTGGGTTAGTTTGGTTTGGTTTTTGGTTCATTTCTTTGCACATAACATGTCATACAAGTATTAAAGAAACTATCGCAAAGATAGAAATGTAACGTGGCATGTGGACGCCATGTCGGCCGCATCAAAAAAGTGCCATGGTGCAAAAAAGGGTGGCGTTATTCAACATGTGATACTTTTTATTATTGTTTTATATTTGAAGAGTATGTAACATCTATTAAATTTAATAAAAAAATACCATTAATACAAATTAAACAAATAACATTAATAAAAATTAATAAAAAATCATTACATAATTTAAAAAGTAAAAATATTACATAACTTTATAAATAAAAACATACTCAACCAAAGAATTTTAATATATGCCACGCCACGACGTGTTTGAAGTCACACTCCACTCGTGAATTTAGCCTTATCACGAAGTTCCTTTTCCTTCTTAAACTCATCATTTGATTGCTTTCCAATCAAATTATCTTCCTGAACCGTGTTTGTCCCATAAATGAAATTCATGTTTTTATTCTTATATTCGTGAAATGGTGACTTCTCTTTCTTTTTTGGTTCATCTTCTACTTCCAAACCCAAACCAGCTCTCATGTTCTCAGGAAAGTCACCACCATTCCTTCGGTAGTTGTTATAAACTTTCTTGGGTTTTGAATAAAACTTTTTTTCATTTCTCTCAAGATCATCTGATGATACTTCAACAAGTTTGAACAATTTATCGATTTGATCTTCTTTCACATTTCGAATCGGAAAACTATCGTCGAAATATAGTCTATCAGAATCCTTAACTTTGTACATCACAACATTAGGATCATCACTTAGACTATTTTCCGATGATGTATCATCATTTTCAGATTGTGATTCAGAACTGTTCAAACTTGAATTGGCGCTCTCAAAGCTGTCATCATCAGAATCATTTCCCAGAACATTTTCAACCACATTTTTCACGACTGCTTCACTGTCATCATTAGAAGTTGTATAGACTACATCTATGTCCTCAGGCAACTTATCATTTGTTTCTGATAAAAGTGTTACGTTAGTTTCCTTCTCAATCCCATCCACTTTCTTGTGACAATAACTTGCAAACAGTGGAGGTGGAACATTGTCGTACTCTTTACGCTTCATGCCTTATGGTTTCTCAACATTTTTCTCCGACTTAATCGTAGGAAGAATGTGATCGATGACATAAGCGTTAGTCGTATAACTGAGCAAAAGTTGCCTAACACGCCCAGTTTCAATTTTCATATCTTGAAGCTCTTGTCTTGTTTCAGCAATGGTGTTTATATACATGTTAATAGCTTCTTGTTTTTCAATTACCGTTGCTTTTAACATTCTTATATTGGCACCTTGTTCTAAATTAGTTTTTTCAACATTACAATAAGTGTCTTTCATCTTATCATAAGCTTCTTTCATCGTGCGATAATCATATCTAAAATTTTCGTTATGCACGTTCAATTCACTTATGATTTGAGATTTCTCAACACATTGCTCATAAGGTTTTGTGCAATTTGTGCAAGGTTTTTCAACCTCCACAACTTTCACAATTTCCTTTTCAATCACCTTTACTTCTGAACCCACCGGTTTCAGATTTGCCATCATTGCTTTGTCAGCAATCTTCGTGAGATTCTTTGCATTCATCTCCTTCATCACGTCAATAACCTCCTCGACATCTGGTTTCTTTTCTTCAGCCACTTGCTCTTGCGAAGTATTTCCAAAGCAACCTGCAAAACTAGAATCAAAGTTAGGAGACATAATGTTCTTCATCTTTGTCTGGTGGTAGATCATTTCCTCTTCCTCTGTTCTTTGCAGATATTGTTCTAAGATCGCATTCTCAAGAGCTGCATCATCAACCATCGATTTTGATTCATCCACAATCTTTTCCATTAAAGAACCTCCAGTTTTCTTGCCAATATACTTATTCCAATCAAAACCTTATTCTTCATTAGACACAACTAGAGCTTTTTCAGTTGGCTTTGAGGAATTATCTTGAACTTCAACTTGAGTTCTCTTTGGATATGGCTTGTATTGCAACGCTTTCTTGTAATAGTCATTGTTGTTGCCGAAAGGACTTTGATCGCCGCTAGCCTCTTGATTCGTGCATTCGCGTTTGAAATGTCCCTTCTGTCTACATTTGTAACATGTTACTTTTGACTTATCGAATCCAAGCTTATTGCTCGAGTTTCCAATGTCTCTTCCAGTGAGCGCAACAAACTTTGTGACTCTTCTAATAATAGAAGCTAAGCTCCACTTGATATCCATCAGTTCCAATTCTTCTTCATTAACTTGATCGTAATCCTCAGCTGTCAATTCTGGATTTCCAATCTTCCCCGTAACTAAACTTTCGTATGATTCGAGTACGGTTGCAAGAAGCGCTATATGTTGTTTAGCCACTTGCTTAGGGAAAACATTCTTCTGATTCACCACAATGTTGCACTGAAAAACATTCGGATCAGAACTAGAATGATTTGTCTGATTTTGTTGATTCTGAAACGGAGAATTTGAACCAGCACTTGAATATCCTGTGTTCGAGGACTCTGATCATAACTCGGGTATGATTGAGTGTTCTGTTGACTTTGATACGAATGATTCAAAGAATTCATATTCGCACTGAACGCCGTTTGAATCTTCGGACTCGAAATATCTTGAGCACCACTTTTGTAATACAAACCTACGTCTTGCACTACATTTGCATTCTTTGATTTTGCCATTTTCAGCAACTCCATTTCATGTCCTTCTAACTTGTCAATGAAAGATGATAACTTGAAATGCTGCCAACTCGGACTATTCTAACCATCAAGTAGGTCGACCACTCTCCCTCAGGAAGTGCGTCTACCAGTTTATCAATCTGTTCTTCATCAGTTTTATGAATACTGTGCCTTCGCATTTGAACCATCAAATGACAATATTTATCAATCATTTGCTTCATGGTTTCGCCTTTGATCATTGAGAAAATGTCAAACTCTTTCTTGATTAAAGCCTTCTTGCCCTTAATCATCTCGTCACTTCCTAAATATTTAGCACAAAGAGCATTCCGCAGAAATTGTGATGTTTCACATTCGGGTAGCAAGACCAAGATATCTTCTTTTACCGATTGCTGAATCAAACGGATCATTTTCTTTTCTGCCACATAAGCATCTTTGTGTTCAGGCGTAAACTTGACTAAAGCCAGATCTTGACCGTGTTCATCTTTTGGCCATTTGTATCCAGTTTCAACTGCAACCCAACTATGAAATTGGTTGACTTGAACCTAGTTTACAAACTTTTCCTTCCATCCCTCAAACTCGTCCATACTCATCAGCTTTGGCGGTTTAACCGAAGTTCCCATCTCGTTATCCAGATTTATCTGATTTACCGCGTTTGCATTAGAGTTCGCATTTGATGTAGAAGCCACTGTTGACGCAAAGGCGTTATAATCATCCATCTTGACAAACTGAAGATTTAACCGAAAATACGTTCAAAACACTCGAAAAAAGATTAGCAAACTGACAAGTTCGGTCGAACTTGTGCAGAAAACGGATTTCAAATTCAATTTCAACAAGTTCGGGCGAACTTGTATGAAATTTTCAGAATTTTTACTTTGAAAGCAAGTTCGGGCGAACTTGTGTTTAATTTTGAAAAATTTCCAAGTTTTCTCCAAGTTCGGGCGAACTTAATGTGAAATTTTAACAGATTTTGACAAGTTCGGTCGAACTTGGTCAAAATTTCTGAAAAATCCAGCAAGTTCGGGCGAAGATGATTAAAATCAACAAAATTTGATGATTTTAAGTCAAGTTCGAGCGAACTTGTGGTATAAGTTCGAGCGAAGTTTGGTATTCAAACATGGTTTTTTGACTTTTTTGACAAGAATTCGATTGAATTTGATTCTGAAACTTTCAGGGGTTTGTAATTATGTGTTTTGTATGACATATTCAATTTTTAACCAATTTTAACCACAGGTTCATCATTTATGGTGAAAATGTAGAAAAATGATAGAAATGAGTAGAAATAGAATGTTTTTTTTGTGTAGCTCTCAGCAAATTAGGTTCCATGGCTCTGATACCACTTGTTAGGACTGATCCTCCACTGTCAAGGAACCTAATTTGTACCTAATGTCCAATATAAGCGGAAATTATATGACATGTTATGTTTAATTGTCTGTTTATTAAGTCCAAATCAATAGTACATCGAGTTTACAAATAGACAGAGCTTCGCCGTCAATGTCGCAAAGTTCTTACAATGAGAGACCCTTGACATCCTATATATAGAGCCACAAGTTCGCTCGAAGTAAGTCTTGGCAAGATCAAGTTCGGCCGAACTTGATCAGCTGACTACAACTTCGGCCGAACTTGGCTGTTTATACATAAATACATTTCAAGTTCTAACATATTCAAGCCCTAACCATAAAGACTCAATCCAGGACCTAGACAATAGACATCATGCATCAACACTGATTTGGTATCAAAACTTAGAGTTTTGATACCCAAAAATAGTTTCGTTGTAAAATGCACCTTATGCACATCTTTGACCGAAAATTTAACTCGTCACTTCGACTAGTAAACGTGGTAATCAGAAGGTGCAATCGCTAGGGATTATAACCTTCGTGACTACGATCACGTTGCAAAGTTCAATTGAACTTTGACTTGACCAAAATGTTCAGAACTGAAAGTCAAACAGAAAGTTAACTGTTTGACTTTTAGCCCAAAATAAACTATAATAATGAACAAGACTAGGAAAGAACACTTACTTGTGTTCTAGGAAGGCAAGAATACTCAGTATGAGGCCTCTAAGAAGAAGCAAACTCCAGGAATGAGTAATTAGAGATAAAGAATGGAAATGAGCAAAGAATGAAATGAACTTGATGGCTATTTATAGTGTTCAATTGCTCATATGATCATGCCAAGTGTCCAACAAGGTGTCATGATCTTAGGAGGGTGTTAACACATGTCAAATGCTAGTTAGAAGCTGGCAATTTCGAGAACTTGGAGCCCAAGGCTTTGAAGGAGAAGCTGCCAAGTTGCAGCCATGATTCTGCTGAGTTGGGGACCCATACGGACCGTATGGACTATGGTCTTACGGTCCGTAAGGCCCTAACAGGGGCAGAAGTTTCAAAAATTGGCAAATTTGGCCCCTGGACTTGTATTGTCATGTTTTTTTTCACTTCTAACACCCGTTAACCTAATTTTTAAGATCTATGAGGATGTTAAAGTATATGTCACTTGAATTATGCCCAAAAATGTCATGGATGTCGGTTCGTTCGGTTGTACGGTTACGCGTTTCGCATAATTACGTAAAATGCGTTAACGAACACGAAAATGACCGAAATTGTGCAACGATTGATATTTTTGCATTCTTATCAATAAAATACAAGATTTTTTTTATTATAAAAATTTTTGGTTGTGTAAATATGGTTCGTACTAAAAAATACGAGAATTGGCAGACTTTCGCAGTTTGTCACAAGTCCCTAAGCTCGAATAAGCATGTTTTTGCCATACCGAACCCTTCAAAACTTATTTCTAAGTTATGTTAAGGGTATTTAGGGTATGTTTAGCTCATGTCCTTATCCAGAGTGTATGTCGTGTTAAACTGATTATGATTGCGTAACGGTTTACGATTTCACTTCCAAAAATGGTTTGAAGGATCGAAATTGAACAAGGATTGAAAATACACAAATGTCATAAGTAATTATACAAATCTCGGAAATAAAACACAAGGTTTCATTGAATACTAAATCGTTCGGAATTGTACGATGATTGAAACGCCACAAATGACACAGTGATGACGGTGGCGGTGGTGGCATAGCATCCAGCTGCCTCTCAAGATCCCAAACCCTCCTACAAAGGATCCGGATCTAGAGCTCCAAGGACAAGTATCGGTCGTCAGCCAATGGTGGTGCGTAATGGGACAGATGATAGGGGTCTGACGTGGGCATGATGGTTGGAGGTCAAGATTAGCAGGGGTCAGTGGATGGCATAGGTGGTGGTGGCGGGTGAGATGGCCCGGCCGCCATGTTGATGCATATGTCTGTTGCCTACGTCATCATATAATGTCGAGTATGTATTTAGGAGCGATGTTTTAGGCCAAGTTCGCTTGTAATTGTAAGGTTGAAGTCAAGTTCGGCCGAACTTGACTAAGCAAGTTCGCCCGAACTTGCACTCCCACCAGCGAACTTGACATGCTATAAATAGGTGCTTTGATGTTTCATTTGTAATTTTCATAGATTTTGTCACGACAGAGGCGAAGCTCTGTCCAAGTGTTTCCAAGATCTGTAACATCTACACATTAATGAAACAGTGATTAATCAGTGAATAACTTGTATCCAATGTCGCCTATGCAAACGGATTCCGCACGTTTACCTTTGGTTTGCCAAATTAGGACCAGAAAGATCCGTACAACTGACCCTCTATTGGTATCAGAGCAGGATTGGCCTAATTTGAAGACATTGGACATAGAACATCTCATCTTCTACTCTATTCTTTAATTTTAACTTTTCTTGAACAATTCATGGACAAAATGGACAAATTTTCAAGTATAATACGTAAAATCCATATACTAAAACCCTTGAAAAGATCAGAGCTTAAAACCAATGAATTCAAGTCGAAAATTTGAAAAAAACATGTTTGAAAACATAAGTTCGCTCGAACTTATCTCAAGTTCGCTCGAACTTGACTGAAAAATTCATAATTTTTCATCAAGTTAGCCCGAACTTGATTGATTTTTGAAGATTTTTGGGTAAGTTGGCCCGAACTTGCTTATTTTTCAATCAAATTCCATCAAGTTCGACCGAACTTGATTAAATATTGTTGAAAAATATTACAAGTTCACCCGAACTTGTAAAACCTCTTGAAATTCTTACAAGTTCGCCCGAACTTGTTAAGTAGCTGATTTTCAAAAGTTGTGACAAGTTCGCCCGAACTTGTCTAAGGTTTCTAAAAAAAAAGTCTCGGACATCATATATCGTTAGATTCGTATCGACGAGACGAGTTTAAAGCTCTAATCTGGTAAAAACAGTTTTCCGAAAATTTTAAACATTTTTAGCAAACCGATACGTTAATATTGTCGATTAAAAAGTTAATTTTTTCTTCAAAATTGTCTGTTTGCTAATCGTTTTTCAAGTGTTTTTTGAACGACAGATTAGTTTGGAAAACGAAATGGGGTCCGTGAAGCCGCCAATGTTGATAAGTTTTGATGAGTATGAAGTCTGGAAAGGAAAATTCGTGAACTGGGTCCAAGCTATGCACTTTCAAAGTTGGGTTGCGATCAAAACAGGATATGTCGTTCTAAGAGATGAGAATCAGAATATTCTAGAGAAGTACAAGTATTCTACGCAACAGAAAGAGGAGTATTTTGATGAAAGAAAAATGATTAGTCTGATTCAATAATCTGTTAAGGAAGATATCTTAATACTACTGCCTGGGTACAAAACTACCAAAGAACTCTGGATATCTCAGAAAAATAAATATCAGGTGAAGAGAGAAGAGAATGTAGTGGTTAAAAACTGTGAAGCTCAACTTTCAAGTACATCTACAAATAGATCTTCAAGTTCTAAACCAGTCTGTCCAGTTTATGATGTAGATAACTATCGGGCAGATAATGCCAAACTCTTGAACGTCCTGGAGAGTTTGACATTAGAAAATAAAAAATTAAAAGAAAATGAGAAAATTTTTGAAAATAAAATAAAAATTTTAGAAAATGAAAAATTACAAATGGTAGTAGATTTTCAAAATGAAATAAAAATGTTTAGAAATGAAGAAAATGTTTTTGAAAAATTAAATATAGAAAATCAAGAGCAATAAATTCTCATATTGAGAAAATTGCTCAACTTGAAAAGAAGTTGAGACTGTTAAAAATAAACCTGTTAATTCAGAAAAGTTATTGAAAGGTTTTGTGACTTCATCATTAAAGTTAGATCATATATGTCCAAAACCGATCAATGAAAATAAAAAAGAAAATTCCAATAACTGACAGTGTCACAAATTATGACGATGACGTAATTGAGAATTGTGATGATGATACCGATGATAAAAAGGATAAAAATGAAATTTTTTTAAAACTAAAAGAAAAATTTCAAGAAACTGTTCTACAATCTCCTGAGAAAGGTGAATGCTCAACGCAAAAACCTTCTAAGCAGAATGGAGAACGTAAACAAAAAGAAAAACAAAGTTTTAAAAATTCTGAAAATTTTCAAAAGAAAAATAGAAGCTCATTGGTTCGATCATTCAATCATATAAAAATTCACGAAAAATTAAGAATAAATGGTGCAGGTTGGACCACAGTGCTTCAACGTCAAATCAAAGGAACAGGAGAAGCAGGATAGATGGCTACCAGACATCAAATCAATGTTATGATTTGAGTGTATGGTTTTATAAAAAAGATCGATATGAGAACAGGAAGTGTCATAAATGTGGAGTAACTAGACACATTGCTAGTAAATGTTTACAAATTAAACCTAATCCTGCTCATATTGATAACAAAAAATCTGGAATACCAACTCAGGTTTTGAAACAATGTACAAAAACTACAAACAAGGTAAAACCAGTTATTACTAAGTTCTCAAATTTTGGAACTGGTGAATCCTCGAATAGTAGTGAACAAAAAGTTTCTACATTGTATTTCAAGAAAGCTTTAATAAAAAATCAAACATGGTTGGTGAAAGGAAAAGAATTTAAACAATCAGTGAAAATTGAAAGTTTAGAGGACTTTCCGAAACTTCAGAAAGTCCAAAATAAACATGATTATGAAAAGAAAGTCAAAATTAAGGTTGATGAAATATCACCTAAGACTGAAAAGGCTTGGGTGTCACTATTCAACTAATTGTTTGAATTTTTGTGCAGGAACTTCTGAGGTGAACACAAATTACTAAGAATGGAGTTATGGGGCACACATTGAAGGGCCGGGTTATCATGTTAAATATAAAGGAAATTTTTTTTACAAAACATGTTCCAACAATGTTTACTTTAAAATTTTGAAAATTTTTGGAGAAAATTGTTCGAAAACAATTTAAATAACGTCTACTTGAAAATTTTTACAAACTTTTTGAAGAAAAATTTGAAAATTTTCACAGAACCCTCACTGTTGAGCAAGACAAAACTCACATTCCGAAAATTGTTATAAATACAAAAGTGTCAAGGTTTTTGTCATCATGAGGGGGAGAGTGCTTTAAATGTAAAAATGTGAAGCAATAATGGATGGAGAATTGAAGTGATTCTCATCGATTAGTCAATGTTTTCTATAAATAAATAATTCCAAAAATATGTTTTTGAATTTTAGGGGGAGAAATTTTTTTCTTCAGAAAATCGAAAAACATATTAAATACAAAAAAGTTCAAAAACATTGAAAAAAGCAAAAAGAGTTTTTGTGTAAAAAGGAAATGATAGTACATTAGTGGACTATCACAGTATGCTAAGGATTTGTAAAGTTTAAAAAGTGATAAACAACTCTTACTGTGGATGTGTCAAAGGCTTTACACATTCAGTAAATTGTTTTTGAGATATAAACTAAATTTTACAACTGCTTAATCTTGTGGATTAACATCTCCCGGATATATGGACTTAGTACTCTGAAATTTTGTTTGAGAGATTGTCTGATTCTGAGATACGAGGTCTTTATAGATGATGGATATCTGGGGTATTATACAAGTTCTTCTGATTTTGCGTAAGCAATGGCCTAGAACTTGTAGAATACTTTTGCAAAAATCCCCTAAAACTGCATTCAATTGAAAATATCGAAAGATACTACAATTGCAGTAGAAAAAGATTCCATTTTGGAACACTACCTTATAAGTCGAGCCTTCATCTCTCTGTCGGTACGATGGTACTAAGCTGAGCTCTCAAGGTCTCGCACAACCCACATACAGATATCAGTTACGCTATAGTCACCTGTAAGATGAAATCTAGGGAATCTTGATACAAGAGTATATTCTGAGATGGGAAACAAAGTTAAGTCAAGTTTCATAATTCTACCTAACGTATCTTGGAACAATTGAGAAATGTGTTGAAGTTTAAGAGGACAAACATTTCGACAATCTAGGTAAATTTGTTTAAAACTTAAAGTCTCAAAAGGTCAATGGTACTTGTGATTTGTCTCAAAAACTGATATGATCCTTTAACACAAACTTAAGAAAAATATGTTTGTAAATATGTTTGTACATAGATTGATTTTGATATTCATTACATAAAAACAAAAAGATTATATTATCTTTTAGTTTCGACCACTAATGATGAAAAGCTGATTTTCAAAGTCTAGAGTTGCTGAACAAAATCTAAAAATTGATTGAGATTGATCTGAAAAATTTAAAAGTTCATTAATTTGAAACTTACATTTGAACAAAAACATCAGTTTAAAGTCAAAATGTTCAATCAAGATCATTAAGTTGAACTTGATACATGAATCAGATATTCAAGGTCATTAGTTTGGACTTGAATAACTGAGAGGGTTTAAAAACTGATAAGATGATTAAAATGTGAAATGATAGTGTTTTTAAGAATCTGAAACAAGAAGTATATTTTAAGGGGAGCTAGATAAAAATGTTGATTCAAAATATCAGAAAGCTCAAAGTAAGGGGGAGCATGGTGATTAATGTTTTATCAAGGCGAGCTCAAGAAAAGAAAAAAAGATTGTAGATACTATGAAGATCAAGGAAGTTAAAGAGTCAGCAAACCGGGGCCATGCAGGAGTGGGTCAGGTCATCCTTGGGGTAGTGGGGGTGTGAGTAGGAGTAAGAGTAGGTGTAGGTGAGGGGGTAACTGGGATGGTAGAGACGCTGTAACACCTCGAAAAATTTCGTCTAATGAAATCCCAACACGTGTCCTGATTAATTCTTGGTTGCCACGTGTAGCCGAGAGAGGAACTAAAAAGCCGTTATGTTATTTTAATAAACTCTGAACGAGCATCGGAAAAGTCGGAGGACCAAAGCTATAAAAATGCCAAAATTCATCTTCTGGAAGGTCCTTGCGGACCGTAACCATCATTGGTTACGGACCATAAGGCAATCAAAATTTGGATTTCAGTAAGGCGGTTACGGACCGCAAGCCATCCTGGTTACGGTCCATAACCAATTCAAACCTGTGGGCGCCAGAGGTCCTTACGGACCGCAAGGCTAAACCCTTACGGTCCGTAAGGGGTCGCCAACAAACAGAATGTTGGCAGCTTGCTGCCCTGCCACATTTCACGCAATTTACCACCAATCTCTTGCCTGTCTCACGTCCATAAGCACCTGGAGACCCCTCACACCTATCCTAGTGTAACACCCCAAATTGCGTAAAACAACACGCTGTAGGACCGATCCTCGATGCTTAGGAACCTAAATTTGATATCTAGTGTTCATAATAGTGGAAATATTACGTCGTGTTACCAATAGACAAGAATTAATCAGTTAATCGTCAGTTTCATTGACTAAACGTTCAGATTACAAACTGACAGAGCTTCACCTCTACAATGCCAAAGTTTCAAATGAGACACACAAGCTAGGTATTTATAGCATAACAAGTTCGGCCTTGGAGGATGCAAGTTCTCCCGAACTTGCCTATGCAAGTTCGGCCGAACATGCATACTTTACATGTTTATGCCCGAACTTGGCTACAACAATTCATAAATACTTCAAAACCTAGCCTATTCAGCTCTATACAATACAGACTCAATATAAGACTAATACATAGACATTATGCACCAACAGACTCCCCCTTGGATATCGTCTTCGTCTTTTATCAGTGTTCAAAACTCTGTCTTCATATATACATTAACGTACCCAACCAAAGAAGTTCTTGTACGGCTTCTTTCGTCTGTCTTGTTTTGGATCCGGCGTTTGAACAGTTGGCGGTGGTCTTTTAAAGTTAGCCATCTTGAGCGAACTTTGCCTTACCGCTTTTTCTATCTTTTCTTTAATTGCCTCACTTCGATTTCTTCTTTAAGAAATTCAACTCTTTCTAGATCCCTCCACTTTGTTTGCCACATCTTCCCTGAATTCACATTACGTGCATAGCAAACGTTAACAACTTTCTGATACTGCATCGCTTGTACCTTTTCTCTTTCTTCAAACACAATCTTGATATAGAAAAGGCATTTTATATCTTCTCGCAAGAAGTTAACCAACCACATAGGATCTAGAATCCTTATCGTCCTCCACAATCCTCTCATACCTTGATAACCCATCACTTCAACTCGTTCCTTAGCAATATCCAAGTGATCTTCAAACTTTAATACAATCACTGCTTCACATGTAGCTGGATCAATCTGCCACCACTCGAATAAAGGATAAAAGTTCTATTCGATCACATAAGTGGCATATTCCTCATGGCTCTAGGACGTTTCATAATCAACGTTATGTCCTTTTCTCCTGTAACCTTGTTAACTTTTATTCTTCGTCTCGGAATAAACGGCTTCCAGTGATTCCAACCTTTTTCAGCTTCATACTTTATCATCTTCCATAACAATTGATCAACTGTCTTCATCTGATAAGTAACATTTACTGTTTGTACCAGCTCTTCCATATCCCAATACGGCAATGTCTTTAAATCAGCAAGATACTTGAAGTACTGCACTCCAAACTCTCTTTTGATTGCATATACGTTGAGCTCCTTAAACCATCCCCAACTCAATATATCTCCCAAAGAAACATCTTTATCTCTGGTGAAGAATGCTACTGGACGTCGAAATTTACGTTCACGAGGCATCTCCTTGAACCAGGTCTTTCTCGCTTCAGCTATCTCTTCTTTGGTCATTGGCCTAGGAATTTTTCCTTCACGTAGCTCTTTAGCAATTTTATCTTTCAACATATCTTCATTCAGCCGTTTATACATTTCTTCAAAAGTAGGAAAACTTTCTGAATCCTGACCAACATACTTATCTTTATGTTCTGTTTCATCATCTGAGGACCAGTCTTCAACAATCAAACGATTATACTCATCGGCTTCAAATCTTCTTTCGTACTGATACTCTTTTGGCTCAAATGTATTGACATTCATTATTTCCTCAAAATCAAACTCTAAATTCTCAACTTCAGCTTCAACTAGCTTTGCCAGATCTTTTTCAAATAATTATGTACAAACTCACCTTCTTCAACATTATGTTCCAACATCAGTATCAAAGGTTTCGTAGGTACTGCAGTCTTAGGCTTTGCAAAACGATCAACATCTATCAAATCAATATTATCTAAAGGCGCTTTTTGCCCTGACTCCCCATGGCTTTTATCTTCCATTCGATTAGATTCATCGTCCATCAGATCAGAAAAATTGAATTCATCAGAAACTTTGCTTCATTGATCTTTAAGCCTGTACCACCTTGATCAAAATCATCATCTCCTTGATCAAAATCATCATCGTCATCCCCAACATTCCAATCTTCATATCCTTCTTCTTCTTCGTCATTCTTATCCCCTTTCTTGGCTTCTTCAAATTCTCTCTTTCTCGGCTTGAAACATCTTCAGTAGACTTCTCGAGGACATCAGAAATTTTCTCTGTAGTAGATTTAGGGGCTTCACCCTCTACCTGCTTTCCTTTACCACTCTCAGCCAATTCCTTCTCAGCATGCTCCTTGGCTTCTTGACGATCCAGACGATCGTATTCGGCTATAAAATAAATATTCAGATTATTGGATAAGACCTTTTGTAATTAGATGAATCTTCGATCATTCAGAGCTTGAATTTTCTTCAATTCTGCAATCTCTATTTGTAATTTTTCATTGGCGTCCTGCAGACTTTCTATCAACGCCTTGTAATATTCTCTTTCATTTTCAAGCACCTTCACTCTATCATCAAGAATTTCTCTTTCGACTTCACTTTGATTCACCTTCTTTACAAGCTCAACCTTTTCTAACTCAATCTGCGCAACTTTATCTTCCAAAACCTTCACACGTTTTTCTAACATTTCAGCATTCGTTTCAGGGAAAAATTCATCCAAGTCTTCAAGACTGATTGGACCGTGTGGCATATCACCAAACATACTTCCCCTCGGTGTCTTGGGTGTTGAATCTTTTGGTGTTACAGCTTTCGGTGTAGACTTCTTCGGTGTAGAGCTTTCAGGAGCAAAAGTCTTTTGAGCACTTGGCGATTCAGCGATCGGAACTTCAATAAATTCAGACACATGAGGTTCTTGTGTAACTCCTGGCCTTTCAGCTTCGACATGAACGATAACAAGAGGTTCTTGTGGAGGAGGTTCTTGTGTTGCTCCTTTCTCCTGAGCACCAGAAGGTTCTTGTGTGGCTTCTATGCTTTGCACCTTGCTTTTGTATCTTTTGCTCACAGCTTTCTGAGCTTTCTTAGCCTTTCGCTTCCCTTTAGTGTGAGGTGACCCTGTAGTCTTCTTTGATATTTCGATAGCTGGAGACTTTGTTCATTTAGTCTTTTTCTTTGGCCTCTCCTCATCAAATTCTTTTTCAGCGCTTGGATCAAAATCTGCATCCAATCTCCTTTCTTTTTCTGCTCTAATTTCAGCCTCTGTCTTTCAGGCTCTTTATCAGATTCTTCATTTTCGGTCGTAGCAGAAATTACCTCTTCTTGAGTCGACTTCACAGTTTCTTGACTCTCATTAACAACTGCAGCGCTCGATCCAGCCACTGCTTCAACATTCTCAGTCTCCTCCTCGTCAACAAGCAAGGTTTCAACTTTCTTTGACGCTCGCTTCTTTTTCGGTTTATCAGCCTCAGCCTTCAAAAGACATTCACTCCTTGCCTTCGGTTTGAATTCTTTAAACCATTCTTGCTCGGCTTTAAGTTCTTTTTCATCGTCACTACCATCCTTTCTCCATTTTTTCCAGGTGGTGAGACATAATTTGAATCTTTAATCACTCCAAATACTGGCCTGGCAATAGGAGCAGAAGCTTGTTTCTGAAACTTGATAAGCTTCTTCACTGTGGTTTCATCGAGATGAACAACTTCATTCGGATCTCGGGCAATGTTGGCATATTTTTCATCAATCAACATCTGAATAAACCTCGGATATAAGCACAACCACGATTCCTCCATGTTCTTCGACATATGAGTAAACACTAACTTCGAAACTTTGAACGGCTTCTTTAGAATAAGCGCCGTTGCCATGCTAGCCAAATAATCATGAACATCATCCAAACCGGCTTTGCGATCGCTAAAAGTATGAATCAACGCATGAATCAGAAGCTTGTAGGGGTTAGGCACTTCCCCTTTCTTCAGTGTTGGCTTGTTTACGCTTCCTTTGTAGCCATGCGGAAAAAGCATCCGCGAACCATCTTCTCATCTAGATGAATTGGATCATCTTCTTTATCTTTGAGCTCTAAAATCCTTCGAATATCGCCTTCGGTAACGCTGATCGGCTTTAGCTCATCACCAACTTGTACTATAGAAGAGATCGTCTTCTCGTCAGCGCTTAGACTAGCATTCATCCAGAAGTGAATAATATGAGATCGATAAGATACGGTGCGCTTAGTAATTGCACGGCGAATATGACTATCTTCAAGAAACTTCAAAATGCTGTCATACTCTTTCAGCGACGGACAAATAGACTTGTCAAGCGTGATGCATGTATTGTGAGTTTTTGAAAACGCAACTGAGATAACACGCGCTGGAATCTGTGCATGAAAAACAACATAAAACAATTAGCACGCTTTTCGAGGAAAAATCACAAAAAATTTTCTAACACTTTAATCAAGTTCGGGCGAACTTGATTAGTGTTAAACACAATGATTTTAACAAGTTCGCCCGAACATGTAACAAACATGTTCAACCTTTTTCTAATGCAAGTTCGGGCGAACTTACAGTTTTTATTATTCAATTTTTCCTAAGTTCGGCCGAACATGTATGAGACACATGTTACACATTAAAGAACAAGTTCAGGCGAACTTACAATACAAACAAATCACTTTTGTTAACATAAGTTCGGTCGAACATGATTCGATAAAAAACATTTCAACAATCAAGTTCGGTCGAACATGTTTCTGGTTCATTGTGTTTTGGACAAGTCCGGTCGAACTTGACCACAAGTTCGGCCGAACTTGTCGTCTTCTTCAACAGATCAACCAAGTTTAATCATGCAAACATGTATTTTAGTTCAATCAAAAACAATTTCACGGTCGATTTTAAGTATAGATCAAAGATCTATGTTCAATTTTGTCCAATAACACCTAAAACTATCAAATTTTAAGTTTTTAGATTTGGTTTTGTTTCTGTAACAGTTCAATCATGGTTTATTCTTAATTAAGTACCTCTGCATAGTAATTGGTGTGCTAATCACCAAAAACTAACTTCGATCGGACATATAACTGACTCAAAAGTGCCCAATTTCTCACAAATTCTCTCTAAAAGCTTAAGTTCGCTCAAAACGGTTCTAATATCAAGTAAATGAGTTGGCCGAACTTGAATGGTATTTATACCACGTCAATTTTGGGCGAACTTGTTAAGCTCAACATGAGGCCCAGAGAAGTTCGAGCGAACTTATTGTAAAAACAAACAATCATTTGCAAGTTCGGTCGAATTTGTTGTTTGTGAAAACTTGATATTGTTTAGCAAGTTCGGCCGAACTTGCCAAACCTCAAAATTTTAACTTTTTCCAAATTTTTCATTTTTAACCCTGAACTTTTCAACTTTTTACCAGTTATGAAAATCCACTCAGTTGACCAAGTCCAAGCTAATGACCTTGGTTAACCGATTTGTCTGCCGAGTCCAAGTTAATGACCCTGGTTTGACCCGTTACGAACAAACTGTTGATATTTTCAAAATCAAAGTTTCAAATTAATGAACTTTTTATCGTTTTATCTTTTCAGATTAACAGATTAGCTCCCAGCCCGTTGTCAAAGAGATTCCCACCAGTTTTAGCACCTTACTAGACTTCAAAGATCCGTTCTCCAACATTGGTTTGCTGAAAACAACGTAGAAATAAAATCTTTTTGTATTTTTGTAAGTTTATGCTAAAACTCATCGAAAATCTTTTTGATTTTAATCTATAAAGCTGAAATACAATGAAATAAGCAATGTAAACTATGTACAAAATATTTACAGACATATTTTTGTGAATTCGTGTCTAAGGATCATATCAGTTGATTGAGACATATCACCAGTACCGTTGACCTTTAAATGACTTTAAGTTTTAAACTCGTTTACCTAGATTGTCGATATACTTGTCAATTTAAACTTTTCCACATTTCTCAACTGTTTCAAGATATGTTATGGTAAAATTAATGAAACTTGTTGTGGTTCCCACTTCTTGAATATCCCTAGATTTCATCTTACAGGTGAATATAGCATAATTGATATCTGTATCTGGGTTGTGCGAGACCTTGAGAGCTCAGGTTAGTACTACCGTACAGACAAAGAGATGAAGACTCGTCTTTAAGGTGTGTTCCACTTAAGGAATCTTTTCAGCATTGAATATGATTATATCTTTCGATACTTTTCAATATTGCATGCAATTTGGGGGTTTAATGCTAAAGTATTATAGAAGTTCTAGGCCATTGTTTCCGTAAAATCAGAAGAACTTGTATAATACCCCAGATATCAACTATCTATAAAGACCTCGTATCTCAGAATCAGGCAATCTTTCAAACGAAATTTCGGAGTACTAAGTCCATATATCCAAGATGTGTTAATCCACAAGATTAAGCAGTTGTAAAATTTAGTTTATATCTCGAAAACAGTTTACTGAAGCTGTTAAGCCTATCGACACATCCATAGTAAGACACATTTATTACTTTTTAAAACTTTACATTTCTTTAGCATACTGTAATAGTCCACTGATGTACTATCATTTCCTTTTATGTCACTAAATTCTTTTGTCTTTTTCAATGTTTTTGAACATTTTGAATTTTTATATGTTTTTGGATTTTAAAATTTTTCGAATGTTTTTGTATTTTCTCTAACATTTCTCCCCCTAAAATCAAAAACATCTTTTTTGGATTTAGTTTTTAATAAAATTCTAAACTAGAAAGATATTTACAAACCATTGTGGATCACGCGAACTCGTCGTCCGATCCGTATTCAACCTCAGCATCCGCACCTGTCAGCAAATTTTTCATACTGTTAATTCTCAACAAGTATGTAAACCGTGATAATGAAAATGGTTTGGTATAAAAATCAGTCTTTTGTTCGTCGGTGTGGATTTTTTCTATTCGTACCAATTTCTTTTCGTACAATCACGAATGAAATGATAACGAATTTTAATGTGTTTTGTGCGTGAGTGATGAACCGGATTTTTAGTTATATCGATGGCTGCCTTGTTATCAACATACAGCGGAGTGTCTAGAAATTGTAGACCATAGTCTCTCATCTGTTGTTGAATCCACAAAATCTGTGAACAACAGCTGGAGGCCGAGATATACTCAGCTTCACAGGTAGAGAGAGCAACCGTAGTTCTGTTTATTACACTGCCAGGTTACCATTCTTGTTCCGAAGAACTGGCATCCCGCTGTAGTTGATTTTGAGTTCAACTTATCTACACCAAAATCTAAATCAGCATAGCCTGTGAGGTAAAAATTTTCGTTCTTCGGGTACCACAAGCCGGTGCTTGGGCATCCTTTTAGATATCTGAAGATACGCTTCACGATCTGCATGTGTAAGATCCTCGGGCTTGACTGATATCTGGCACATAGGCAGGTTGGATACATAATATCTGGGCACGATGCCGTCAGATACATCAATGATCCAATCATCGATCTGTATAACGTGTCGTCAACTTTGGCTCCAGTGTCGTCAACGCAAATGCCGTGGTTGAGAGCAAGAGGCGTAGATAGAGGCTTCAAGCTTTCCATTCCAAACTTCTTCAAGATGTCGTGAACATACTTAGTCTGATGAATGAAAATACCATCCGGAAGCTGATCTACTTGCAAACCAAGAAAGAACTTCATTTCGCCCGTCGAGGACATTTCAAATTTCTTTTTCATGATTCCCTCAAACTCTTTGCAGAGACTATCATTTGTAGATCCAAAGATGATGTCATCAACGTAGATTTGAACTATAATCAGATGGCCATCAACTTCTCTAGTGAGAAGAGTACAATCCACAGTTCCTCTGATAAAGCCGTTTCCAACGAGATGTTGTGATAACGTCTCGTACCAAGCTCTCGGGTCTTGGTGTAGACCGTAGAGGGCTTTATCCAGTAGGTACGCTTTCTTCTTGTTAAGTGGATCGACAAACCCCGGTGGATGTCCAACGTACACCTTCTCGCGTAATTTTCCATACAGAAAAGCTGATTTGACATCCAATTGATAGACCTTAAATCCTTTCCATGATGCAAAAGATAGAAATATTCGAATAGATTCCAATCGAGCTACTGGTGCATAGACTTCCGTGTAGTCTATCCCTTCCTGCTGGTGAAATACTTTAACAACAAGCCTAGCTTTGTTACGAACAATAACTCCTCTATAATCACGTTTACACTTAAAGACCCATTTTGTATCAATTGCTTTCTGATTTTCTGGTAGGTCTTCAAGCTTCCACACACCCAGCTTCTCAAACTGCAATAATTCTTCTTGCATTGCTTGTACCCAGTTTTCATCTGCTAAAGCTTCATTAACTGTCTTAGGCTCAATATGAGAGATGAAACATGAATGGAAACAATAGTTCTGGGTTGTAGCAACACGTGTGTAGAAACCACTGAGTGCTTTATTAATTTCCCTCGAGTTCTAACACCAGTTTGAAGTTCTCCTATAATATTTGTTGACGGATGATAAGAATATGATCGCGGCAATTCTTCACTTGGAACATCTAATGAGTTTTGCTGATTAGTGATGTTGAGATCAACAACCAATTCAATGTTTGGAGAGCTTGATGAAACATCATTTCTGTTGTTCGGGACTGCAGATTGATTAAGAAGACTTGTTATCTGCTCCACTTCTTCATCTGAAGAAGATGATTCCCATCAGCATCAAATGTTGGTGCTTCATATGAATCAGAATCTTGATTCTGAGGCATAATGAGCTATGTTGTTGTATTCATTGGTTCAGTAGAGGCATTCATTGGAAGAGTAGTGGGTGATGATAATGTTTCAGAAACATTTTCAGCCGGAACACCACTATTGTTTGAACTTGCGCCAGAAGAAGATGGATCCAACGTGGGTTGATTAACCACAATTGGTTGAACAATTTGCTCTTGATTCGCTGACTGGTGAAGATAATATAACACTACAACTTCTTCGTCAGTTGGTTCTTTGGGCAAGTCAAATGACTTCCAAAGGTCTTGATAGTTAAACAGCCACGCGTCACCTTTCCTTTGAACAGGATCCGTGTAATTGAAACAATCCACGTGCTGTGCTTCAATAACCTTTCGCAATGAAGGAACATATACTCTTCTCAACGGACTCGCATATCCGACAAAGAAACCTTCGAGAGATTTAGCTCCGAATTTGCCATCTTGGTCTATTACGGTACATGGAGCACCGAATGGTTCTAAGAACTTCAAATTTGGCTTCCGTTGGTTTATCATCTCAAAACGTGTTTCTTTGTTGGTTTGATAGTGAGAACCCTGTTTAGCGTGTAGCAAGCCGCAGCAACCGCTTCACTCCAGAAGCTTGATTGGAAGTTTAGAATCTGCAAGCATGGTTCTCGCAGTTTCAATCAAAGTTCGATTCTTTCGTTCAGCAACTCCGTTTTGCTGTGGAGTATAGGGAGCACTAAACTCGTGCAGAATCCCTTTTGCGTTGCAGAATTCCTTCATTTTGTTATTCTTAAACTCTGTGCCGTTGTCACTTCTAATGCGTCTGACCGGCAGATGATAAATGTTCTCGAGTTTCTTGAATAGAATAACCAAGTTCTGAACGTTTCATCTTTTGATTCTTGAAAGAATACCCACGAATATCTCGAATAGTCATCTGTCACGATCAAGCAATATAAGTCTCCTGATATGCTTCGAACATTTACAAGACCAAATAAATCCATGTGTAGACGTTCTAATGGCAACTTGATTGAGTTTAGAAGTTTCTTCGGATGAGATTTCTTGATTTGCTTTCCCTTCTTGCATTCCAAGCAATGATCAGACATCTGAAAACTTCGAAGATTTACACCTTCTACAAGATCATTATGAACCAAGAAATTCATTTTTCGCAAATGAATATGCCCCATCTTACGATTCCAAAGAATAGAATCTTTTTCAGTAGCCTTTGATACAAAACATTATGCTGATTGTGATTAAGTGGTAGAAACACCCATATCAAGAACATATAAATCATTCTCTCGCGGTGCTCGCATCAGAATCCACTGATCTGGAATTTTGAATCCCGGCTTCAAGATAATACACTCTCTGTCGTTGAAATGAACTGTAAACTTCTTGTCACAAATCTGCGATATACTCAGAAGATTGTTCTCAAGTTCTGCAATATAGTTCACGCGATCAAATGAAACTACGCCATTGGAGAGTTTTCCCTGGCGACTATCCTTCCACTTTGATTTCCTACAAATCCAACATATCCACCATTGATAGCTTTAATGTCGAATAGCAATGCCTTCATTCCTGTCATGTGCCTGGACGCTCCACTATCCAAAATCCACTTTGAAAATACGGATCTTTGGAGCCCCTGCAAAATTCAGAAATTAGGTGAAAAGCTCTACCCAAGCCATCTTGGTCTTGGGTTTTACGGGATAACCATCAACAAAAGCATATTCAAACTCTTCAACATCATAAAAATCAAATTCATCATCTGTTTCAACAATGTTAATGTTTGAAAATTTCACTTTTTTCTTATCTTTTACAGATTTGACATTGTTCTTAATTTCTGTTTTAATTTCTTTCACATTTTCACTAGTCTTTACCTGCTCAGACTTAGTGATTTCAGACTTTGATTCTTTTGTGTTGTCAGTCTTTACTAGCTCAACTTAACAACACCAGATCTTGTTGACCTTTTCTTGGCAATCCAGGTTTGGGATATGATATTAGCCTTTTTGATGTAAAACTTGTTTTCATTAGGCCTAGAAGTTTTACCTTTTTGAAAATGGAATTTTCAAAAATCTTTTCAGACTTTGATTTAACTTCTGGTTTTGATTCATTTCGTTTCAAAATCTTTAAAAGGTTTTACAAACACTGGTTGCTTTGGTTTTAAAACATTAGAATCTCTTCTTCGAGGATAAGCCAGTTTTGATTTCGGACAATGTCGTGCCAAATGACCAATTTCATTGCACTTGAAACATGTCCGATTATCAAGTGGATGTCCTTTAACTGGTGATTTTTCCCTACTAGAGGTTTTGGCACCACTTGTAACCTTGGCTTTATCTCGAATTTCTTTCTCCTTCTTGAACTTATCATTTGATTGTTTACCAATCAAACTTTCTTCATGAACTGTACTTGTCCCGTATACAAACTTCATGTTTTTTTTTATATAAATGAACTGGTGACGGTTTCTTTACAGATTCATCAGTTTCTTCTTCTAAACCCAACCCCGCTCTCCGGTTTTCCGGATGATCACCACCGTTTCTTCGGTAATTGTTTCTTTTAGGTTTGGAATAGAATTTTCGTTCATTGATTACCAATTCCTCTTATGTGACTTCCACGAGTTTAAAGAATTTATCAAACAATTCTTCTTTCATATTCTGAATCGGGAAGCTATCATCAAAGTATAGTCTATCCGAATCCTTAATTTTGTACATTACAATATTAGGATCGTCACTTAGACCATCTTCTGATGACTTATCGTCATTTTCAGATTGTGAATAAGACTTCTTTGAACTCGAGTTGGCGCTTTTGAAGCTACCATCAACAGAATCACTTAAAAGATTTTCAACCACTTTGTTAACCATAGCGTTGTTATCATCATCAGATTTAGCATAGACTATATCAATGTTCTCTGGCAACTCGTTTTTCTTTTCAGAAAGTAACTCAACATTGAGTGCCTTGTCCATCCCATCTGCAGATTTAACACAGTATTTCTCGCAAAGGGGTGGAGGAACATTGCTATATTCTTTGCCCGCTTTTTTTTAGGTTTTTTTTTCCGATGTAATTGTTGGAAGAATGTGATTGATAACATACGCGTTAGTGGTATAACTTCTTAACAATTGTCGAACTCTTTAAGTTTCAATTGTCATATCTTGAAGTTGTTGTTTGATTTCAACAATGGTGTTGATATAAATGTTAATTGCTCTTTGTTTATCCATTACTGTACCACTCAACATTCTTATATTATCATGTTGTTCGGTGTTATTTCTGTCGAGTCTGCCATAATCATTTTTCATTTTTTCATACGCTTTTTTAATTGTGCGATAATCATATTTTAACAAATCGTTATGCACATTGTTTTTAGTGATGATCTTTGATTCTTCGGCACATTCGACACATGGTTTAGTACATTTTGTACAAGGTTTCTCAACCTCTACAACTTGTACTTTGACAACTTCTTTCTTGATAACCTTTACCTCTGTACCTACCTTGGTTAGATTTGCCATTAAAGCTTTATCTGCCATGTCCTTGAGGTCTTCGACTTTCATTTTTTGAGTGATATCAACAATCACTTCATCAATCTTTTTCTCCTCAACCACTTGTTCTTTCGTGCTTCCATCAAAGTGACATGCAAAACTGTCACTAGAATTAGAGGATAAAATTCCTTGTCTCTGCATATGGATATATTCCTCTTCTTCCTGTTGTTGATGCAAATATTGTTCCAGAATAGCTTGTTCAAAAGCTGTTTCTTCTGCTACTGCCACTGCCTCCTCTGCAGAATTATCTTCAACTATCTCTTCCATCAAAGCAACTCCGGTCTTTTTCCCAATGTAAGAGTTCCAGTCAAAACTGTCATCTTCTGTAGATGCAACCATGGCTTTCTCCGTGGTACTACTGTTTGGCTTTTATTGGATCTCAATCTGAGTTTTCTTCGGGAACGGTTTATATTGAAGTGCCTTCTTGTAATATTCATTCCCTCCTCCGAAAGGACTTTGATTTCCGGTTGCCTTGGTGTTCTTACACTCTCTTTTAAAATGTCCCTTTTGTCGACATCTAAAACACGTGACTTTGGATTTGTCAAAACCCAAATTATTGCTGGAGTTTCCTATGTCACGGCCCGTGAGTGCAACGAACTTTGTCACTCTCTTGATGATCGAAGCTAAGGACCATTTGATAGCCATTCGTTCGAGTTCTTCCTCGTCTCATAATCTTCTGCGGTCATTTTGGGGTTTCCGATTTTACTGGAAACAAGACATTCATAAGATTCTAAGACGGTAGCGAGTAGTGACATATGTTGTTTTGCAACTTCTACTGAAACAACATTGTTCAAGTTCACTGCGATGTTGCATTTGTAAACATTCGGATCAGAACTTTGCTGTTGGTCTGATTTGCTTGACTTTGGAATGTTGAATTTGAACCAGTGCTCGAATAAGAACTTTGTGGACTTTGGTCATATTGATGCTGTGAATGATTCTGGTTCTGTGGAGAAGCATTCATATTTTCACTAAAAGAAGTTCCAATTTTTGGACTCGAAATGTTATCTTGCATTCTGGTTGTGTAATACAAACCAATGTCTTGAACAACATTAGCATTTTTTGACTTCGCTATCTTCAGAAGCTCCATTTCATGGCCTTCGAGTTTATCGATAAACGTCGACAACTTGAAGAAATCCCACTTATCACTATTCTTCAGAACCATCAAATGCGTAGTCCATTCACCCTCTGGTAGTGCGTCATCAAGTTTGTCGATGTATTCTTGTTCCGTCTTCTCAAGACCATGTCTTCGCAGTTGTACTTTGAGATGACAGAAACGCTCAATCATTTGCTTAATGGTCTCATTCTTTAACATGCTGAAAATATCGAACTCTTTCAGAATGAGAGCCTTCTTGCTTTTTATCATTTCAGCACTGCCTTGGTATTTCTTCTGTAACGACAACCAAAACTCTCTTGCTGTAGTATACTGTGGTAGCAAGACCAGAATATCTTTTTTGACAGACTGTTGGATGAGACTTATCATCTTTTTCTCTGCAATGTATTCGTCTCTCTGAGCTGTCAAGTAGTTGTACTTCTCAAGAACTTGGTGATGCTCATCTACCGGAATAGTATAGCCTCTTTCAATTGACACCCAGCCAGCGAAGTGCATGGCTTGAACCCAATAGGTAAATTTGTCTTTCCATGCTTCGTATTCTTCCATGCTCATCAGCTTGGGCGGTTTGACGGTTGTTCCCATTTCGTTATCAAGATTGACTTGATTAATCACGTTGGCGTTTGATGAACTAGCTCCAGACATATAAGTTCTTAGTTGATCTTCCATTGTGAAACACGAAACGTGTATGCTGAAAATATTTTAAAAACTTTGAAAACAGTTAGTCCTACTACAAGTTCGGTCGAACTTGTAACAACAAATGAAGAATTCTTGAATTTTCTAACAAGTTCGGTCGAACTTGTTAGTTTTACTTTGAAAAATTTCGTTTATCTTCGGTCGAACTTACAACATCAAACAAATAGATCTTCGAGCGAACTTGTCACCACAATTTTGATGAAATAAAGCAAGTTCGGGCGAACTTACTTAAAACTTTCTTGATTTTACACAAGTTCGGTCGAACTTGATGTAAAATTGATGAAAATTCAATTTCAAGCGAACTTGACTAAAATTTCCTCAAAAATCACCTAAGTTCGGGCGAACTTACTAAAAATCACTTAAAAAGTGATGTTTTAGTGCAAGTTCGGCCGAACATGGCCAACAAGTTCGTTCTTGAGGGTTTTCAAAAACATGGTTTTTTCAAAATTTCGACATGAATTCGGTTGAATTTGGTCTCCAATCTTTCAAGGGTTTATCTTTGTTGTATTTTACATGATATATCAAAATTCAAAAGAATTTGACCGTGAATTCTTCATTTTGTGATCAAAAGTTAAAGAAAAAGAAGAATGGAGTAGAAATAAAAGTGTTCTTGTCTTGATACTATCAAATCAGGCTGTTCTAGCTCTGATACCACTTGAAGGACCGATCCTCGATGCTTAGGAACCTAAATTTGATATCTAACGTCCATAATAGCGGAAATATTACGTCGTGTTACCAATAGACAAGAATTAATCAGTTAATCGTCAGTTTCATTAATTAAACGTTCAGATTACAGACTGACAGAGCTTCGCCTCTATAATGCCAAAGTTTCAAATGAGACACACAAGCTAGGTATTTATAGCATAACAAGTTCGGCCATGGAGGATGCAAGTTCGCCCGAACTTGCCGAACATGCATACTTTACATGTTTATGCCCTAACTTGGCTACAACAATTCATAAATACTTCAAAACCTAGCCTATTAAGCTCTATACAATACAGACTCGATATAAGGCTAAGACATAGACATTATGCACCAACACATGCGGCGGAAACACTTGGGAGTCATGTTAACAGACTGTTTCAACAACACATGGCATTTGAAGTTTCGTTTTATTGAATATTAAACATTCATTATACTGTTATATTGTCTTAGAACTTTAAACAAACTAAACAAGCATTTCAATTGTCTTTCTTGTTTTTAAGGCACTAGGTCCAAGTCCATTCCTATGTGAGCACGCATCAGTATATCTAGCATCATTCCCTGAAACATATGTGAAAACGAGTCAGCAAAAATATGCCGGCGAGTACATAGGTTTTGTGAGCATGTCAAGTCCATGGCTATGTATATATTGCAATATTTAAAACCCGACTACTAGAGTCATAAGTAGAACCTTGTTTTGAAAGATTTAATATTGTAATAGTTAATTGATTAAAACAAATAGTTATAAGTTTGTAAAATCTAGTAGCCATGAACCTTGACTCGAAAATATTTGTTTTGTAAATCCAAGTTGTAAATTGTCTTGAAATAACTCGTATGGTTTATATCTTTAATAAAAAATCGTTGTGTGTATTTGTTTGAAAAACATTTGCTCAAGTGATGTAAATAACGCCACCAATGTAATACGATAAAAGCACTTATATATAGGAAGTACCAGTGGCGTATCCACCATGCTTTTATCACATTACACTCGTCACTTTATCTAAATCACTTACCATAAACAAATCATTCATCGTTCCTTGTTATAAACTCGTTCATCATTCCTTGTTATAAACCAATCGTTCATCGTTCCTTGTTTTAGTTGTGAAAACTTTTGGTCATTTCGTGAATACATTCAAACCTTTTTGACTTGTTCGAGACCACCAACGGGGTCCCTTAATCGTATAACAAACCACCAAAGGGTATGTTACAAATACAGTTTCAGTCGCTTCCCAAATTTCCCCATAAACCCCGGAAATTTTGGTAACGGGATTGTCAGTCCTAGGCGCCTTAACTTACTACTGGTCGGCTTAGCCATTGTTAATGAATGTCATTCTTGTTATAAATACATCGCACCAACAAGTTCATTCACATCATTGAAATCGTTGTGTTTAATATAAACCATAGTATTTGCATTTGAAAACTTGAAAACATTTAGCACATATGAATCACCCCAAAACAATTGTAAAACATAAAAGAGGGGAACTATGTACTCACTTGTGATTGCTATTGTAACCTTGAATCAAAGATCAAACAAGCTCAAAAGTCCGAGAAATCAAGCGTGTCCTAAAATCAAATAATTGTGTAAATACCGGAACTTGAAATCAGATGATTTGGATAGAATGAGACCGTATAAACCAAATGTGTATTGGAGCTCATATGACATGCTTTATAAAGTTAACATTCTGAGTTGGAAAGACTTTAGAGAGTTTTGACCCGTTATGGTCCGTTAAGGTAGTTTAAGCCACTTTAACACGTCATTTGCGTAACTATGTCATCAGATGGTTAGATATTTGTTATGATAAGTATTTTAATGCTTAAACATGTTTGAAAATGTTATTTGATCAGAATACATGTCAAAATTTATGTTACATATGCTTATAGTTGATTTATTTGCGAAAAGGGCATTTTGGTCATTATTGAAGATTATATTAACTTATCATCATAACACTAACCAATTGACATGACTATAAGGTATAACCTTAGAGGGTTATTTCCTTGATAATTATGGTTATATTTATGTATTTGGTTGGGTCCAAAGATCCACCACACGGGTCAGATTCGGAAGTCAAAGCGGTGGTCAAACCGTTCAACTTACGAGTCTAAACAAGCACAAAAATAAGAGTGACGATTTAGACATGTTTTGACATGTCTAATTAAGTTTATAAAAGATTTTGGCATCAAAACAAACTGTTTTGATACCCGAATTTAGATCCGTCAAAAAATACGCATTTATCGCATTTTTTACTAAACTTTGACTTGTCAAAATTACTAGAAATGGTAGGAATCAGTAGGTATGATCAATAGAGACCATAATCACCATGATTACCATCCTATTGCAAGTTTTAATTGGACTTTATGTTGATCAATATATGATCAATTCTGGAAGTCAAACAAAATTCAAACTTTTCGACTTTTAATCCAATTAAACTAAAGAATTGAACTTAGCATGATTGAGAACACTTACAACACCAAAGGAATGTCAAGAAAACTCAGAGGAACTCCAAAGATTGTTGCAATCCAAATTATAGCAGGAATAGAGTGATCAAAAGTTCACATGAATGATGAATATTGGTATTTATAATTTTCTTGATGCTCTAAGATGCTTACACATGTCCTTGAGTCACCATGAAGATGGATTAGTGTCACACACATGTTAGAAGCAGGGAAAATGGTGGCAAATTCGAGCTAGGTGTCAAAAATTTGCATTTTGGGGGCCAAGGAATGAGCTGTGTAGCTACCAGGTAATTTTTCTGTGTCTGACGGCTTCTCGTGGGCCGCGAGTCGTTTAGGCTAAGGGAGTCGCGCCCCGCCAGAGGCTCAAATTTCAAAATTGACAGAAATGGCCCCTGCAGCCTCTAAACTTGTTTTCCGACGAGTTTTGGCACTTATAACACGTTAACCCCATTTAAAAGCTCTATAAGGACGTTAAAGCATACGGAACTTGAAATGTGTCCAAAAATGTCTCAGAGGTTGGTTCGTTTGGTCGTACGGTTGCGGTTTTCGGTTAATTACGACGAAAATAGTAACGAACGCGCAAATGACCGTAATTACGCAACGAATGATATTTTTGTATTCCAATCACTAATATACTAGAATTTAATCATTACACAAATTTTTGGATGTCTGTACGTGTTCCGGATAGCGAAATACGCAAAAAGGCATAGTTTCGCAGAATTTGCAAAATAGCCCCTGAAGTTACAAAAGCATATTTTTGCCATACCATAGCCCTTGAAACTTATTTCTAAGTTATGTAAAGGGTATTTAAGGTATTTTAAGATTATGACCTTGTTCCGGAACGTACGTCGCTGCGAGAATCGGCAGACTTTCACAGTTTGTCGTAAATAGTCCCTGTGATCAAATAGGCTTGTTTTTGACATACCAAACCCTTCAATACTTATTTCTAAGTTATGTAAAGGATATTTAGGGTATGTTTAGCTTATATATTTGTTCCAGAGTGTATGTCGCATTAAAATGGTTACGCTTTGCGTAATAGCTTTCGTATAACCTCCAGATAAGCTTTGAAGACTTAAAATTGTACATAAACTAAAGTGTATGATTGTCACATGTATTTAAACAATTCTCGGGAATGAAACACAAGATTTCATTAGATTCTGAATTGTTCGTTATTGTTAGATGCTTGAAAAGGCTCAGATGTCACACCTAGTCACTTGTCTTGCTCTCAATCTTCTCCCTTAGCTATAAATACCAAGCTCAACCTTGGCATTCTTTGCTCATTCATCATTCCCTTCTTATCTTGCTCAATTGTGAGTTACTGAGACATTTGGGAGCACCCTCTGAGTTCTTAGTACTTCTTTGGATCACTTTTAAGTGTTCTAACTCTCTTTGTTTAGTTTTGATAGGTTTAAGCCAGAGTCAAAGCGTTAACGTAAAAACGCTTTGACTTTGAGCAAAGACCGTTATGGTCCAGTCAATGTTCGTAACGAACATGGCTACGTGATCGTAATAAGGTAGGTGTTAATCCCTCAAGATGGCACCTCCTGATTACCACGTTTGCTTGGTCAATTGACGGGTCAAAATAAAGTTAATAAAAAGTCAAACGGGTCAGTTTTGAAATAAATTCATAACTAGTAATGAGGTGTTATAAAATCTGTTTTAACACTCTAACAACTTGGTAATAATTATAAGAACATGTGGGAACATGTTTGGCTCGTCAATTCCAGGTCTAAGGTAGGTTAGCAACCGAAAGTCGCAGAGTTTGACTTCTGCGTTGACTTTTATTTCTGACCCGAATTAGCAACCTTTGGAACGGAATCTAGGTTGCATTATGACCATGTTATGTTGTGGTATAACCCTCTGGAGTTATATTATATGGTCATGAAGTAATTCGAGTCATTATGCAAGTATCCGTTAAATATACCTAACATGCCCTTTTGTTATAAACTAAGGTTTTAATCACCAACAAGCATACAAATGATTTATGTACTGATTTGTTAACTCAAATAAATTATTTTGATGTCAACATTCTGACCATAAGCTGCATTTTTATTAAAGGTCGTTACCGATGCTTATAAATGACCAAAATGCCTTTTCGGCATTTTAGAAGGTTTAAACATGCTTTCATCACCAAAACAAATAACTCCCTGATGTAATATAATAATATGAATTATATGGGATATTAAAACAGTTTATAAACTGAGCTTACCTACAAGTCCTTGTATAATGTCGATAAATGACGATAACGCCCTTACGACGCATAAAATGGTTTTAACAACACTTTTGACATCCAAATCTTTTACCTACCATTATATTATATTAAATAACATATTTAAGGTGTATAAACTAAATCATAATCTCAGATTTCTTTAAACTACATTTAAATCGTCATTTAGCGCATTTAATGCCGTTTCGGCGCATACTATGGTTTAAAACCATATTTAAGGACTGAGACTTATTACCTACTGAATTCTAAACTTATATTGAATATTATTACTGTAGGGACAAGTCCAGAACTCAGAATCCAAATTATGATATCAAAGATATATGCGGAATGACTGAAATGCCCTTACTGGACATAGTTTAATTCAAAACTATCAACCACACATATATTTGATATCTGTAATACCCATGACGAAACCAGGTACACCTTAATGGGTCCTAAACTTAAAGCATGATTAAAACTATAATTGCGCGTAAACTTTGAAAACTTGCATGACCTGTGTGCTATGCTAAACGATATCTGTTATATCTCGGAGGAATCCGGGAGCACGTCATGGTTGACATGACACTATTAAGGACCAACGATGTGAGGTTGGTGTCCTTAGCCTTTAACAACGTGTTAAACGGGGACTGACGTTTAACAGCGCATTAAACATTCGACTGTGATTATAAGGCCAACGGCAGGGCCCTTTATGATTCTGAGCTCATGAAACATCTTGATTATGTGCCATAGACTATGAAATAAGATTAGATGCAAAACGGAGCTCGGGCACGCAAAACGGAGCGGTTCACGGTTAGGGAAACGCTTTGTTTTAAGAGCGACGAAAGACAAACCAAACACGCAAGGAATGGTCAATCAAGCCTAAAAACACTTAAACTAACGTAATACGAGGCTTTTATGATTAAAACGTAACTGGGTTCGGGTTCGAGACGGTTATGTATAATTCTTAAAACCGAGTCTTTTGACATTAAGAACATGAAAAACGGAGCCCGTTTCGCAAATCGGAGACGCGTAAGGGACCCGAAAACGAACCTAAACGCAAAACCGAAGATATACATCATCTTTTAACACGTTTTACGAAGCACGAGGTGGCCCAAAGTGGGGTAGGGGTACCCCACATGTGAACCCCCCTTTGTATATTAATTTTATTTTTTTTCTTTTTCTTTCTCATTTTTACACAAAGATTTCACCATTTTCCTCACAAATTCTTCCATAAACCTTGCAAATATTAGCTGATTATCATCCAACCTTCACTAAATCACGGTGATTTCACAAGTTCTAAGTGGTTTTGATTATTATTTATTGAATAAACGCAATTTATAATCGAAAACTCATTTTAATCCATGAAATTTGGAAGATTTAAACAAGTTCTTGGCTGAATAAGAACACCTTGTGAATTCCCTAGTGTTATATGGTAGCCAAGGACATGAAACTTCAGGTTTTGATACTCTAATCGACACCTATTCGACCAAAAAAGCGTAACAAAGTTCTAAACCGAAAAACAATGATACAAGGCTTGATTGATATAAGCTCTAGCATATTTGGATTGTACTTGATGTGTAGGTATTGAATATAGCACCCACACACTTCTGGACTCACAAGGAACGCTTAGCACATCAAATTTTTTGGCACCGTTGACGGGGACACTTGCAATTACATTATTTAACTGTGACTGATCGCACAGAGTCAATAGTGTGACTCGTGCAGATGAGAAGCCCTTTTATACTTAATCAAGATCGTTCGTACGAGTGATGCCTCGCATGAAATGAGTCTTTTATCACTCAACATACAAAAACACATGAAAAGGATGTATGCTAGTCCTAAGAATATTTAAAGAAAAAGGGAATTAGAAGTTACCAGTTGCGTAGCTTTCAATCCATATACAAACCATTTCATGAATACGTCCCAAATGCGAACTTGTCATCACATAAATCATCCTGATCAATCACTATATCTCAAAATCACCAAAAACCTATCATTTAATGTTACCGAAAGCTATCCCCAACAATTTTCCCACATCCCAAAATAGTCCCCAATAATGAATATAAAGTTCTATGGGGTAACAAACTAAAGGTCCTTCCAAATGGGGGTTGATTTGTTCAAAATTAGATAACATGAACTAAATTGTGGTGGTGTTTGTGCCCAAATTAAATTGAAGGGTTGACAGGGGTCGGGGGGACATGTGCTAGGTATAACGCCCGAAAACCGAATATAGCAAAGGCAGAAAATTGTTTTGCTTATAACTTGGTCCGTGATTCGTGGATTAAGCTGAAATTTGGTGTGCGATGTAGGATATTGACAGGAATGTCCATGTAAAATTTTAGAATTTTTGGAATTTTCTATGATGTTTTGGTGAATATTTGATTGTTTTATAAAACAATTCCAGAAAAAATACCAAACAGAGTCAATAAATCACCAAAACTTACAAGAACACTAAGAAACATATAAGGAAGTAACAGGAAATTTCGGAGTCTATTGGTTGAGTTTTGATTCGGATTAAAAATCCGTGTTTTTAGGAGTTTTCGATAGCCGGAACACACCGAAACGAAATCCGAAAAATTTCAAATTTTTTTGAGAAGTTCCTGGACATGTAAGGGATGTTTTGGAATGTTTTGGGAATTTTTGGACCACGAATGATAGTTAATGATAATTATTTGGTTAAATACTGTTTTACAATGAATTTATTTAAATAGCTAAAATGACTAAATAAATTCCCAAATTATATTTCCCATAATCTACAGATTTTTACTGACTGTATAAAAATTTCCAGATTTTTATTCAAATTATGGATTAAACGGAATATATGGAATTAAAAAGGGTCATTTTAAAATAATTTCGGCAGTTTACCGTATAACGAACCTGCTGGAACCGGGAACTGGCCAAACCCGATAGTACTATAATTGGAACACCGGAGTATTACGGGAGATTCCAGGGCGGATTGGACACTAGGGGTGTGTCCTAGGCCAGTTCGGGAGAATCCCCGACGGAGGAATGGAAACTCAAATTTGGGCAACCTAGACTCCCCAAACACCCAAACTCTCTTAATGAAAAGTTAATCATTCTTAAATAACAACATTTTGCCACTATTGGTATTCCCATACCATTATCCGAACACGTTAAAAACCGACTTTGGCTGGCACGCTAAACGGTGCCGAAAGCTAGTGTCCTATAGACTCAATCCGGGGTGAAAACTCCTGACCGAATCCAAGTTATAACCATTACCATCTTAGATACAGATTTGGGTCCATACTTGCATTCGTGTTATTAATGTTGATCCAGTTGCTTGATCACTCTTTTGTTAAGACTACTACTCGCACTGTGAGTTTCACTTCCCCACTTTTGAATTGTTTTACTGTTTTCTGGGGACTTGCATGTTACAAACTGTGTTAATTACACCAACTTGTGAGTGAGTTTTCACTCCCCCACTTTTAAACCGTTTTACAGTTTTCTGGGGTATTTGCATGTTACAAACTATGTTAACTGCACCAACTTGTGATGATGTGAATTATCTAACACACGAACACCCTCCCTCTACAAGTGATTAGCGTAAGCCGTGGACACTGAATAGTACTATTAGTCTGACAAGCCCAGTGCCGCTAGGCTGTGTCGGTGTGACACAGTGTGTAGGCAACCAGGCACTGCACGCGTCCTAACATGGTTATGTGGTTAGGCATAACTCTAGGGGAACATTGAACTGCATGTGATGCAGTTGGTGGGGAGTGTCGGGGGTGACACGACTCGGTGCAATGATGTGTCTGTATGACACGGAGCGGTTATGAAGGTCAAGGTTTCACTTGTGTTCTCGTGTAATTCCATATGTGACTATGACCAGTGCAATTAAACTTGTTAACACATATTGTTCCACACAACTAAACCAGTGGAACTCACCAGCAGCGTTAGCTGACCCTTTTTTAAAACTAACATGCATTTAAGGTAAAGCTAAGCAGGAATAAGAAATTTGCGTGTGGATGGCTTGGGTAGTAAACTGTAGCAGAATAAGAGCTGTAGTGTCTCGTAGTATCGTACTTGAACTTGTGGTTTGTAATATGATACTTTATGTATGTTGTAACCGAGATTCCCTCTTTATGTGAAATCATGTTTTTAAATTATGGGGAATTACCATGTGTCTGCCGCACCCTGCATTTGTCTTCCGCTGCGAGTCGGGGTATGACAATATCTTACTGATATAACATCATAAAATACATGTTTTTGCAGAATGATTATGGTCTTGACAACAGTTTAACCGCAAACCTCTTTTATAAGTCATAAAACGACCAAATTGCCCTTTTAAGACATAGTTTGATTTTAAAACCGTAACGGGCCAACATGTTGATAACTATAACACCCCAAATCGCATAAAACAACACGCGGTGGAAACACTTGGGGAATCACGTTTACAGATTGTTTCAACAACACATGGCATTTGAAGTTTCGTTTTATTGGTTATTAAACATTCATTATACTGTTATATTGTCTTAGAACTTTAAACAAACTAAACAAGCATTTCAATTGTCTTTCTTGTTTTAAGGCACTAGGTCTAAATCCATTCCTATGTGAGCACGACATCAGTATCATCTAGCATCATTCCCTGAAACATATGTGAAAACGAGTCAGCAAAAATATGCCGACGAGTACATAGGTTTGTCAGCATGTCAAGTCCATGGCTATGTATATATTGCAATATATAAAACCCGACTACTAGAGTCGTAAGTAGAGCCTTGTTTTGAAAGCATTTGATATTGTACTAGTTAATCGACTAAAACAAATAGTTATAAGTTTGTAAAATATAGTAGCCATGAACCTTGACTCGAAAATATTTGTTTTGTAAATCCAGTTGTAAATTGTCTTGAAATAACTGTACAGTTTATATCTTTAATCAAAATCGTTGTGTGTCTTTGTTTGAAAAAGATTTGCTCAAGTGATGTAAATAACGCCACCAATGTAATACGATAAAAGCACTTATATATAGGAAGTACCAACGGCGTATCCACCATGCTTTTATCACATTACACTCGTCACGTTATCTAAATCACTTACCATAAACCAGTCGTTCATTGTTCCTTGTTATAAACCAATCGTTCATCGTTCCTTGTTATAAACCAATCGTTCATCGTTCCTTGTTTTAGTTGTGAAAACTTTTGGTCGTTTCGTGAATACATTCAAACCTTTGTTGACTTGTTCGAGACCACCCACGGGGTCCCTTAATCGTATTACAAACCACCAAAGGGTATGTTACAAATACAGTTTCAGTCGCTTCCCAAATTTCCCCACAAACCCAGGAATTTTGGTAACGGGATTGTCAGTCCTAGTGCCTTAACTTACTACTGGTCGGCTTGGCCATTGTTAATGAATGTCATTCTTGTTATCCACCATGCTTTTATCACATTACACTCGTCACGTTATCTAAATCACTTAGCATAAACCAATCGTTCATCGTTCCTTGTAATAAACCAATAGTTCATCGTTCCTTGTTATAAACCAATAGTTCATCGTTCCTTGTTTTAGTTGTGAAAACTTTTGGTTGTTTCGTGAATACATTCAAACCTTTGTTGACTTATTCGAGACCACCCACGGGGTCCCTTAATCGTATAACAAACCACCAAAGGGTATGTTACAAATACAGTTTCAGTCGCTTCCCAAATTTCCCCACAAACCCCAGGAATTTTGGTAACGGGATTGTCAGTCAAGGCGCCTTAACTTACTACTGGTCGGCTTGGCCATTGTTAATGAATGTCATTCTTGTTATAAATACATCGCACCAACAAGTTTGTTCACATCATTGAAATCGTTGTGTTTAATATAAACCACAGTATTTGCATTTGAAAACAAACATTTAGAACATATAAATCACCCCAAAACATTTAAAACATAAAATAGGGGAACTATGTACTCATTTGTGATTGCTATTGTAACCTTGAATCAAAGATTAAACAAGCTCAAAAGTCCGAGAAATCAAGCGTGTCCTAAAATCGAATAATTGTGTAAATATCGGAACTTGAAATCAGATGATTTGGATAGAATGAGACCGTATAAACCAAATGAGTATTGGAGCTCATATGACATGGTTTATAAATTAACATTCTGAGTGGGAAAGACTTTAGAGTGCTTTTGACCCGTTATGCCCGTTAAGGTAGTTTAAGCCACTTTAACGCGTCATTTGCGTAACTATGTCATGGATGGTTAGATATGTGTTATGATAGGTATTTTAATGCTTAAACATGTTTGAAAATGTTATTTGATCAGAATACATGTCAAAATTTATGTTAATATGCTTATAGTTGATTTATTTGCGAAAAGGGCGTTTTGTCATTATTGAAGATTATATCAACTAATCATCATAACACTAACCAATTGACATGACCATAAGGTATAACCTCAGAGGGTTATTTACTTGATAATTATGGTCATATTTATGTATTTGGTTGGGTCAAAGATCCACCACACGGGTCAGATTCGGAAGTCAAAGCGGTGGTCAAACCGTTCAACTTACGAGTCTAAACAAGCACAAAAATAAGAGTGAGATTTAGACATGTTTTGACATATCTAATTAAGTTTATAAAAGAGTTTTGGCATCAAAACAAACTGTTTTGATACCCAATTTAGATCCGTCATAAAATACGTATTATCGCATTTTTTACTAAACTTTGATTTGTCAAAATGACTAGAAATGATAGGAATCGTAGGTATGATCAATAGAGACCATAATCACCTTGATTACCATTATATTGCAAGTTTTAATTGGACTTTATGTTGATCAATATATGATCAATTCTGGAAGTCAAACAAAAGTCAAACTTTTCGACTTTTAATCCAATTAAACTACAAGAATTGAACAAAGCATGATTGAGAACACTTACAACACCAAAGGAATGTCAAGAAAACTCAGAGGAACTCCAGAGATTGTTGCAACTCCAAATTGTAGCAGGAATAGAGCGATCAAAAGTTCACATGAATGATGAATATTGGTATTTATAATTTTCTAGATGCTCTAAGATGCTTACACATGTCCTTGAGTCAGCATGAAGATGGATTAGTGTCACACACATATTAGAAGCAGGAAAAAGGGTGGCAAATTCGAGCTACGTGTCAAAAATTTGCATATTGGGGGCCAAGGAATGAGCTGTGTAGCTGCCAGGTAATTTTCTGTGTCTGATGGCTTCTTGCAGGCCACGAGTCGTTTAGGCTAAGGGAGTCGGGCCCCGCCAGAGGCTCAAATTTCAGAATTGGCAGAAATGGTCCCTGCAGCCTCTAAACCTTGTTTTTCGACGAGTTTTGGCACTTTTAACACCCGTTAACCCCATTTTTAAGCTCTATAAGGATGTTAAAGCTTAGGGAACTTGAAATGTGTCCAAAAATGTCTCAGAGGTCGGTTCGTTTGGTCGTACGGTTGCGGTTTTCGGTTAATTACGATGAAAATAGTAACGAACGCGCAAATGACCGTAATATCGTAACGAATGATATTTTTGCATTCCAATCATTAATATACTAGTTATTAATCATTAAAAAATTTTTTGGATGTCCGTACGTATTCCGGATAGCGAAATACGCAAAAAGGCAAAGTTTCGCAGAATTTGCAAAATAGCCCCTGAAGTTACAAAAGCACGTTTTTGCCATACCGAAGCCCTTGAAACTTCTAAGTTATGTAACGGTATTTAAGTTATGTTAAGATTATGACCTTGTTCCGAGCGTATGTCGCTGCAAGAATCGGCAGACTTTTGCAGTTTGTCGTAAATAGTCCCTGTGATCAAATAGGCTTGTTTTTGACATACCAAACCCTTCAATACTTATTTCTAAGTTATGTAAAGGATATTTACGGTATGTTTAGCTTATATTTTGTTCCAGAGTGTATGTCACATTAAAATGGTTACGCTTTGCGTAATAGCTTTCGTATAACCTCCAGATAAGCTTTGAATATTAAATTGTACATAGAACTAAATGTATGATTGTCACATGTATTCAAACAATTCTCGGGAATGAAACACAAGATTTCATTAGATTCTGAATTGTTCGTTATTGTTTGATGCTTGAAAAGGCTCAGATGTCACACCTAGTCACTTGTCATGCTCTCAATCTTCTCCCTTAGCTATAAATACCAAGCTCAACCTTGGCATTCTTTAATCATTCATCATTCCCTTCTTCTCTTGCTCAATTGGGAGTTTCTGAGACCTTTGGGAGCACCCTCTGAGTTCTTAGTACTTCTTTGGATCACTTGTAAGTGTTCCAACTCTCTTTGTTTAGTTTTGATAGGTTTAAGCCAAAGTCAAAGCGTTGACCTAAAAACGCTTTGACTTTGAGCTAAGACCATTATGGTCCAGTCAATGTTCGTAACGAACATGGCTACGTGTTCGTAAGTAGGTAGGTGTTAATCCCTCAAGAGGGCACCTCCGGATTACCATGTTTGCTTGGTCAATTGACGAGTCAAAATAAAGTTAATAAAAAGTTAAAAGGGTCAGTTTTGAAATAAATTCATAACTAGTAATGTAGGTGTTATAAATTCTGTTTTAACACTCTAACAACTTGGTAATAATTATAAGAACATGTGGGAACATGCTCGGCTCGTCAATTCCAGGTCTAAGGTCGGTTCGCAACCGAAAGTCGCAAAGTTTGACTTCTACGTTGACTTTTATTTCTGACTCGAATTAGCAACCTTTGGAACTGAATCTAGGTTGCATTATGACCATGTTATGTTGTGGTATAACCCTCTGGAGTTATATTATATGGTCATGAATTAATCCGAGTCATTATGCAAGTATCCGTTAAATATGCCTAACATGTCCTTTTGTTATAAACTAAGGTTTTAATCACCAACAAGCATACTAATGATTTATGTATTGATTTGTTAACTCAAATAAATTATTTTGATATCAACATTCTGACCAGAAGCTGTATTTTTATTAAAGGTCATTAATGATGCTTATAAATGACCAAAATGCCTTTTCGGCATTTTAGAAGGTTTAAACATGCTTTCATCACCAAAACAAATAACTCACTGATGTAATATCATAATATGAATTATTTGGGATATCAAAACAGTTTATAAACCGAGTTTTCCTACAAGTCCTTGTATAATGTCGATAAATGACGATAACGCCCTTGCGGCGCATAAAAGGGTTTTAACAACACTTTTGACATCCAAATCTTTTACCTAATGTTATATTATATTAAATAACATATTTTGGGTGTATAAACTTAATCGTAATCTCAGATTTCTTTAAACTTCATTTAAATCGTCATTTAGCGCATGTAACGCCGTTTCGGCGCATAGTATGGTTTAAAACCATATTTAAGGACCGAGACTTATTACCTACTGAATTCTAAACTTATTTTGAATATTATTACAGTAGGGACAAGTCCAGAACTTAGAATCCAAATTATGATATCAAAGCTATGTGCGGAATGACTGAAATGCCCTTACGGGACATAGTTTAATTCAAAACTATCAACCACACATATATTTGATATCTGTAATACCCATGACGAAACCAGGTACACGTTAATGGGTCCTAAACTTAAAGCATGATTAAAACAATAATTGCGCGTAAACTTTGCAAACTTGCATGACTTGTGTGCTATGCTAAACGATATCTGTTATGTCTCGAGGAATCCGGGAGCACGTCATGGTTGACATGACACTATTAAGGACCAACGATGCGAGGTTGGTGTCCTTAGCCTTTAACAACGTGTTAAACGGGGACTTGACGTTTAACAGCGCATTAAACATTCGACTGTGATTTTGAGGCCAACGGCAGGGCCCTTTATGATTCTGAGCTCACGAAACATCTTGATTATGTGCCATAGACTATGACATAAGATTAGATGCAAAAAGGAGCTTGGGCACGCAAAACGAGGCGGTTCCCGGTTAGGGAAACGCTTTGTTTTAATAGTGACGAAAGACAAACCAAACACGCAAGGAATGGTCAATCAAGCCTAAAAACACTTAAACAAACGTAATACAAGGCTTTTATGATTAAAACGTAACTGGGTTTGGGTTTCGAGATGGTTATGTATAATTTTTAAAACCGAGTCTTTTGACACTAAGAACATGAAAAACGGAGCCCGTTTCACAAATCGGAGACGCGTACGGGACCCGAAAACAAACCTAAACGCAAAACCGATGATATACATCATCTTTTAACATGTTTTAAGAAGCACGAGGTGGCCCAAAGTGGGGTAGGGGTACCCCACATGTGAACCCCCCTTTATATATTAATTTTATTTTTTTTTCTTTTTCTTTCTCATTTTTACACCAAGATTTCACCATTTTCCTCACAAATTCTGCCATAAACCTTACAAATATTAGCTGATTATCATCCAACCTTCACTAAATCAAGGTGATTTCACAAGTTCTAAGTGGTTTTGATTATTATTGCTTGAATAAACGCGATTTATAATCCAAAAACTCATTTTAATCCATGAAATTTGGAAGATTTAAACAAGTTCTTGGCTGAATAAGAACACCTTGTGAATTCCCTGGTATTATAGGATAGCCAAGGACATGAAACTTCAGGTTTTGATACTCTAATCGACACCTATTCGACCAAAAAAGCGTAACAAAGTTCTAAACCGAAAAACAATGATACAAGGCTTGATTGATATAAGCTCTAGCATATTTGGATTGTACTTGATGTGTAGGTATTGAATATAGCACCCACACACTTCTGGACTCACAAGGAACGCTTGGAAACGAAGCCTGTGCTAGGTATAACGCCCGAAAACCGAATATAGCAAAGGCAGAAAATTGTTTTGCTTATAACTTGGTTCGTGATTCATGGATTAAGCTGAAATTTGGTGTGGCGATGTAGGATATTGACAGGAATGTCCATGTAAAATTTTAGAATTTTTGGAATTTTCTATGATGTTTTGGTGAATATTTGATTGTTTTATAAAACAATTCCAGAAAAAATACCAAACAGAGTCAATAAATCACCAAAACTTACAAGAACACTAAGAAACATATAAGGAAGTAACAGGAAATTTCGGAGTCTATTGGTTGAGTTTTGATTCGGATTAAAAATCCGTGTTTCAGGAGTTTTCGGTAGCCGGAAACACACCAAAATGAAATCGGAAAAATTTCAATTTTTATGAGAAGTTCCTGGACATATAAGGGATGTTTTGGAATGTTTTGGGAATTTTTGGACCATGGATGATAATTAATGATAATTATTCGTTTAAATTCTGTTTTACAAATAATTTATTTAAATAGCTAAAATGACTAAATAAATTCCCAAATTATTTTTCCAATAATCTACAGATTTTTACTGACTTGTATAAAAATTGCCAGATTTTTATTCAAATTATGGATTAAACGGGAATATATGGAATTAAAAACGGGTCATTTTAAAATAATTTCGGCAGTTTACCGTATAACGAACCTGCCAGAACCGGGAACTGACCAAACCCGACTAATACTATAATTGGAACACCGGGAGTATTGCGGGAGATTCCAGGGCGGATTGGACACTAGAGGTGTGTCCTAGGCCAGTTCGGGAGAATCCCTGACGGCGGGAATGGAAACTCAAATTTAGGCAACCTAGACTCCCCAAACACCCAAACTCTCTTAATGAAAAGTTAATCATTCTTAAATAACAACATTTTGCCACTATTGGTATTCCCATACCATTATCCGAACACGTTAAAACCTGACTTTGGCTGGCACGCGAAACGGTGCCCGAAAGCCAGTGTCCTAAGACTCAATCCGGGGTGAAAACTCTTGACCGAATCCAAGTTATAACCATTACCAACTTAGATACTGATTTGGGTCAATACTTGCATGCGTGTTATTAATGTTGATCCAGTTACTTGATCACTCTTTTGTTGAGACTACTACTCACACTGGGAGTTTCACTTCCCCACTTTTGAATTGTTTTACTGTTTTCTGGGGACTTGCATGTTACAAACTGTGTTAATTACACCAACTTGTGAGTGAGTTTTCACTCCCCCACTTTTAACTGTTTTACTGTTTCCTGGGGTGATTTGCATGTTACAAACTATGTTAATTGCACCAACTTGTGATGATGTGAATTATCTAACACACGAACACCCTCCCTCTGCAAGTGATTAGCGTAAGCCGTGGACACTGAATAGTACTATTGGTCTGACAAGCCCAGTGCCGCTAGGCTGTGTCGGTGTGACACAGTGTGTAGGCAACCAGGCACTGCACGCGTCCTAACATGGTTATGTGGTTAGGCATAACTGTAGGGGAACATTGAACTACATGTGATGCAGTTGGTGGGAAGTGTCGGGGGTGACACGACTCGATGCAATGATGTGTCTGTATGACACGGAGCGGTTATGATGGTCAAGGTTTCACTTGTGTTCTCGTGTAATTCCATCTGTGACTATGACCAGTGCAATTAAACTTGTTAACATATATTGTTCCACAACAACTAAACCAGTGGAACTCACCAGCAGCGTTAGCTGACCCTTTTTAAAACTAACATGCATTACAGGTAAAGCTAAGAAGGAAGAAGAAATGTGCGTGTGGATGGCTTGGGTAGTAAACTGTAGCAGAATAAGAGTTGTAGTGTCTCGTAGTACCGTACTTGAACTTGTGGTTTGTAATATGATACTTTATGTATGTTGTAACCGAGATTCCCTCTTTATGTGAAATCATGTTTTTAAATTATGGGGAATTACCATGTGTCTGCCGCACCCTGCATTTGTCTTCCGCTGCAAGTCGGTGTGTGACAATATCTTACTGATATAACATCATAAAATAGATGTTTTTGCAGAATGATTATGGTCTTGACATCAGTTTAATCGCAAACCTCTTTTATAAGTCATAAAATGACCAAATTGCCCTTTTAAGACATAGTTTGATTTTAAAACCGTAACGGGCCAACATGTTGATAACTATAACACCCCAAATCGCATAAAACAACACGCTGCGGAAACACTTGGGGAGACACGTTAACAGATTGTTTCAACAACACATGGCATTTGAAGTTTCGTTTTATTGAATATTAAACATTCATTATACTGTTATATTGTCTTAGAACTTTAAACAAACTAAACAAGCATTTCAATTGTCTTTCTTGTTTTCAAGGCACTAGGTCCAAGTCCATTCCTATGTGAGCACGCATCAGTATATCTAGCATCATTCCCTGAAACATATGTGAAAACGAGTCAGCAAAAATATGCCGGCGAGTACATAGGTTTTGTGAGCATGTCAAGTCCATGGCTATGTATATATTGCGATATATAAAACCCGACTACTAGAGTCGTAAGTAGAACCTTATTTTGAAAGCATTTGATATTGTAGTAGTTAATCGACTAAAACAAATAGTTATAAGTTTGTAAAATATAGTAGCCATGAACCTTGACTCGAAAATATTTGTTTTGTAAATCCAAGTTGTAAATTGTCTTGAAATAACTCGTATGGTTTATATCTTTAATCGAAAATCCTTGTGTGTCTTTGTTTGAAAAAGATTTGCTCAAGTGATGTAAATAACGCCACCAATGTGATACAATAAAAGCACTTATATATAGGAAGTACTAGCGGCATATCCACCATGTTTTTATCACATTACACTCGTCACGTTATCTAAATCACTTACCATAAACAAATCGTTCATCGTTCCATGTTATAAACCAATCGTTCATCGTTCCTTGTTTTAGTTGTGAAAACTTTTGGTCATTTCGTGAATACATTCAAACCTTTGTTGACTTGTTCGAGACCACCCACGGGGTCCCTTAATCGTATAACAAACCACCAAAGGGTATGTTACAAATACAGTTTCAGTCGCTTCCCAAATTTCCCCACAAACCCCCGGAATTTTGGTAACGGGATTGTCAGTCCTAGGCGCCTTAACCTACTACTGGTCGGCTTGGCCATTGTTAATGAATGTTATTCTTGTCATAAATACATCGCACCAACAAGTTCGTTCACATCATTGAAATCATTGTGTTTAATATAAACCATAGTATTTGCATTTGAAAACTTGAAAACATTTAGCACATATGAATCACCCCAAAAGAATTGTAAAACATAAAATAGGGGAACTATGTACTCACTTGTGATTGCTATTGTAACCTTGAATCAAAGATCAAACAAGCTCAAAAGTCCGAGAAATCAAGCGTGTCCTAAAATCGAATAATTGTGTAAATATCGGAACTTGAAATTGGATGATTTGGATAGAATGAGAACGTATAAACCAAATGAATATTGGAGCTCATATGACATGGTTTATAAAGTTAACATTCTGAGTTGGATAGACTTTAGAGTGCTTTTGACCGGTTATGGCCCGTAACGGTAGTTTAAGCCACTTTAACGCGACATTTGCGTAACTATGTCATCGGATGGTTAGATATGTGTTATGATAGGTATTTTAATGCTTAAACATGTTTGAAAATGTTATTTGATCAGAATACAAGTCAAAATTTATGTTACATATGCTTATAGTTGTTTATTTGCGAAAAGGGCGTTTTGGTCATTATTAAAGATTATATCAACTAATCATCATAACACAACCAATTGACATGACCATAAGGTATAACCTCAGAGGGTTATTTCCTTGATAATTATGGTCATATCTATGTATTTGGTTGGGTCCAAAGATCCACCACACGGGTCAGATTCGGAAGTCAAAGCGGTGGTCAAACCGTTCAACTTACGAGTCTAAACAAGCACAAAGATAAGAGTGACGATTTAGACATGTTTTGACATGTCTAATTAAGTTTATAAAAGAGTTTTGGCATCAAAACAAACTGTTTTGATACCCGAATTTAGATCCGTCATAAAATACGCATTTATCGCATTTTTGACTAAACTTTGACTTGTCAAAATGACTAGAAATGACAGGAATCAGTAGGTATGATCAATAGAAACCATAATCACCTTGATTACCATCGTATTGCAAGTTTTGATTGGACTCTATGTTGATCAATATATGATCAATTCTTGAAGTCAAACAAAAGTCAAACTTTTCGACTTTTAATCCAATTAAACTACAAGAATTGAACAAAGCATGATTGAGAACACTTACAACACCAAAGGAATGTCAAGAAAACTCAGAGGAACTCCAGAGATTGTTGCAACTCCAAATTGTAGCAGGAATAAAGTGATCAAAAGTTCACATGAATGATGATATTGGTATTTATAATTTTCTTGATGCTCTAAGATGCTTACACATGTCCATGGTCAGCATGAAGATGGATTAGTGTCACACACATGATAGAAGCAGGAAAAAAGGTGGCAAATTCGAGCTAGGTCTCAAAACTTTGCTTCTTGGGGGCAAGGAATGAGCTGTGCAGCTGCCAGGTAATTATTCTGTGTCTGATGGCTTCTCGCGGGCCACGAGTCGTTTAGGCTAAGGGAGTCGCGCCCCGCCAGAGGCTCAAATTTCAGAATTGGCAGAATTGGTCCATGCAGCCTCTAACTTGTTTTTTCGACGCGTTTTGGCACTTTTAACGCCCGTTAACCCCATTTTTAAGCTCTATAAGGACGTAAAGCATAGGGAACTTGAAATTTGTCCAAAATGTCTTAGAGTTTTGTTCGTTCTGTCGTACGGTTGGGTTTTTGGTTAATTACGACGAAAATAGTAACGAACGCGCAAATGACAGTAATTGCGTAACGAATGATATTTTTGCATTCCAATCATTAATATACTAGATTTTAATGATTAAAAAAAAATTTTGGATGTCCGTACATGTTCCAGATAGCGAAATATGCAAAAAGGCATAGTTTCGCAGAATTTGCAAAATAGCCCCTGAAGTTTAAAAAGCATGTTTTTGCCATACCGAAGCCCTTGAAACTTATTTCTAAGTTATGTAAAGGGTATTTAAGGTATGTTAATATTATGGACTTGTTCCGGAGCGTACGTCACTGCGAGAATCGACAGACTTTCACAGTTTGTCGTAAATAGTCCCTGTGATCAAATAGGCTTGTTTTTTGACATACCAAACCCTTCAAAACTTATTTCTAAGTTATGTAAAGGATATATTAGGGTATCTTTAGCTTATGTCTTTGTTCCGGAGTGTATGTCGCATTAAAATGGTTACGCTTTGCGTAATAGCTTTCGTATAACCTCCAGATAAGCTTTGAAGAGTTGAAATTGTGCATAGACTAAAGTGTTGATGTTACATGTATTTAAAAAATTCTCGAGAATGAAACAAAAGATTTAATTAGATTATGAATTGTTTGGTATTGTTTGATGCTTGAAAAGGCTCAGATGTCACAGTCTCCCCTACTTCAGGAAATTTCGTCCCGAAATTTAGAGAAAACTTGTAAAAACATAATTGTGAGTATTGCTATTAAGTGATCCTTTGTTCCCGGAGAAAATCTCTAGAAAACGTTTGGACTCCATCGATGTTTGTTTATCGTACTCGTTTCTTGTCCATGGTGATGGGTTGAGATTCGGAAATCTTAACCTCATTCCAATTGGTAGGTGCATGACACCTTTGATTGTACTGAGCCTTAGAAAAGGTAAATGTCAAAGTGGTATCTTTTGTCGCAACATACCATAAAGAGCGTGATCTTGAAAAAGGAGTCGGATTTCGAATACTGAACGGGAAATTGTTTATAGGGGTTTCCCATGAAGACTAGTATGGGAAACTTGTGTGTGCTCGAAATTGGATTCAGAGAGTGTATAATAGAACAACGTTGGTCAAGGTCCAGAACTTCTAGTAACTTAAATAACGCCACACTTGCAATGTAATAAGGAACACTTATATATAGGAAGTACCAGCGGCGTATCCACCATGTCCTTATTACATTGTTCCCGTTCCGTTATTCTTATTACTATAGGTTCTTACACATGCCAAAACTTGCTATGGTTTTCTATGCAAAGGATTTTATAATTATGTATGCATCCATAATTACTCAATTCATTGCACAGTCTGCATAGTTCATTTTGTGATGTGTAGGGCAAAAATCATATAAGTACACATGGAATGACTTGTCTAGACCCCATCAGGATCTCTTTAATTAGATCAACTCGTGATCTTTTTAACTAGATTGACAAGCAATCTCTTTAACTAGGCCGTGAAAGACCTCTTTAACTAGGTCAACATGACCTCTTTAACTTTGAATCAAACTTGGATTAGTACTTTGAAATCCAAGGGTCTGACTATTTGCATAGCATAGCCCATTTAAGGATTTAAGATAGTACTTTTGGAGATCCTCCTAATAATCTATCATATGAAGATATGGTAGATTCTACAAGGATTTGGATAACGAATATTTGAATCAACTTTAAAACATAAACACATAATCACATAATCACATAATCGCATAATCGTTACTTTGGTCATTAACTTGTTATTAGATTGTCATCAATTTGTACATATGTATTTGAAATATACCAGGAATCTAATCAAGAAATTTGATTAGTACTTTTAAACATCCGATTAGAATCTAGCTATGATGTTAGATAGATACTTTAAGGATTTGGTTTAGTCACATCGTCTTATCTCATTGTCTTTCATTAAAGTACACAAAGAATCCAATTAAGGACTTCGATTGCACTTTAAACATTCACCAGAATCTAACTAATAAGATAGGAAGATTCCATGAGGGTTTGTATGCGAAAATGTTTTGAAAACCACACACTAAGTAGGTTTGGTCAATATATGGAGCAAAATGTCTTTGAAACCCGTGTACTGAATATGCTAAGTAAACATACGAAGCAAGATGTCGTTGAAAATTGAGTACTTGATATGCTAAGTGAATATACGAGGCAAGGTGTCTTTGAAAATCATGCATGGAATCTTTGAAAATATGTTCAGTGTTTTTTAAATCATATATTTATAATGTTTTTGAAATTATGCACTAGCTATAATAGGCAAAAATGCCATATTAGAATGTTTCGAAACCATGTAAAAAGTCTTTGAATTTAAGGTAAAAGGTTTATGAAAATGTGTATGAAATCATGTACTATGTATATTTGGTAAATACGTTATGTTAGAATGTTTGAAAACCGTGTGAAATGTTTTTTTTTTTGAAATCGTGTGAGGTATCTTTGAAATCATTGGCTATGTATGGTATAATGAAACCGAGAAAAAAAAATATTGAATGCACATGCACATTGCATAAGTCTGGTTAAGGACTTATGGAAGTACCCTTAGGTATCCAAGCAAGGATTTTCATAGCGGTACTTCGAGTATCTTGTTAGATGTCATAACTTGTACCTTGTACTTTTGTTTCTTAATAGAAATGAGTACATATGATTTTTGTGGAGATCTCATGTGCGATCATAATATAAAAGAAACTACGAGAGTAGTTTGGTTTGTACGGAAACATGTCCTTGGTTTTGGGTATTTTAGTAGTGCAACACAGATATGTGTAATCACATTTGTAAATAAAATGGAAAACAACCATATTTATTTATAGACAATCAAAGTGTTTTCAAGAGTCTTGAAAGTAGACAGAAAACATGAAAGTTCAAGCATTTATTTAAACATCAGCACAAGCCTTTATGTTTCCAGTGTTACTTCTTGTGTCCATACTTTGAGTCGCCATTGGTCAGCCAGGTCAATTGATGTGATTTGGATAACCACAGTTGAAGCAGACTCCATGTGGGTAGTTAGAGCAACCAGGTATTGCTTGAGGGGTTGTAGTTGTCTGAGTAGGAACTGCCACAACTTGATTCGGCGTAGTGGCTACACTACAGGCATCAGCTGTATGAACAATAAGCCCACAGTTCGAACATTTTCGACAATGGACACTAGCATTTCCTCTGTATGGCTTCTTTATGGCTTCTTAGTAGGTGGCGGGGCCACCTGGCTAGGTTCCTCTTGGTTAAGCGGAGTTAGGGTAATCACAGTGTGGTTCTTTGAAGCTTTACATTTCCTTGATTTCTTTGAAGGTTTGGCTTTAGTATTCGTTGGGGTCTCATGAGTAGTCTCATTCTCAAGCTTAATTATAGCCACAGCTAACTCGATAACTCCACCGAGTAGCGCGCCTAATTGTTGAGCGATTTTAGTAGTCATTTGCTTAATTTGATCATTGCTACGTAGAGGAGGCATTCTAAAACAAAAAGGAAACGGAATCATGAGAGAAAACAAGTAAGATGTATTGGATGATCAAGATTGAATGTTAAAATATCGGCGAAACAAGAGGATTGTGATCATTCGCTTGTTACTAAAACAAACCAATGACACTGTGACTAATCAAAGTAAATAGGTCTTATAATGTATCGCGAAGACATGCTTTAGCCTATAAGTAGATACACACCCCAAGAGTTCCCAGGTAAGAGTGACTGGTCCGATTAAGTGGATTTGTACGAACACTCTAGCCTTAGACAGAAAACTCAGGGTACAGACACCCACCCTTCTAGATTGCACATGTTCACATTAATAAAACCCAAACTTTGACGAGATTTGGAAAACTTATAAGGCTTACACAAAAAACAAATCATCTAAGGATAGATGATTGATTTTTTGAAAACGGATTTGAAATTTTGTGGAAATTGTTTTCGTAATCACCTATGGATAGGTGATTGTACTGTACTTTAAATCTAAACACAAGTAAACTCGCGTTAGGGCCCTAGGAAGGTTAGAGTCTAGGTCAAAGCGTTACTAATAACCTAATTCCCTATAACCAGTGCTCTGATACCAACCTTTAACACCCCAAATCGCGTAAAACAACACGCGGCGGAAACACTTGGGGAGTCACGTTAACAGATTGTTTCACAACACATGGCATTTGAAGTTTCGTTTTATTGAATATTAAACATTCATTATAATGTTATATTGTCTTAGAACTTTAAACAAACTAAACAAGCATTTCAATTGTCTTTCTTGTTTTTAAGGCACTAGGTCCAAGTCCATTCCTATGTGAGCACGCATCGGTATCATCTAGCATCATTCCCTGAAACATATGTGAAAACGAGTCAACAAAAAAATGCTGGCGAGTACAGAGGTTTTGTGAGAATGTAAGTCCAGCTATGTTATATTGCAATATATAACGACTACTGAGTCGTAAGTAGAACTTATTTTGAAAGCATTTGATATGTACTATTAACGACTAAAAAATAGTTATAAGTTTGTAAAATATAGTAGCCATGAACCTTGACTCGAAAATATTTGTTTTGTAAATCCAAGTTGTAAATTGTCTTGAAATAACTCGTACGGTTTATATCTTTAATCAAAAATCGTTGTGTGTCTTTGTTTGAAAAACATTTGCTCAAGTGATGTAAATAACGCCACAAATGTAATACGATAAAAGCACTTATATAGGAAGTACCAGCGGCGTATCCACCATGCTTTTATCACATTACACTCTTCATGTTATCTAAATCACTTACCGTAAACCAATCATTCATCGTTCCTTGTTATAAACCAATTGTTCATCGTTCCTTGTTATAAACCAATCGTTCATCGTTCCTTGTTATAAACCAATCGTTCATCGTTCCTTGTTATAAACCAATCTTTCATTGTTCCTTGTTTTAGTTGTGAAAACTTTTGGTCATTTCGTGAATACATTCAAACCTTTGTTGACTTGTTCGAGACCACCCGGGGTCCCTTAATCGTATAACAAACCACCAAAGGGTATGTGACAAATATAGTTTTAGTCGCTTCCCAAATTTCCCACAAACACTGGGAATTTTGGTAACGGGATTGTCAGTCCTAGGCACCTAAACTTACTACTGGTCGGCTTGGCCATTGTTAATGAATTTCATTCTTGTTATAAATACATCGCACCAACAAGTTCGTTCACATCATTGAAATCGTTGTGTTTAATATAAACCATAGTATTTGCATTTGAAAACTTGAAAATATTTAGCACATATGAATCACCCCAAAACAATTGTAAAACATAAAATAGGGGAACTATGTACTCACTTGTGATTGCTATTGTAACCTTGAATCAAAGATCAAACAAGCTCAAAAGTCTGAGAAATCAAGCGTGTCCTAAATTCGAAATAATTGTGTAAATATCGGAACTTGAAATCGGATGATTTGGATAGAATGAGATCATATAAACCAAATGAGTATTGGAGCTCATATGGCATGGTTTATAAAGTTAACATTCTGAGTTGGAAAGACTTTAGAGTGCTTTTGACCCGTTATGGCCCGTTAAGATAGTTTAAGCCACTTTAACGTGTCATTTGCGTAACTATGTCATCGGATGGTTAGATATGTGTTATGATAAGTATTTTAATGCTTAAACATGTTTGAAAATGTTATTTGATCAGAATACATGTCGAAATTTATGTTACATATGCTTATAGTTGATTTATTTATGAAAAGGGCATTTTGGTCATTATTGACGATTATATCAACTAATCATCATAACACTAACCATTGACATGACCATATGGTATAATCTCAGAGGGTTATTTCCTTGATAATTATGGTCATATTTATGTATTTGGTTAGGTCCAAAGATCCACCACACGGGTCAGATTCGGAAGTCAAAGCGGTGGTCAAACCGTTCAACTTACGAGTCTAAACAAGCACAAAAATAAGAGTGACGATTTAGACATGTTTTGACATGTCTAATTAAGTTTATAAAAGAGTTTTGGCATCAAAACAAACTGTTTTGATACCCGAATTTAGATCCGTTATAAAATACGCATTTATCGCATTTTTTACTAAACTTTGACTTGTCAAAATGACTAGAAATGATAGGAATCAGTAGGTATGATCAATAGAGACCATAATCACCTTGATTACCATCATATTTCAAGTTTTAATTGGAATTTATCTTGATCAATATATGATCAATTCTTGAAGTCAAACAGAAGTCAAACTTTTCGAATTTTAATCCAATTAAACTACAAGAATTGATCAAAGCATGATTGAGAACACTTACAACACCAAAGGAATGTCAAGAAAACTCAGAGGAACTCTAGTGATTGTTGCAACTCCAAATTGTAGCAGGAATAGAGTGATCAAAAGTCACATGAATGATGAATATTGGTATTTATAATTTTCTTGATGCTCTAAGATGCTTACACATGTCCATGAGTCACCATGAAGATGGATTAGTGTCACACACATGATAGAAGCAGGAAAATGGTGGCAAATTCGAGCTAGGTGTCAAAAATTTGCATCTTGTGGGGCAAGGAATGAGCTGTGCAGCTGCCAGGTAATTTTTCTGTGTCTGATGGCTTCTCGCGGGCCGCGATTCGTTTAGGCTAAGGTAGTCGCGCCCCGCCGGAGGCTCAAATTTCAGAAATGGTAGAAATGGTCCCTGCAGCCTCTAAACTTGTTTTTCGACGCGTTTTGGCACTTTTAACACCCGTTAACCCCATTTTTAAGCTCTATAAGGACGTTAAAGCATAGGGAACTTGAAATGTGTCAAAAAATGTCTTAGAGTTTGGTTCGTTTGGTCGTACGGTTACGGTTTTCGGTTAATTACAACGAAAATAGTAACGAACGCGCAAATGACCGTAATTGCGTAACGAATGATATTTTTGCATTCCAATCATTAATATACTAGATTTTAATGATTACAAAAAAATTTTGGATGTCCGTACATGTTCCAGATAGCGAAATACGCAAAAAGGCATAATTTTGCAGAATTTGCAAAATAGCCCCTGAAGTTACAAAAGCATGTTTTTGCCATACCGAAGCCCTTGAAACTTATTTCTAAGTTATGTAAAGGGTATTTAAGATATGTTAAGATTATGACCTTGTCCCGGAGCGTACGTCGCTGCGAGAATCGGCAGAGTTTCACAGTTTGTCGTAAATAGTCCGTGTGATCAAATAGGCTTGTTTTTGACATACCAAACCCTAAACTTATTTCTAAGTTATGTAAAGGATATTTAGGGTATGTTTAGCTTATGTCTTTGTTCCGGAGTGTATGTCGCATTAAAATGGTTACTCTTTGTGTAATAGCTTTCGTATAACCTCCAGATACGCTTTGAAGAGTTGAAATTGTACATAGACTAAAGTGTATGATTGTCACATGTATTTAAATAATTATCGGGAATGAAACACAAGATTTCATTAGATTCTGAATTGTTTGGTATTGTTTGATGCTTGAAAAGGCTCAGATGTCACAATAACTTGCTGATATTTTAACATATCTTAAACATAATGGCATTTGGAACTTGAATAGGACTCATCCGGTTACCCGGTTTCGCTTATATGCGTACGGTTCGGCCTATGTAACTAGTTTACGTAATCTAACCGAAACGGGTTTAACCATATCAAATTATTCCAAATTCCAGAATGTGAAATGGTAACCCATATTATACAAGTCCTAGTACTTGTCGGGTCCAAAATACATTCTTTTCCGGTTATCGCTTAATCTAGCATTTTGTACCGATATCTTTATTTTAAGTTAGCCGGTCTAAGTCAATGACTAAATAAAGACCCGCTAGCTAACTAATCGATTAATAATACCATCCATTCCAGACTAGAGACTTCCGGTAGATTGTCACCAAGCTAGTTAATTGATTACGGCTGTGCTTTGCTTATTTTCTTATTTTAAAGATTTTGCTAGCTAGGTAAATACTTTTAACTTTTTTTCCCTTATACGGGCTTGGGATACGGTATAATAGTACCGCATGGTTGGATATGGGATCAAAGACGAAAGAGTCGGGAATTCAAATAATCCATTTTAATTCGTATTGCTTAATATTAAACATTTGGGGGTTAAAACGACCATGTCTTGGATATCCACGGCTCATTTAATTGTAAATGGCCATGACCTAAGCACGGGGTGTAGTCTACACCGACAGATGCTAAAATAAATTATAACCCATTAGGGGTGTACCTATTAAAGGTATTAAAGTGTTGTGTCGATTAATCATGTTCCTGACATAGTTTTCGGGCTCTCAATGTATTATTAGCATGTAAAACTGATAACATGAAAATAATTTATCCAAAGTTATTTATTAAACAAAAGTACCATTGTGTACACTAAATGTTTTCAAATGTTTTCAAAATGAGTGGTTAAATTGTATTTACCAGTGAAACCGACGTATTTTAAAAGACTAAGCGCAGGTGACAAGTATACTTAAATAGACTGGAAGTGCTCGGCGAAACTTAAGAGGAATTTGCAACTCCTTTGCTTAGAAGACCTTAGTCTGTTAGACATCTTTTGTATTCACATTTCGATCCGCCTGTGGATCTATTTACAAGCGTTGTATTTTATTTTTTAACTTTGAACATTCAAACGTTTGTAATAGTAATTATCTAGACTTTCGCTGTGTTATTTGTATTGTTTGGTAATGATTGATGTGCTCTAAAATATATATATTTTTATATAATATTTCCTACACTTTTGAGCAGCTTTAGAATCATTTTAATTAAATCCTACTTCTAATTGGTCTATATTTAAAATGAAGGGTTTAAAGCAAAAATGAGCTAAAACTAATAAATATAAACAAATGGTGATAAGTTAGTTGAGAAATATTAGATTAAATGTTTCTAAAGGAACTTAAAGTGTGTGATAAGTTCAAAAAGACATGAGAAAGTAAAAGTGATAATTGAAAATTATAATATGTCTTGAAACTTAAATTGCCATAAATGATCATTAACTAATTGTTTCCAATTTGTTTTGAAATTGATGGAATCATGGTGGACGTTGAGGGACAATAATTAATTCGAGAATGGAGGTTTTTAGGATGGCATAATTTATTAATGATGATACTATCTTTTTGAAGGTAGCAATAAGTAACCACGAGGGCTTGTAAGGGATTAAAGGGCAACAAAATTACTAAAATTCCATCAACTAAATCCTTATAGCACAACTAATATGTCATTCCTCCATTTTATTCGTGATTATGGGCTTTGGAGTCAGAAGGCCGACCCACTAAGCCCTCAGAGATTGGCAGCTAGAAAAAAAAAAGAATATATCATTGGACGCAAGGGTATTATGGGGGTACAACATTTGACGGCAGAATCATTGAAAAAAGGACCCGACTGCTGATTACAAAAGGAGGGCAGACGGCAGACATCGAAAGGGACGAGAGGGAAGCATACTTGGAGGATTTGAAGGTGTTTGAAGAAACAACAAGCTTGGGTTCAATTTTTAGTGGCTTTATACTTTTAAACCTTTGTTCTAACGATTTATTTTTATTTCCAACCATGTTTGCTACATGTTTTTATATGTTTTATGCTTTAAATATTATGAGTAGCTAAACGTTATAAACTACTTAGGGTCGAGAACTTGATGATTGTAGTGCGTTTTTGACATGATTTTGGCTATTTGATGTGATTTACATAACTTTACCTTGTGATTAATCTTGATATTGCATGTTGGTGTGTTTTGATTGATTTTTAGTTGATGAATCAAGCGGTTTAGGCATATAGAAATATCCCCTAGACTTAGAGTTTATTTTGAATCGTTAATCTTAGGGTTTTCGATTTAGATATTGAGTTGAGAAATTGACCAATTCAACTAATAATTAAAATCAAGATATTAAAACTTGCATCCTCATTTGATGACTCGAGAGACGATTTAAGTGAGCTAGGTTATTAGCTAATCATTGGTGGGTAGATTGGGTGACCGATAGCTCGGGCTCGTTTATTACATCGTGGTTAAGGTTTCCTAGGATTTCAAGTATCAAGGTTTGGTTTGCTTTGCGTTTTGAGGGTTTTGGGAGTCACAGATACTTTCTTTGCTCGATTCTCGTAGGATTTGGTATCGATAGGTCGAGCCGGTTCGTTCTAGCACTTCACATTTCGTCTTTATCTTTCGTTTGGTACATCTCTAGCGGAGGGTCATTTGAGAGAGTAGGATATTTAGCCATTGTCACCGTCAGATTAGCGTTGCATGATTCTAGGGATTCGACACCTAGGTAGTCATTTTCTCATCATATTTGTTCTACATCTAGCTCCCGAGTTCGTGATTGTGTTGCGTTCGTTTGTCTTGTTTGCCATTTTCTTAATTAATTAGGTTATTAGTAAATTTGAAATCAAATCAACTATTGACTTTGTATTCGATAGAGGTTTAGTATCTAAAGTTTGCGTATAGTGTCCACGGATTGATACTCGGTCTTACTATCTACACTACACCGCGATCGGTGCACTTGCCGATTATGTGTGGTTTAGGTTGTGATTCCTTTTTAAAACTTGTTCGAAATTAATATATACACTTTTCACACATCAATGATGATATCAACTTACGTCACGATATTCCTCACCGGACCCACCGGGTTACACGTGGAATTAGGGGTGTGACAGGTTGGTATCAGAGCAACTCTCGAGTGAATTAAACACTAGCCTTTTGTGTTTAATCTCGGGAATACATATTAACACATATCTTTTAGACTTTCGAGTTTAGACTTTGACCTACGCTTAATCATTTCCATCTTATTGTTCTAGCTTTGTATTTTCTTGTTTAACTTGTTTTTGAAGCATGAATAATGCCACCCAAATTCAGACGCGGAGGTAAGGGCAAAGGTCCAATGAGGGGCGGACCTTTTATGACAGGACCATCTTTCAACCACCTTTCAGGCCCTCTCTAGCTGGAGCATCTAATGTGCATGATCACAACCCTCACGAAGGATCCGGAGACTCTTCGTCTCCATTTGAACAATATAGACATTCCATCTCGCACGATACTCTCCGCCTCAATCACACTCCAACATTCTTACCATTCACACCATTCCCACCAATCACACCATTCTCATTCCCATTCTCACCAAGAATTCTTTAACTTTAACTTTGTCAACCCCGTTAACCAACCCTCACCTGAAACCCCTCCAGTCGACTCGCCAACACATATGGAGGAAGATTCCGATCCGGAGGAATTTCCACAAACCGGATCATATGGTCATCCCATCGAGCTGTCTAGTGGCTCGAACTCCTTGGCGGGATCTCCATTTCGAGGTCCTGATGAGTATGAACAAAGATGGGCACAATACGTGTTCGTCAACACTCCCTCCTACCACAACACTCCCCAACATCAAGCCCCATCACCACATCCTCACCAAGAGGATGTTGATATGCAGCAGGTGGATCAACCTCAACCACCACCTGAGTCATCATTGCAACCACGCCGAAGGAGAGGGCACGCATGTTAGTGCGTACTGGTCAAAGGTCGGGCTCGCTATGAACTTTGCCACCATCTTACCCTATCATCCCTGAGGACCCACAAATGGGTGGACCCTCAAATACTTCACCTGTGGTGGTTCTAACCCCATAACCTGCTGCTGATCCAATGCCCCAACCGGCAGTACAACCATCATCATCGGGTTTGGGTAACCTGATACCCACCTATCCAGATTTATCTGGCTATGGTGTTGATTTTGCTGCTCCTGCATATCACCCATACCTTAAAGCAGCTATGTATAATGCCCTTTATCCATCCCCTTTCCCTAGTTACCCACCTCCTTACTCCTCCTATGCGGCTACCGGATATCCACCTTAAAGATATTCGAAGCGACTGTGCCTCAACCGCAACCTCCACCTCAGCCTCAACTCCAAGCACAAGTACCACTCGAGGCTCTCATTGAGGCTTTAGATCGAGTCAAGGAAAGCAGCACCAAGTTAAGAAGTCAGAAAAGAAAACAACCAGATTTATCAAGAGACTCTGTAAAGTTGTTAAAGGAAGGAAGGATGAGTAGTTTTTGTGTTTTCATTTATGTAATTTTAAATTCTAAAAGTTCCTGTGAGGACATTATTATTTCTTTTAAGTCCCTGCGTGGACTAATTTTGTTATTTCAAAGTCGTATATTTAGGCAACTATGTAATGCTCTTTTTAGTAAAATTTTCCTTGTTATATATATTCAAATTTCATCCTATCGATCATCAGGATTTTATTCAAGTTTAATAGTTTTATTGATCTGCTGTGTTATCCAAAGATCTATCAGCCAATGACTATGATCAATTAAATTGGTGAATGAAAATTTTGGAGGTAACCTTCTGTCTAGAAAAGGTGAACAATGTTCAACTTCCAAAATTTATCATTTCTCTATATTAACTTACAATGTAAAGTTAATTCTTCAGTCTCCGTGATAATTGAAGCCACAATAATTAGTCGGGTTAAGGTAATGTCCAAACCCTAGCGCCTAAAATGATCAAATCAAATCGTGGCTAAATTCTAACACCCAATAGTAGTGAAAAGCCCATGTGCGGTATTTCAATTGTGCTTAGGGACAATGACAGTTGTAATAATTAGATCCACTATCTAAAATATTATGGACTATGTCCAATCCATGAATACCTATGATGGTCCTTTGAGACCTAGGTTATATGTATATACCACATCCCTTATTTAAAATCTGTATGGTTATAGAAACCAATGCCATGAAAAAGGGTACGTGCAACAACTAATCAAAATTCATCTTGATATTAGAATTAAGTTGCAACAATGGTGGATTCTAACGAAGTGAACAGTAAACGTAATGACGATGATGTCAATGAAAATACAATCATTAGTACGAACGACTTACGAGACCTTATCGCCACAGAGATTGGCAAGGCCTTGAATGATAGGTCTGCACGACAACATGAGTCGAGTGCTTCTCGCTCCAAACATGTCTCCAAACCGCTATCTCAGCCTAGTCAGTCAAAACCAAAGAAGAGTGAGGCACACTCTTCAAATGTGAAAATTATAGTTAAAAGTCAAGAGCAACATAAGAAGACACACTCCAACAATGATGGTTCTCCTTCAAGTACTTTGTATCTTGTAGAAACCGGGATTTTAACGGGGAAAAAGGAGCTGTAGAGTGTCTAAGGTGGTTAGACGAGATGGAGACGATGGTGTATATCAGCGATTGCGCTAACAAAGACATTATTAAATATGTCTCTCAATCGTTCAAGGGTGATGCTCTCATATGGTGGAAAGCAATAGTCCAGTCTACGGGAAAAGTTCATCTCTATAACCTTAGTTGGTCGAAGTTTGTAGAGTTGGTGAAGGATACCTACTGCCCACCTCATGAGGTGGAGAAGATCGATTCAGACTTTCTAACTCTGACGATGAAAAATATGGAATGTCGGAAGTTCATCACTAATTACAACTCTCTATCAATGCTGGTACCTTACCTAGTCACTCCTGAACCCAAACGCATTGCGCGTTTTATCAATGGTTTAGCTCCTGAAATTAGGAGTATGGTTAAAGCGGTGCAGCCTAGCACCTATAAATCTGCTGTAGAGCTATCTCTCTCTCTCACTCGGGACTATGTGAGGCAAATGTTAGTTAAGACTGACAACAATGGAAAGAGGAAACGGGAGGACAACAGCTCGCAGAGGTTTAATAAAAAGGGTAAACATGGGTTTAGTAAGGATAATCAGAAGTCGGGCGACAAACCAACTTGCAAGACATGTGGGAAGCGACACTTTGGACAGTGTCGCTTAGATCAGAAACCAAAGCAGTGCAATATCTGCAAGAAGACAGGACATCGGTCACATGAGTGCCGAAATATAAAGGATGCTACTTGCTTTGGGTGTGGTGAAAAAGGCACATTAAGATGAATTGCCCAAAAGCGATACCGAAGGAAAGGCCAAAACTACTGAAGCAAAGAAAGGCACTGGTAGAGCCTTCCAAATGAACGCAAAGGAGGCAGTGAATGATAATAATGTCATAACGGGTACATTCCTCATCAGCGACGCTTTTTCTAAAGTTCTTTTCGATTCGGGCGCTGATAAATCGTTTGTAGATCATAAGTTTGTAAACTATTAAACTTGCCCGTAAGAGCTCTAGACATAACCTATGAAGTAGAGCTCGCTGATGGAACTATAGAAACCACTTCTTCCATTCTTGACGGATGCTTCATATCCATCAAGAATCATTATATCCCTCTCTCTCTTTACCCATGAAACTAGCGGGATTTGATTTAGTCTTAGGTATGGACTGGTTGTCGTATAACCAAGCTCGCATTACCTGCGATAAGAAACTCATCGAAATCAAATCCCCGTCTGGTAAAATCTGTTGGGTCTAAAATGTGTAGTCTAAGTATAATGTTATCACAATGCAAATCAAGTCAACAAAGTCAACGCAAAGAATGGCGTGTGGAAGATCGAGATTTGATAGTTATATTGCTTTGGATAATTAAATATATTTTGTTTAGACAAAATATATTTTTATCTTATTTAATTAGTCTTCATGTTTATTGCTACTTTTGGTAAACTATTAACTCTAGGGACTTAATTGTAATTAGCCTAAAGTGGTTTAGGCTATAAATAGATAGATTTAGGGTTTTAGGGCAACACACCTAGAGAGATTTGGGGGCTAATTGTATTCATATTTTGCAAATCATTAAAGGGTTTTAAAATTTATATTTTTGAGTGTGTTCATCTTGATTCTTATTCAAAATCAGATTTTGGCTCGATTTGATCCTACAATTTGGTATCAGAGCTTGGTACTCGAATTTGGGATTAACTATCTTCAAATTCATTATTAAAAATCTGTTTTTTAGTGATTTTTTTAAAATTTTCAAAGTTTTTGGTTTACAAATTTTAAAAGTTTCATCAAATCTGATTTGAAAATGCTTTTAATTGTTGTTTGGATTGTTCGAGATTGATTAGTAGGTGACTAGGGAGATTTATAGTTGTTTATCAAATCGTTTTTCTTGCGTGTTTTTGAAGTTTTTTTTTTCTAAATTTGGCGTTTTTGTTGAAGATCTTGGCGTCTTTGTTAAACATCCAGCGTTTTTATCTTTCCGGCGAACTTTTCCAGCTTATTTGCATTTTGCCGGCGAGTTTAATTTTCCTGACGAGTTTAAACCTTGAACGAGACTTCAAGTTGCCCAGCGTATTACGTATTTGGTAAATACGCTGGTAAGTGAACGTTTTTTTTGGCGTCGTTATCCGGCGTTTTATTTCCGGCGAGCGTATTTAAAACATTGAGAAAGAGTAGAATCAGAAGAAGGTTTTTAAGGTTTTGATTGCTTGTTCTTTCTGGACAGCGTTTTTAACACCGCCCTTCATCACCGTAACTGTCAACACAACTGACTGCCACCCAAACAACAACACAGCCATCCTTTCACCACCGTCAGCCAACCTCCTTCGCAAACAACCCCAGTCGCAACCACACACAACCTACCAACCCCGTCCACCACCTTCAACCATTCATACCTCCAACCACAACAGTCCACCACCACCACTCGAACCGCCATCTAATCGGTTCACCACCACTACCACCTCAAAACCTTAACTTGTTGATAGTGTGGTGTGGCTATAGAATAGAGAGATTGAGAGAGAATAGAGGGTGCGGCTAAAGTTTTTTTTTTGAATATTAGGGTTTGCTTGTTAGAGTGAGACAGAGTTGGAGAGGATAAGTTAGAGAAAGTATGTGGTTGGCGGCTGAATGTGATTTTGGATACTAGGGTTTCTTAAAATTTAACTTGTGCAGAAAAGAGAGTCAAATTTGATTAAATTTCACTTGAGGTCCGAGCGAATTAAATAAATATTCCTAGAACGAGTTTTAAAAGTTAACATTTAGCTTAGAACATTTGAGATTAATTAATATATATAATATATATATATATATATATATATCACACAAAAATAGATTGCAGTTTGTCGTCTGGATCTTAATTTCAAGATAAAAGGGTCAATGCACATTAATTGTTATCTCAATTTGAATTATTTTTTCTCTTGACATCCCTGACTTACATGTGGGTTTTGAAATCTCAATGAAATAAATAGTTCCAAGGGATCTTTTTATTTACAAATTTTTGACGTACTTACAAGGTTTTGTAATTTATTTGAGCAAGAAGTTTGTCTACGCGGGCTTGCAAAAGGAGTTGATTCAATAGTTGATTAGAAAGAGCAATTTTTTATTTTTTTGGGGGGGGGGGTCGGGTGGTGATTGCCAATACATTTGGAATCAGATATTTTCAAAAGTAATTCGAATCGGGTTTCAAGTTAATACAATTTAAAAAAAATGTTTCTAAATCAATTAACCCGCGTTGCACAAGTTGAACTTGAAACCAACACTAGAACCCAAGATCTTGTTCAGAAAGAACATGACATGTTTGGAAGTGTTCAAGGTGAAAGTTTGTCAGATCACATTAGTCAATTTCTTAATGTGCTAACAAAAATGAAGAAAGCTGGTAATCCCGTGGCCAACTATGCCTCAATCAAGAAGCTTCTGGACTCTCTTCCAAAAGAATGGAGCTTACAGTGCATGATGATCAAAAGAACCTTCTTGTGCAGTATAACTCCAGTCACTCTCTCAGATCTGATCAACACACTAAAGGCATTTGAAATGGATGTGATCAACAAAGAAATGAATTAGGCAGGATACTCTCAGAAACCTGTTCAATCTATTGCTGCCGCTACTGCTCCCAAGAACATGGCATTCGTTGCCCCCATAACCTCCAGTAGTTCAAACTCTCAGGCTGCTAGTGCATCTTACTTTAATGCTTCCACAAGCTCTATAAAGGCTCCACAATATAACGAAAAGACTACTGTGGTCGGTGATGTTCAAGCTATGAAGGAGAAAGCTCGTACCAGTGTCAAAAAGGAAAAAGATCAAGCTCCTGCAGCAGAATTGAAAGTTGAGTCTGCTAAAGAAAAGGAAGAAAAGGATTTGGTAAACAGCATACCCTATGAATTCAAAGCCAAATTATGCTCAAAACCGTGTAAGAACGTCGTGGCTCATTACAAATCACTAACCTTGACCTTATTAGAGAAAAAGAAAAAGTCTTACGAGTAAATAATGAAATGAAACTGAACGAAGCTGCATATCAGAGAAAGTTGAACTCAACTTTAACTGAAATGCAATCTTTAAAGGAGTTGCTTTTTAAGAAAGATTTTATTATAAATGATCAAGCTAAAAGGCTAGAAAATTCCCAAAATCAAAAACACTAAATTGCAACTCACCATTGATAAATGGAACGTAAGTAAAAAGGCACTGGTGAAGATTGAGAATAGCCAACGACTGACGTACGTAAAGGACATCATCGGGTACAAAGACAAGCTGGGAAATGAAAGAAGAATTTTTCCTCCGCCACACATCAAGAACTATCTACCCATGTTGATTCCTCATCTAGAAAATGATTTAACTGATAAAAATGATTTAATTGCTCAAAGTGTCAATTGCAAAAATGATAAAATTACTAATGTTTCTGAAAGCAATGCAGATGTGTTTGAGCATGAGGAGGTTGTGTGCAATGAGGATAGTGGTGGCACAAAAATAGGAATAGGGTATTCAGGTGACAGTTATACTACGGTTAACTGGTTCGCCTGGAACTGTGGTAAAACAAAAGACTCTATAATTCAGGATGAATGTAATAACTCTGTCACTAAGATGGACAACTGTAATAGGCGTAGACCTAAATTTGACGCTTGTGACATGGGTGTTAAATGTGTTGACCTAAAATCGGCTTTTTATAATGATAAATCTGTATGTGTACCACCGATTTTTGTGCCCACTTTTGAAAAGAACAGGTTTGGAAAGTTCTTAACTGAAGAAATTCTAGAGTTCACTCCATCATGCAGCAATAATTCTCAAAGTGAGTCAGAATCTCAGTCATACCAAGAATGGGAAAGCTCAAATGACTCAGAAACTTCAGTAATATATGATAGTAAAAAGGCTGAAATCCTTGAACCATCGTGTGCTCAAGAACCAACAACCCCAAATGATTATGCAAATCTAGTAAATCAAGATCCATTGGAAGAAGACTTCCATATTGATGATTGCCTGATTCAGATGATGAATCAAAGACAAATGAAAGTCTTGGAAGTCAAAGATCAAAAGATCATCTGAAGTTGTTGAACATCACGTTTGTCAACATGCTGAGTCAAGCTCAAAGAAATCCCCACCCTTAGTTACATCACACGGAACTACAAAGTCTCAAAAGCCATTCAAGGCTTGTTTTAGGTGTGGAAAAGAAGGTCATGTGCTCAAGCAATGCCCAGAGCGAGACGATCCAGACGGTAAAGGTAACCAATATTGCTTCTCTGGATCAAAAGGTAAAAATCACACATCTTTGAAAGGTCGGATGGAAAACTCTCCATCCAGATCTCCACATGTGAAGCCGGTTTCACATGACTCAAAGATGAAAAGGACCAACGCATCAAAACCTCAATCTTTCCCTTCGGGTCTTAAACATAAAATTATTTCAAACTTTAAATCTTTTACAAACAAAATTTTTAAACCGATACAGGTTTGGCGAGTCAAACCAAAGGTTGTAAAAGAAATCAGTGAGGGAAAAGATTTGGCATATCGGGAGATTTTTTATATTGATGAAAGGGGACAACCCAAGACTACGATGGCTTGGGTTCCACTCTCTAACTGAGTTGCTTATGAGTGTAGGAACATCCAAGGAGGACTGTTAATAACACCAATTATTATCAGTGGTTGTTCTAGATACAAGTTTGAAGAGGAAAATTACAGGTTTGGTTATGGTATCTAACCTGGTCGCGCAATCGAAACTGAAATAACACGCTCATTTTCTTACTGACATATCTTTTTGTGTGCCTGGTGTGGAAGACTCTGTTTTGTAAATATACGTTTAATAATTTTTCATTTTTTAGTAAGTCGTACAAAAATAAGACTTTGGGGTGAGTATTAAAATACTTTCTAGACCATGAGATGTAATTATTGCAAAATAATCATGATCTTATATGAGAAATGATAAGAACTAACTTGATTATGTATTCACATGAATAGGATCTGATGGAAGATGCGACTCCAAGTTAACGATATGTCGGTAGATTCAATATTTCAGACAAGTAAACTGCATCTTGGTGATAAAGATAAAGATCATATGATAATGTGGATCCCCACCTTCTTGCAGGATTGCACAAACCGATTATGTCCAAAAGGGGTTGCGAGATTAAATATAGGCGTTCAAAAGACACCCAATGTTGTGCATATATATATTTATTGAAAAGACACCAATGTGTGCAACTAAAAGACACCAATGTGTGCAACCCAAAAAGAGCAAAAAGACACGCAATGTTAATGTCGTACAATAGGAATAAAAGATACGCCAAAGCGCGTGCATATATTAAGTAAATATTTTATTAGCTATGCTCTCTAATCAGATGATCATCTTCTCTGCTTATGGAAACATAGACCTGAAGCTCTCATCATCTGATTTTAAGGTGATCATCTCCTATGCTTATGGAAACATAGACCTGGAGCTCTCATCACCTAGTAGATACTATTTCTAAGTTGTTAAGGTAGGCATCTCAAAAGACCATGAGGACATAAAAGTTTAACCGAACACGAGTGGGGTCCACTAGCTTCATCCTAAATATACCCAAAACATGATAATTAATCACCGAATGTATGCCGAAAGAACGGTGCATGGATCTAAACGGACAAACATACCAGCAATCGTTCTTGAGTCGTAGTTATCCTAAAGAAAGTTGAAGTGTGGCTAGGCTTTTCAAGTTGGTATGATCTCGTATTTGATCAACTCTATATCTCAAAGGTTGAAAGTTAAAAAAAAATATAATATATATAAAAAAATTAATTAAAAAAAATAATTTACTAAAAAAACAACAAAAATCCAAAAAAAATTGATTTTATGTTGGTGCATAATGTCTATGTCTTAGTCTTATATCGAGTCTGTATAGTATAGAGCTGGATAGGTTAGGTGTATGAAGTATTTATGTAGTGTTGTAACAAGTTCGCCCATAAACTTCATGTGTAGCCAAGTTCGGCCGACCTTGCTAAGACAAGTTCGGGCGAACTTGAGTCTCCCAAGGGCGAACTTGCATGTCTATAAATACCTAGCTAGTCTCTCTCATTTGTAACTTTGGCATTTTAGAGGCGAAGCTCTGTCTGTTTGTACTCTTGACATTTGATCAATAAAACTGATGATTAACTGGTTAATTATTGTCTATTGGTAAACACGACGTAATATTTCCGCTATTATGGACGTTAGATATCAAATTTAGGTTCCTTAGCATCGAGGATCGGTTCTACAAGTGGTATTAGAGCTAGAACAGCCTGATTTGATAGTATCAAGACAAGAACACTTCTATTTCATCTCCATTCTTCTATTTTTCTTAACTTTTTATCTAAAATGAAGAATTCACAGTCAAAATCTTTTCAATTTTGAATATATCATGTAAAATACAACAACGATAAACCCTTGAAAGATTGGAGACCAAATTCAACCGAATTGATGTTAAAATTTTGAAAAAAACATGTTTTCCAAAACTTGTCCATCGAACTTGTTTAACCAAGTTCGACCGAACTTGTGCTAAAAAATCACTTTTCAAGTGAGTTTTTGCCAAGTTTGCCCAGACTTGAGTTGTTTTTGAGGAAAATTCTGTCAAGTCATCTCGAAGTTAACCAATTTTCATTGATTTTATATCAAGTTCGACCGAACTTGATTACTATCAAGGAAATTCAAGTTAAGTTCGCTCGAACTTACAAGATCATAATCAAATCTTATATAGCAAGTTCGATCGAAGTTCAAGGAAGATTTTTCAGAACAAAAAATCACAAGTTCGACCGAACTTGTGATTAAAAATCATAATTTTTCATTTGCAACTACAAGTTCGACCGAACTTGTAGTAGACCTAATTGTTTTCAAAGTTTTTGAGTATTCTCATGTACACGTCTCGTTATTCACATGGATGATATTCAAAGAGCTTTTATGTCCGGAACTAGTTCGTCAAATGCCAACGTGATCCATCAAGTCAATCTTGATAACGAAATGGGCACGACTGTTAAACCGCCCAAGCTAATGAGCATGGACGAGTATGAAGCATGGAAAGAGAAATTTACATATTGGGTTCAAGCCATGCACTTTGCAGGCTGGGTGTCGATTGAAAGAGGTTACACTGTTCCGGTGGATGAACATCAGCAAGTTCTTGAAAAGTACAATTACACGACTGTACAGAAAGACGAATATATTGCTGAAAAGAAGATGATCAGTCTTATCCAACAATCCGTCAAAGAAGATATTCTCGTTTTTCTACCGGAATACACAACTGCAAGAGATCTCTGGCTCTCACTTCAAAAGAAGTATCAAGGAAGCGCGGAGATGATCAAGAGCAAGAAGGAGCTCATTATAAAAGAGTTTGATATCTTCAACATCCTGAAGGGTGAGACCATGAAGCAGATGATTGAACGCTTCTGTCATCTTAAAGTCCAAATGCGAAGACACGGTCTCGAGAAGACGGAACAAGAGTACATCTACAAGCTTGCAGATGCTCTACCAGATGGAGAGTGGACTACTTATCTAATGGTTCTGAAGGAAAGTGATAAATGGGAATTCTTCAAGCTGTCAATATTTATTGATAAACTCGAAGGCCATGAAATGGAACTCTTGAAGATTGCAAAGTCAAAGAACGCTAATGTTGTTCAAGACGTTGGGTTGTACTACAAGAGTGGAATGCAAGATAACATTTCAAGTCCAAAGATTCAGACAGCATTCAATGCGAGTTTAAATTCTTCAAACAATTCGTAGCAGAATCAGAATCAGTCATATCCTCAATATGATCAAAGTCCACAGTCTTCATTCTCAAGTACTGGTTCAAATTCATCTTATCAAAGTCAAGCAAATCAGAATCAACAAACAAATTCTGATTCGAATGTATACAAGTGCAACATCGCAGTGAATTTGAACAATGTTGTGTGAGAACAAGTCGCTAAACAGCATATGTCGCTTCTTGCCACTGTTTTGGAGTTATACTAAAGTCTTGTAGCCGGAAAAATTGGAAATCCCGAAATGACGGCAGAAGATTATGACCAAGTGGATGAAGAAGAACTCGAGCTCATGGATATAAAGTGGTGTTTAGCTTCTATCATTCGAAGAGTCACAAAGTTCATTGCTCTCACTGGCCGAGATATTGGAAACTCAAGCAACAAACTGGGTTTTGACAAGACAAAAGTAACATGCTTCAGATGTCGCCAAAAGGGACATTTCAAGAGAGAGTGTAAAAATCCTGAAGCAACAGGAAATCAGAGTCCATTCGGAGGAGGCAACGAGTATTACAAGAACTCACTTTAGTACAAGCCTTTCCCGAAGAAGACTCAGGTTGAAATTCAAGAGAAACCAAATAGTAGTAACACTGAAAAAGCTATGGTTGCATCAAACGAAGATGACGGTTTCGACTGGAATTCCTACATCGGTAAGAAGACCGGAGTTGCATTAATGGCTGAAATTGTTGAAGATACTTCTACAGAAGAAGCAACGGCTTTGGAGAATATTCTGCTGGAACAATATCTGCAACAACAACATGAAGAAGAGGAGTATATCCACATGCAGAAACAAGGAATTTTATCTCCTAACTCATGTAATAGTTTTGCAGGTCATTTTGATGGAAATTCTCAGGAACAAGTTCCCGAGAAGAAATCAACTGATGAAGTAGTCATTGATGTTACTCAAGAAGTGAATGCCGAAAACTTCAAGGACATTGCCGACAAAGCATTGATGGCAAATCTAACCAAGGTAGGTCCAGAGGTAAATGAAGTTGTCAAAATAAAAGTTGTAGAGGTTGAGAAACCTTGTACAAAATGTACTGAACCATGTTCTGAGTGTGCCGAAAAAATCAAAGATCATCGCTGAAAACAATGTCCATAATGAACTTTTGAAATATGATTATCACACAATGAAGGAAGCGTATGATAAAATGAAAAATGATTATGGAAGGCTTGATAGAAATAACATCAAACAACATGATACAATAAGGATGTTAAAAGGAACAGTAATGGATAAGCAAAAAGGGATTAACATCTATGTTAACACCATTGCTGAAACTAAGCAACAACTCCAGGACATGACAATTGAAACAGAGCGTGTTCAACAACTTTTCAGAAGTTACACCTGTAACGCATATGTCATTGATCACATCCTTCCGACAATTTAATCGGAAGAGAAACCTAAAAAGAAAATTGGTAAAGAATAGAGTAATGTTCCTCCACCCTATGCTAGAAATATTGTCGCAAATCCGCTGATGGAATGGATAAGGCACTCAATATTGAGTTGTTATTTGAAAAGAAAACTGAGTTGCCAGAGAATATTAATGTAATCTATACTAAAACAGATGATGAAAATGCTGAGGTTAAAAAGGTTGTTGAAAATGTTTTGAACAATTCTGATGAAAGCAGCTTTAAAAGCGCCGACTCAAGTTCAAATTCTAATTCATAGTCCGAAGATGACGATACATCATCGGAGAATGATCTATGTGATGATCCTAATATTGTAATGTACAAGATTAAGGAATCTGATAGATTATACTTTGATGACAGTTTTCCGATTCAGAACGTGAAGGAAGAATTGTTAGACAAATTCTTTAAACTCGTGGAAGTCAATCAGATGATCTGGAGATAAATGAAAATAAATTTTATTCCAAACCTAAAAGATATAACTACCGAAAGAATGGTTGTGATCATCCGGAAAACCGGAGAGTTGGGTTGGGATTAGAGGAATCAGATGAACCTAAAAAGAAAACACCACCATTTTATGAATACAAAAATAAAAGCATGAATTTTGTATATGGGACGAACACGGTTCATGAGGAAAGTTTGATCGGGAAACAATCAAACGATGAGTTCAAGAAACAGAAAGAACTTCGAGATAAAGCCAAAATTGCAAGTGGTGCCAAAACAAATGGTGTAAAACCCACAAAAGGACATCCACATGATTCTCGGACTTGTTTCAAGTGCAACGAAATTGGTCATATTGCACGTTAGTGTCCGAAATCAAAGCCGGCTTATCTTCAAAGGAAAGAAAGTTCAAATGTTGTGAAACCAAAGCAACTAGTGTTTGTAAAACCTGTAAAGATTTTGAAAGAAATGAATCAAAAGCTGAAGTCAAACCTTAGTTTGAAAATTCAATTTTTGAAAAAGGTGAAACTTCAAAGGCTAATGAAAACAATTTTTACATCAAGAAGGCTAACATAAAATCTCAAGCCTGGATTGCAAAGAAACGGTCAACAACATCTGAGATCACTAAGTCTGAGCTTGTTAAGACTAGTGATAGCATGAAAGAATCAAAATCTGAAATCATAATTGAAACCACATCTGAAAATGTCAAAACTACAAATGGTAACAATTCAAAAGATAAAAAGACAGTAAAGTTTTCAAGCATAAACATCATAGAAAATCCAGATGATGATATGAATTTGATTATGCAGATGAGTGTGGATTCGATTATGCTGATGAGTGTGAGTTTGATTTTGATGATGGTTATCCAATTCAACCCAAGACCAAAAAGGCTTGGGTCTCGCTTTTTAAATAGATTGCTGAAATGTGCAGGGGCTCCAGAGATCCGTACTTTCTAAGTGGATTTGGATAGTGGAGCGTCCAGACATATGACCGGAATGAAAGCGTTGCTATTCGACATAAAAGCTATCGATGGTGGATATGTTGGATTTGCGGGTAACCAGAGTGGAAGGATAGTCGCCGAGGGAAAACTCTCCCATGGCGTCGTTTCATTCGATCGTGTGAATTATATTGCAGAGTTGGAAAATAATCTTCTGAGCATATCGCAGATTTGTGACAAGAAGTTCACGGTGCATTTCAATGACAAAGAGTGTATTATCTTGAAGCCAGGATTCAAAATACCAGATGAGTGGATTCTGATGCGAGCACCTCGAGAAAATGATCTATATGTTCTTGATATGGGCGGCGCTACCACTTCATCAAAATCAGCGCAATGTTTTGTGACAAAGGCTACTGAAAAGGATTCTATTCTTTGGCATCGTAAGATGGGGCGTGTTCATTTGCGAAAAATGAATTACTTGGTTCATAATGATCTTGTAGATGGTGTAAATCTTCGGAGTTTTCATATGTCTGATCACTGCTTAGAATGCAAAAAGGGAAAGCAGATCAAGAAATCTCATCCGAAGAAAATTCTAAACTCAATCGAGTTGCCATTAGAACGTCTCCACATGGATTTATTTGGTCCTGTCAATGTTCGAAGCATCTCAGGAGACTTATATTGCTTGGTCGTGACAGATGACTATTCGAGATATTCGTGGGTATTCTTTCCAGAATCAAAAGACTAAACGTTCGAGAACTTGGTTATTCTATTCAAGAAACTCGAGAACCTTTATCATCTGCTGGTCAGACGCATTAGAAGTGACAACGGCACATAGTTTAAGAATAACAAAATGAAGGAATTCTGCAACGCAAAAGGGATTCTGCACGAGTTTAGTGCTCCCTATACTCCACAACAAAACGGAGTAGCTGAATGGAAAAAACAGAACTTTGATTGAAACTGTGAGAACCATGCTTGCAGATTCTAAACTTCCAATCAGCTTCTGGAGTGAAGCGGTTGCTAGGGCTTGCTACACGCTAAACAGAGTTCTCACTGTCAAACCAACAAAGAAAACATGTTTCGAGATGATAAACTGACGGAAGCCAAATTTGAAATTCTTAGAGCCATTCGGTGCGCCTTGTACCGTAATAGACCAAGATGGCAAATTCAGAGCTAAATCTCTTGAGGGTTTCTTTGTCGGATATGCGAGTCCGTTAAGAAGAGTATATGTTCCTTCGTTGAGAAAGGTTATTGAAGCACAACACGTGGATTGTTTCAACTATACGGATCCTATTCAAAGGAGAGGTGACGCGTGGCTGTTTAACTATCAAGACCTTTGGAAGTCATTCGACTTGCCAGAAGAACCATCTGACGAAGAAGTTGCAGCGTTATATTATCTTCACCAGTCAGCGAATCAAGAACAAATCATTAGACCAATTTTGGTTAATCAACCCACGTTGGATTCTTCATCTTCCGGAGCAGGTCCAAGCAATAGCAGCAGTGTTCAAGTTTAAAATACTTATGAAACAGAAGTAACACCTGCTACACCTCTAATGAATGCTTCTAATGAACCAGAAAACACAACACTGCCTAGTACGCCTCAGAATCAGAATTCTGATTCAGATGAAGCACCGACATTTGATGCTGATGATGAAACTTCATCGGATGAAGAAGTTGAGCAGATTTCTAACCTGTTGAATCAATCTGCTAGTCCGAGAACTTAGAACGAAGCTTCAACAAGTACACCTAATGTTGATGTTAATAGTGATCTGATTGTTTCAAATCAGCAAAGCTCAGTTGATGTTCCAACAGAAGAAATGCCGCGATCATATTCGTACCATCCTTCAACGAATATTATAGGAGAACTACAAACTGGTGTGCGTACTCGAAACCGAATCAACAAAGCACTTAGTTCTTTCTACACCCGAGTTGCACCAACTCAGAATTACTGCTACTACTCATGTTTCATTTCTCAAATAGAGCCAAAGACAGTTAATAAGGCTCTGGCTGACGAGAATTGGGTGATAGCAATGCAAGAGGAACTTTTACAGTTCGAGAAGTTGGGTGTTTGGAAGCTTGTAGACTTGCCACCGAAGCAGAAAGCTATTGATACAAAGTGGGTCTTCAAGTGTAAAAGAGACGATCGGGGGGTTATAGTCAGAAACAAAGCTCGGCTGGTTGTCAAGGGATTCCACCAGCAGGAAGGTATAGATTATACAGAGGTATACGCACCAGTTGCGCGATTAGAATCTATCCGCATTTTCCTAGCATTCGCAGCTTGGAAAGGATTTAAGGTGTACCAGTTGGATGTAAAATCTGTATTTCTCTATGGTAAACTTCGTGAACAAGTGTATATCGGCCAACCACTAGGGTTTGTCGATCCACTGAACAAGAATAAAGCATATCTCCTGGACAAAGCCTTGTACGGTTTACCCCAAGCCCCGAGAGCTTTGTACGAGACGTTATCGCAACATCTCGTAGGAAATGGTTTTACACGAGGCACAGTGGACAGCACTTTGTTTACCAGAGAAGTTGGATCGCATCTGATAATAATACAAATCTATGTGGACGATATCATTTTCGGTTCTACGGATGACAGTCTGTGCAAAGAGTTCGAAAAAATCATGAAGAAAAAATTTGAGATGTCCTCGATGGGCGAAATGAAGTTCTTCTTAGGTCTTCTAGTGGATCAGCTTCCAGATGGGATATTCATTAATCAGACTAAGTATGTTCACGACATTCTCAAAAAGTTTGAAATGGATTCTTCGAAGCCGCTGGTACTGAACCATGGAATTTGCATAGACGAGACGGGAACGAAAGTTGATGAAACACTGTATCGATTGATGATAAGTTCATTGATGTATCTAACGGCATCACGCTCGGACATCATGTATCCTACATGCTTATATGTGAGATATCAGTCAAGTCCTCGAATGTCACACTTGCAGATAGTCAAGCGAATCTTCCGTTACTTGAAAGGTTGCCCAAGCACCGACCTGTGGTACCCCAAGAACGACAATTTTGATCTCACTGGATACACTGACTTGGACTTCGGAGTGGACTAACTGAACTCGAAATCCACAATTGCAGGATGCCAGTTCTTTGGCACACGTTTGGTAACGTGGCAGTGTAAGAAACAGACCACGGTCTCTCTCTCAACATGTGAAGCGGAATACATTTCTGCTTCCAGCTGTTGCTCTCAAATCCTCTGGATTCAGCAACAGATGCGGGATTATGGTCTGCAGTTTCTTGACACGCCTTTATTTGTAGATAACAAAGCAGCCATCGATATAACTAAAAATCCGGTTCATCACTCACGTACAAAACACATTGAACTTCGTTACCATTTCATTCGTGATTGTTACGAAAAGAAATTAGTTCGAATAGAAAAAATCCACACCGACGAACAAAGGGCTGATTTTTATACCAAAGCATTTCCATTAACAAGATTTAAATATCTAATGCGACTTGACGGTATTAAAAATTTGCTTACAGGTGTGGAAGCTGAGGTTGAATACGGATCGTACGACGCCACGTAATCCGCATTGGTTTGTATGGTTTGTAAATCTCTTTCTACTTTAGTATTTCTTAAAAATCTAAAATCCAAAAAATACGTTTTTGATTTTAGGGGGAGAAATATTTGGGAAAATACAAAAACATATGAAAAAATTTAAAAAATGTACAAAAACATTGAAAAAGACAAACAGAATTCGATGTCACAAAAAGGAAATGATAGTACATCAGTGGACTATCACAGTATGCTAAAGAAATGGAAAGTTTAAAAGTAATAAACGAGTCTTAATGTGGATGTGTCGATAGGATTAACACGTTCAGTAAACTGTTTTCGAGATATAAACTAAATTTAACAACTGTTTATTCGTGTGGATTAACACATATTGGATATATGGACTTAGTACTCCGAAATTTCGTTTGAGAGATTGCCTGATTCTGAGATACGAGGTCTTTATAGATAGTTGATATCTGGGGTATTAGACAAGTTCTTTTGATTTTGTGGAAGCAATAGCCTAGAACTTCTATAATACTTTCGCTATAAACCCCAAACTGCATGCAAACTTGAAAAGTATCGGAAGATCTAAATTCATTTACAGTGCTAAAAAGATTGCTTAAGTGAAACACACCTTAAAGACGAGCCTTCATCTCTTTTTCTGTACGGTAGTGCTAACCTGAGCTCTCAAGGTCTCGCATTACCCTGATACAGATATCAATTCGCTATATTCACCTGTAAGATGAAATCTAGGGAATCTTGATACGGGAGTATATTCAAGAAGTGGGAACCGCAGATAAGTCAAGTTTCATAAATCTTACCTTAACATATCTTGAAAAAGTTGAGAAACATGGTAAAGCTTAAGTGGACAAACATATCGACAATCTAGGTAAACAAGTTTAAAGCTTAAAGTCATCTAAAGGTCAACAGTACTGGTGATATGTCTCAATTAACTGATATGATCCTTTAGACACGAATTCACAAAAATATGTATGTAAATATGTTTGTACATAGTTTACTTTGTTCTGTACATAGTTTATCAGCTTTACAGTTTAAAACCAAAAAGATTTTCAGTGTGTTTTAGCATAAACTTACAAAAATACAAAAAGTTTTTATTTCTATACTGTTTTCAGCAAACCAATGTTGGAGAACGGGTCTTTGAAGCCTGGTAAGATGCTAGAATTGGTGGGAATCTCTTTAATAACGGACTGGGAGCTAATCTGTAAAATCTAAAAAGTCAAAACTATAAAAAAGTTCATTAATTTGAAACTTTGATTTTGAAAATATCAACAGTTTGTTCGTAACGGGTCAAACCGGGGTCATTAACTTGGACTTGGTCAACTGAGTGGATTTTCATAATTGGTAAAAGTTGGAAAGTTCAGGGGTTAAAATGAAAAATTAAAAAAGTTTGAATTTGTGGTTTGGCAAGTTCGGCCGAACTTGCTAAACAAAATCAAGTTTAACAAAACAGCAAGTTCGACCGAACTTGCTAGCTGATGGCTAAGTTTGTTTTAAACATCAAATTCGCCCGGACTTCTAATGGGCTTGATTGTTTGGGCTTTGCATGTTCGCCCGAACTTGCCAGGATATAAATACCAGCAAGTTCGGCCGAACTCATTACTTGCACCCAAACACACTGAGCGAACTTGAGAAAGCTTTTAAGCGAAGTTGTGAAATTGTCATTTTTTAGTCGTTACTCTGCCCAAATTAAGTTTGTTCTTAGTGATTTGCACACCAACAACAATGTCTGAGGTGTGTATTTGAAACCTGAACCATAAATCAGACTGAATCGAACATGTTGAAACTGAAAATGTAAAATCAGATAGATTAGCTGTTTAATGTCCAAATCAAACTTGAAAACATAATTAACACTTAAAACCGACCATGAAAATGTCTTGAATATGATTAAAAAGGTGGTTGACATGTTGAACAGGTTTGGTATTGAAGATGATGACAAGTTCGGCCGAACTTGTTATCAAGTTCGAACCGACTTGTTAATAAAATTTGAAGAAAGAGAAATAAGGCATGTTCGACCGAACTTCCAAAATGATATTGATAATTCTAATGGAAGTTCGCCCGAACTTGTGAAAAAGAAATCTAAATATTGTTTAGAGTATAAGTTCGCCCGAACTTATACTTGTATAAGGAACAGGTTGCTAAGGCATGTTCGGGCGAACTTGAACAAAACATAATGTTTAACACATATCAAGTTCGCCGACTTGATAATGTAGAAAATTTATTCCGAAGCGTGCTAATGGTTTTGCGTCATTTTTCAGGCTCAAGTTCCAGCGCGTGCAATATATGTAGAGTTTTCTAAGACTCACAACATGTGTATTACGCTCGACAAGACGATCTGTCCATCTTTAAAGGAATACGACAGTATCTTAAAGTTTTTGGAGGAAAGCCCTATTCACGGAGCTATTACGGAACGCACATTGTCATACAGATCTCATATTTTCCTTTTCTGGACGAATGCAGAGCTTAGTGATGATCAGAAAACGATTAATTCATCGTGCGATTTGGAAACGAGGTTAAGAAGATTTCTTAACTGAAGATGATATTCGACGGATTCTGCAATTCAACGAGAACGAAGATGATCCAATATTCCTCGACGAGAAAACGGTTAGAAGTTGTTTCTTTCGTATGGGCTATAAGGGAAGCATGAACAATCAACGTTAAAGAAAGGGGAAGTGCCAAATCCTTACAAACTCCTTATGCACGCTATTAGTCACACATTTAGTCATCGCAAGGCAGGATTAGACGACGTGCAAGACTATTTGGCATGCATGGCAATGACATTAATTTTGAAGAAGCCATTCAACTTTTCAAAGCTTGTATTTACGCACATGTAAAGAATATTGAGGATTCAAGGTTATGTTTATATCCGAGATTTGTGGAGATGTTGATTGATGAGAAGTTCAAGAATATAGCACAGATCCGAATGATGTGCTTTATCTAGTTCATCTTGATGAGACAACAGTGAAAAAGCTAATCAAGTTTCAGAAGCAAGCATCAGCTCCTGTTGCTAAACCAGTTTTCGGAGCAATTAAGGATTCAAACTACATTGTGCCGCCTGAAAAAAATGGAGAAAAGATGGCAGTGATGATGAGAAAGAGCTTAATGCTGAAAAGGAATGGTTTAAAGACTTCAAGCCAAAAGCTAGAAGTGAATTGGTTCTTAAAGGCAGAAGCTGATAAGCCTAAGAAGAAACGAGCTGCAAGGAAAATTGAAACTATGCTTGTTGATGAAGATGAACCTGAGAATGTTCAAGGCGAAGCGGGTTCTAGTGCGGCTGTAGTTGTTGAAAGTCAAGAGACTGAGAAAGTAACACAAGATGATGTTATATATGCTACTTCTGAACATGATGATGAATCAGACGAAGTACCTATGAAAGAACCTGAAAAGACAGCAACAGAAAAAGAAAAAGAAATGGATGTTGATTTAAAGAAAAAGAGTAAGAAGAGGAAAGACCAAAGATGAAAACTAAACATGTAAAGTCTGCAACTATTTCTTCGACAAAGACTACATGGTCTCCTCAGACAAAAGGCAAGAGGAAATCAAAGAAAGCCCAAAAGGTAGTCAGCAAAAGATACAAAGGAACATTGAGAAGTGCAGAAGTTACACAAGAACCTTCTGGCACACAGGAGAAAGGAGTTACACAAGAACCTCCTACACAAGAACCTCCTGTTGTTGATACAAGTAAAGCTGAACGTTCAGGAGTCACACAAGAACCTCCTGTGATTGTTTCATCGGAAGCTGAAAGGCCAGGAGCTACACAAAACCTCATGTGTCTGCTTTTGTGGAAGTACCTGTTATTCAATCACCTGTTGCTCCAACGACTTCAAATCTTGAAAGTTCTACTCCAAGGAAGTCTACACCAAAGCTGCTACTCCAAAGTCAACACCAAAATCTTCAGGGCCTAATATATTTAGTGATATGCATAGTGATCCAATTAGTCTGCAAGATCTAAATGATTTCTTTCAAGAGACGAATGTTGAACTTCTGGAAAAGTGTGTGAAGGTATTAGAAGACAAAGTGGCACAAAATGAAGTTGAAAAAGCAGAGCTTATTCAAAAGATGAATCAAAGCAATAGTGAGAAAGAAATGCTAGACGATAAAGTGAAAGTGTTGGAGAATGAGCGAGAATACTTTAAAGCATTGATAGAGTGTTTGCAAGATGCTAACGAAAAGCTGCAAACAGAGATTACAGATCTAAAGTCAATCCAAGCACTAAACGATAGAAGATTCACCAGGTTACAGAAAGTTTTATCTAACTCTCTGGGGATTGATTTCATCAAAGAATATGATCGTCTGGATCAACAAGAAGCCAAAGAAAGGTCTGAGAAAGAACTAGCAGTGAGTGGTAAAGGAAAGAATGTTGAGGGTGAAGCCCCTAAATCTTCTGAAGCTGCTGAGAAATCTGTTGAAGATGTTTCTAAAGCTTCTAAGTCCGATATTCCAAAGGTTGACGAATCTGTCAAGCCTTCTGATCCTATTATTACTTCTGAAAAGGATGATGAAGAAGCTGAAAAGGAGGATAAAGATGATGCAGAAAAAGATGATTCGGAATATGAGGATTGGAATGTAGCTGACGACGATGACGATGATGACGATCAGGGTGGTGTTGGTAGTAGAATCACTGAAGCTAAAGTCTCAAGTGATTTTGATTTCTCTGATCTTATGAATGATGAATCAAATAAGATGGATGATAAGATTGAGGGGGAGTCACGGCAGAAAGGGCCAACCGATGAGATTGATATGTTGAATGTTGATAGATTTCTTAAGCCAGTTGCTGCAGTTCCCACGAAGCCTTTATTGTTAATGCTTGAACATAACGTGGAGGAAGGCGAGTTTATACACAATTATACAAAGGAAGATCTTGCAAAGTTAGTTGAAGTTGATGCTGCAGATCTAGAGTTTGATTTCGAAGAAGGTGTGTTGAATGTTAACACTTTCGAGCCGAATGATTATCAGTATGTTTGAAGATTTGAGGCTGACGAGTATAATAGAGTGATTGTGGAAGATTGGTCTTTTGATGATGAAACAGACCAAACTGCGAAGTACGTCGGTCTTAATTCTGAAAGTTTTCCTACTTTCGAGGAGATGTACAAGCAGCTAGATGAAGAATGCTGAAAGAAAAGATTGAAGAATCTTTGCGTGAAGGAAAAGTACCTAAGCCAATGACTAAAAAAATTGCTCAAGCGAAGAAGTCATGGTTTAAAGAGATGCCTCGCGAACGTAAGTTCCGTCGTCCTCTAGCATTCTTTACTAGATATAAAGACGTTTCATTGGGAGATATCTTGAGTTGGGGTTGGTTCAAGGAGCTGAACATTTATGCAATCAAAAGAGAATTTGGAGTGCAATACTTCAAGTATCTTTCTGATTTCAAGACATTACTGTATTGGGATGTGGAAGAGTTGGTGCAAACTGTGAATGTTACATACCACATGAAAGTGATTGATCAGTTGCCGTGGAAATTGATCAAGTTTGAAGCGGTTAAAGGATTTAGATATTGGAAGCCATTCATTCCTGGGCGCAGAATCAAGACAAACAAAAAGACGGGTGAAAAAGACATCACATTGATAATTGAAGCGACCGAGGGCAATGAGAAACATGCCGCTGATGCGATTGTACAAGACTTCTATCCATTGTTCAAGTGGTGGCATATAGATCCATCACTGTGAAGCAGTTATTGTTTAATGTTGAAGAATAGTTGGATATTCAAAGGAAAAGTTGAGTATTGGATAGGTATGAGGGGGTTATGGAGAACAATTAGGATTCTTGATCCTATTGGTTGGTTAACTGCTCCAGAGAAGACATCAAAACCTTGTTCTACAACAAATGTATTTGAAGAACGTGAAAAGGTACAAGCGATGCAGTTTTAGAAAGTGGTTAATGTTTGCTATGCGCGCGACGTAAATTCAGGAAGATGTGGCAAACAAAGTGGAGAGATCTAGAAAGAGTAGAGTTTCTGAAAGAGGAAAAGCGTCTTGAAGCTATTCATGAGAGAACTAGGAAGGCAAGTATTAAAAGATTTCAGCAGATGAACAAAGTGCCTCCTACAGACCAGACGCCGGATCCTAAGCAAGAACGACAAAAGAAGCCGTACAAGAACTTCTTCGGTCGTGTGCGTTAACGTTTATATGAAGACATAAATTTGGAGACTGATACAAGACGAAGACTATATCCAAGGGGGAGTCTGTAGGTGCATAATGTCTATGTCTTAGTCTTATATCGAGTATGTATAGTATAGAGCTGGATAGGCTAGGTGTACGAAGTATTTATGTAGTGTTGTAACAAGTTCGCCCATAAACTTCATGTATAGCCAAGTTCGGCCAAACTTGCTAAGACAAGTTCAGGCGAACTTGAGTCTCCCAAGGGCGAACTTGCATGTCTATAAATACCTAGCTAGTCTCTCTCATTTGTAACTTTGGCATTTTAGAGGCGAAGCTCTGTCTGTTTGTACTCTTGACGTTTGATCAATAAATTTGATGATTAACTGATTAATTGTTGTCTATTGGTAAACACGATGTAATGTTTCCGCTATTATGGACGTTAGATATCTAATTTAGGTTGCTTAACATCGAGGATCGGTCCTACATTTTGATTTGTGTACAGTTGTTTTTTCTAAATCTTCCATATCACATCAATCGTGTCTCAAACAGCGTGAGATGCGCTTTCCATTGCACACTACAGATGAATACGATTTTGTCTGTATGTTGAATTTATCTAAAAGAATATCCGGAGTTGTGTTTGTGATTGTGAACAGGTTACTTCGCCTATTTGCTGCAATGATGGCCAATCATCAGTTGAGCAAGATACCAGACCAAAGCACCTGTTTCCTGAAGATTGTAGAAGATACCAAGCTAGGAATCCTCCTCCTACATCTTCTGATTCACTGAAGAAAATGAGAGATAGAAAAGTTTGTTTCGACTTGTTAAAGATGATGCATGCAAAAAGGGGGAGCTTATCCAGATAAAGCACTTAAAGAGCAAAATGTCAAAAGAAGATCTTCAGAAAATAAAATTTGGAAAGCATCAGTCTATGGGGAGATTGTTGGGTCTAAATTTGAGATTGAAGCTTGCCAAATTGAAGATCACAACACCCATGAAGTTTGATGGTTGTAAAGATGATGCAAGAGTTTGATAACATTAGCCTAAGGGGGAGATTGTTGGGTCTAAAATGTGTAGTCTAATGTTATCAACGTATCAAGTCAACAAAGTCAACGCAAAGAAGTCAAAGTCAACACGCAAGTCGACACCAGAAGATCGAAGAAAGATATGGCGTGTGGAAGATCAAGATTTGATAGTTATATTGTTTGGATAATTAAATATATTTTGTTTAGACAAAATATATTTATTATTTTATTTAATTAGTCTTCATGTTTATTGCTACTTTTGGTAAGCTATTAACTCTAGGGACTTAATTGTAATTAGCCGAAAGTCGTTTAGGCTATAAATGGATAGAGATTTAGGGTTTTAGGGCAACACACCTAGAGAGAGATTTGGGGGCTAATTGTATTCATCTTTTGCAAATCATTAAAGGGTTTTAAAGTTTATATTTTTGAGTGTGTTCATCTTTTTTTGCTCGATTTGATCCTACAAAATCCTCACCATTCATGGAGATAAACACTTTGGATTGCCTGATAAAGTAGTTTTGCTTAAGGCATCTAGATGTATGACGAAGGGTTGTGTCATCTACATGGCACAAGTCACCATTGATGAACCCAAACCAAAGATTGAAGATATTCCTATCATCTCAGAATACTCAGACGTGTTTCCAGAAGAACTACCTGGTCTACCTCCAGATAGACAGGTAGAGTTTCGAATTGAAATCATACCCGGAGCAGCTCCCATATCCAAAGCTCCCTACCGTTTAGCACCTACCGAGATGAAAGAACTAAGAACCCTATTGGACGAACTCTTAGAAAAAGGTTTGCATTCATGAAGAAGGACGACTCAATGCGAATGTACATTGATTACCATGAACTCAATAAGATAACGATCAAGAATCGTTACCCCTTGCCCAGGATTGATGATTTATTTGACCAATTACAAGGGGCAAGTTACTTCTCGAAAATCGATTTAAGGTTAGGATATCACCAACTTAAGGTTAGAAGTGAAGATGTTCCGAAAACTACTTTCAGGACAAGATATGGACATTACGAGTTCTAAGTGATGCCTTTTGGGCTCACTAATGCACTCGCAACATTCATGGATCTCATGAATAGAGTCTGCAAGCCATACTTAGATAAGTTTGTCATTGTCTTCATAGACGACATACTTATCTATTCTCGTAACCAATCTGATCACGAGAAACATTTAAGGTGCATTCTTGAAATACTACGTCAAGAGAAGCTATATGCGATGTTTTCTAAAGTGAATTATGACTTCGTGAGGTTCAGTTCCTCGGTCATGTAGTGACTGAACGAGGTATTCAATTGGACCCTGCGAAGATAGAAGCGATTATGAATTGGGAGGCACCAAAGACACCGTCTGAGATACGTAGTTTCTTAGGACTGGCTGGTTATTATCGAAGGTTCATTGAGAACTTCTCACGAATAGCCACTCCTTTGACAATCTTAGCCCGTAAGAATGCTAAGTTTAACTGGGGTCCTTAAAGCATAAGTTAAGCAATGCCCTAGTGCTAACTTTGCCAGAAGGTGTTGAAGAGTTTGTGGTTCACTATGATGCCTCGCACACTGGTATGGGATGCGTGCTTATGCAAAGAGGCAAAGTGATTGCCTACGCATCACGGCAATTCAAAGTGCATGAGAAAAATTACACCACTCATGATTTGGAGCTGGGTGCCGTAGTATTTGCACTTAAGCTTTGGAGACATTATCTATATGGAACAAAGTGTATCATCTACACTGATCACAAAAGTCTCCAACATTTGTTGAATCAAAAGGATTTGAACATGAGGCAACGTCGTTGGATGGAAACACTCAACGACTACGATTGTGAGATTCGATACCATCCAGGAAAGGCGAATGTAGTCGTTGATGCGCTTAGTCGCAAGGAAGAAGTCAAACCTTTAAGGACCAATGCCAAGAGCATTTAATTAAAAAGTTTTTTTGAACGAAAAAACTACTAAATGCACAAAAGCAAGCCATGTCAGAGGACAATATTGCTAAAGAAGGGTTAGGTGCAACTATTGATCAATTGGTACCAGAGAAGGATGGAATGTTCAGGCTTAATGATCAGATCTGGGTTCCGATCTTTGGAGGACTTAGAGATGTAATCCTCCAAGAAGCACATAATTCTAAATATTCGGTTCATCCAGGAAGCGACAAGATGTATCAAGACCTAAAGCCCAGTTATTGGTGGATGGGTATGAAGAAAGCTATAGCCAATCATGTAGCAAAGTGCTTGACGTGTTCTCAGAATAAGGCAGAACACCAGAAACCGTCAGGACTTCTACAACAGCTCGAAATTCCAGTGTGGAAGTGGGAAATGGTAACTATGGACTTCATCACTAAGTTACCCAAGACCAAGCATGGAATGACACAATTTGGGTTATTGTGGATAGATTAACCAAGTCAGCTCATTTCCTACCAATTAAGGAAACATATAGCTCCGATAAGTTGGCTACGCTTTATGTGGACGAGATCGTTTCTTTGCACGGCATGCTGATATCCATTGTATCTGATAGAGATACAAGATACACGTCTCATTTCTGGAAAAGTTTTCAACAATCTCTAGGCACGAAACTAAATTTTTGTACTGCTTACCATTCGCAGACTGACGAACAAAGTGCGCGTACATTCAAACCTTAGAAGACATGATACGTGCATGTGTGATCGACTTAGGCGGAAGTTGGGATGATCACTTACCCTTAGTCGAGTTCTCTTATAACAATAGTTATCACACAAGTATTAGGGCCGCTCCTTTTGAAGCCTTATACGGAAGAAAGTGCAGAACACCTATTTGTTGGGCTGAAGTAGGAGAAGCTCAATTATCTGGACCAGAAATCGTTCTTGAAACCACGGATAAGATTGTGCAAATCTGTGATCGACTTAAGGCAGCTCGTGAGAGACAAAAGAGTTATGCTAACAGGAGGCGTAAACCTCTACAGTTCCAAGTTGGGGACAAGGTTATGTTAAAGGTGTCACCTTGGAAAGGTGTAATGCGCTTTGGGAAAAAGGGCAAGTTAAGCCCGAGGTATATTGGACCATTCGAGATAATTGAATGTGTCGGATCTGTAGCATACAGGCTCAAGCTACCTGAGAAACTCAATGGAAACCATGATGTCTTCCACATCAGCAACTTGAAGAAATGTCTAGCGGATGAATCGCTAGCAATGCTCACGAAGACGTTCAAATTGATGAAAACTTGCGTTTCATGGAGAAACCAATTGTGATCGAAGATCAGCAAGTTAAGAAGCTTCGTAGGAAGCATGTGCCTATTGTAAAGGTTCAATGGGATGCCCGTCGAGGTCCTGAATATACTTGGGAAGTCGAGTCCAATATGTGACAAAAGTACCCTTATCTATTTAAATAAATCTCGAGGTCGAGATTTTTGTTAAGGGGGTGAAGATGTAACACCTCGAAACTTTCGTCTAATAAAATCCCGACACGTGTCCCGATTAATTCTTGGTTGCCACGTGTAGCCGAGAGGGACTAAAAATGTCATTATGTTATTTTAATAACCTCTGAACGAGCATCGGAAAAAGTCGGAGGACCAAAGCTATAAAAATACCAAAATTCATCTTCTGGAAGATCCTTACGGACCGTAACCATCATTGGTTACAGGCAATCAAAATTTGGATTTCAGTAAGGAGGTTACGGACCGCAAGCCATCCTGGTTACTGTCGGTAACCAATTCAAATCTGTGGGCACCAGAGGTCTGTAAGGGGTCGCCAACAAACAGAATGTTGGCAGCTTGTTGCCCTGCCATATTTCACGCAATTTGCCACCAATCTCTTGCTTGTGCCATGTCCATAAGCACCTGGAGACCCCTCACACCTGTCCCAGACACTTGTCTTGCTCTCAATCTTCTCCCTTAGCTATAAATACCGAGCTCAACCTTGGCATTCTTTGCTCATTCATCATTCCTTTTTTCTCTTGCTCAATTGGGAGTTCTTGAGACCTTTGGGAGCACCCTCTGAGTTCATAGTACTTCTTTGGATCACTTGTAAGTGTTCCAACTCTCTTTGTTCAGTTTTGATAGGCTTTAAGCCAAAGTCAAAGCGTTGACGTAAAAACGCTTTGACTTTGAGCTAAGACCATTATGGTCCAGCCAATGTTTGTAATGAACATGGCTACGTGATCGTAATAAGGTAGGTCCAGCCAATGTTCGTATCGAACATGGCTACATGATCGTAATCCCTCAAGAGGGCACCTCCTGATTACCACGTTTGCTTGGTCAATTGACGGGTCAAAATAAAGTTAATAAAAAGGTCAAACGGGTCAGTTTTGAAATAAATTCATAACTAGTAATGTAGGTGTTATAAAATATGTTTTAACACTCTAACAACTTGGTAATAATTATAAGAACATGTGGGAACATGTTCGGCTCGTCAATTCCAGGTCTAAGGTCGGTTCGCAACCGAAAGTCGCAAAGTTTGACTTCTGCGTTGACTTTCAGTTCTGACCCGACTTACCAACCTTGGAAACTGAATCTAGGTTGCATTATGACCATGTTATGTTGTGGTATAACCCTCTGGAGTTATATTATATGGTCATGAAGTAATCCGAGTCATTATGCAAGTATCCGTTAAATATGCCTAACATGCCCTTTTTATTGGTGTAGAATGTCTATGCCTTAGTCTTATATCGAGTCTGTATAGATTAGATGTGAATAGGCTAGCAAAATGAAGTATTTATGTAGTTTGGTAGCAAGTTCGCTTGAAATGGATTGTTGATGTCAAGTTCGGCCGCGAAACTTCCCGAACTTACCTCCTTACTTGCGGACTTGCTCACCTATAAATAGCTAGCTTGATCTTGTCATTTGTAACTTTGTGCTCTGAGGTAGCGAAGCTCTGTCAAATTGGAGACTTGACGTTATCAATAAAATTGATGTTTAACTGATTAATTCTTGTTATTTGGTAATCGTGTCGTAATATTTCCGCTATTATAGACATTAGATATCAAATCTAGGTTCCTATGCTATCAGGATCGGTCCTACAAGTGGTAACAGAGCAAGAATAGCCTGATTTGATTGATATCAAGAAAAGAACATCTCTAATTCTACTCCATTCTTCTTATTTTCTTAACTTTTACACTAAATGAAGAATTCACGGGCAAATTTTGTCCAAATTTGAATATATCATGTTAAATACATCATATATAAACCCCTAAGAGTTTGGAGGCTAAAATCAAACGAATTGGTGTAAATTGTTGCAAAAACCATGTTTTCTAAACTCAATTTGGTCGAACTTGTTAGCCAAGTTCGGCCGAACTTGACTTAGAAATTCACTTTCAGAGTGATTTTCTATCAAGTTCGCTCGAACTTGAGGCCTTTTTAAGAGAAATTTTATTAAGTTCGCTCGAACTTGCGGTATTTTCATTTGATATTCTTCAAGTTCGCTCGAACTTGAATAATCTCATTGAAATATATCAAGTTCGCTCGAAGTTACAAGTTTGTCTTTCAAATTCAAGGGTAAGTTCGCTCGAAGTGAATCAGGGATATTTTTTCAAATCAAGTTACATAAGTTCGATCGAACTTGTGTTAAAATCTGAAATTCTTCATTCTTCCACTACAAGTTCGAGCGAACTTGTAGTAGTTCTAACATTTTTCAAAGTTTGAACGTGTTTCCAGCGTACGTGTGTCGATATTCGCGATGGATGATATTCAGAGAGCGTTTATGTCAGTTAGTGGGTACGTCCAATGCTAATGTGATACAACAAGTCAACCTTGACAACGAAATGGGCACGTCCATCAAACCCTCGAAGTTAATGAGTATGGACGAGTACGAGGGTGGAAGGAGAAGTTCAGTTATTGGGTTCAGGCCATGCATTTCCAAAGCTGGGTGGCTATTGAGAGAGGTTATGTCTTTCCGTTAGACGAGAATCAGCAAGTTCTGGAAAAGTACAAGTACTCCACAATACAAAAGGATGAGTACATTGCTGAGAAAAAGATGATAAGTCTCATTATACAATCTGTTAAAGAGGATATTTTGGTCTTATTGCCGAATACATGACAGCGAGAGAGCTATAGTTATGATTGCAAAAGAAATACCAAGGAAGCGTAGAGATGATCAAGAGTTAAAAAAGCTCTTATCCTGAAGGAATTCGATATTTTTACCATGTTGAAGGGTGAGACAATGAAACAGATGATTGAGCATTTTTGTCATCTAAAAGTTCAAATGAGAAGACACGGTCTTGAGAAGAGAGAACCAGATACATCGATAGGCTTGCTGATGCGTTACCTGACGGAGAATGGACTACTTACCTCATGGTCTTGAAAGAAAGTCCGAATTGGGAATTCTTTAAGCTGGCCACATTCATCGGCAAACTTGAAGGTCATGAGATGGAACTTCTAAAGATCCAAAGTGAAGAATGCTAACATTGTTCAAGATGTTGGTCTGTATTACAAGAACGGAATGTAAGACAACATTTCAAGTCCAAAGATTCAAACACATATAGTGCAAATATGAACTCTTCGCCACAGAATCAGAATCAATCATATCCACAATATGATCAAAGTCCGCAGAGTTCTTCTTTTCGAGCACTAGTTCAAATTCTTCATATCAAAGTCAAGCAAATCAAAATCAACAAACGAATTCTGATCCAAATGTGTACAAGTGTAACATTGCTGTCAATCTAAAAAATATTGTTTCTGAGCAAGTTGCAAAACAACACATGGCACTTCTCTCCACAGTTCTAGAATCGTATGAAAGTCTGGTAGCAGGAAAAATCTGCAATCCTGAAATGACCGCCGAAGACTACAAAGGTGGACGAAGAAGAGCTTGAACTGATGGACATTAAATGGTCCTTAGCTTCTATCATTCAAAGGGTGACAAAGTTTGTTGCATTCACAGGCCGAGATATCGGAAATTCAAGAAACAAGCTAGGGTTCAACAAATCAAAGGTCACTTGTTTCAGATGCCGACAGAAAGGGCATTTCAAGAGAGAATGCAAAAATCCTGAAGCAACGGGCAATCAGAGTCCATTTGGAGGTGGCAACGAATACTACAAGAAGTCTCTATAGTATAAACCATTTCCAAAGAAGACTCAAGTTGAGATTCAAGAAAAATCATCTAACAATACTGAAAAGGCAATGGTTGCTACCAACGAAGATGATGGTTTGGTTTGGAATTCTTATATTGGAAAGAAGACAGGAGTTGCATTGATGGCTGAGATTGTCGAAGATACATCTGCAGAAGATGCATCTCAAGAGAATATTCTATTGGAACAATATCTGCAACAACAAGAAGAAGAGGAGACGTATCTTCACATGAAGACACAAGGCATCTTATCTTCTAACTCAAATTCTAGTTTTGCAGGTAACTTTGACGGAAGTACTCAGGAGCATGTGGTCGACGAAAAATCGATTGATGAAGAAGTTATCATTGATGTTGCTCAAGAAGTGAATGCTGAAAACCTCACGGACATTGCCAATCAAGCTATGATGACAAATCTTACCAAGGTAGGTCCAGAAGTAAAGGAAGTTGTCAAAGTGCAAGTTGTGGAGGTTATAAAACCTTGCACAAAATGCACCGAGCCATGTGCTAAATGCGCCGAAAAATCACAAATCATCGCTAAACTCAATGTACATAATGAACATTTCAAATACAAATATCGTACAATGAAAGAAGCGTATGACAAAATGAAAGATGATTATTGCATGCTCGATAGAAACAATGTCGAACAACACGATGTTAAAAGGGACAGTAATGGATAAACAAAAAGCAATAAATATTTACGTTAACACCATTGCTGAAACCAAACAGCAACTCCAGGACATGAAAATTGAAACAGAACGTGTTCAACAACTTTTAAGAAGTTACACAACTAACGCTTATGTCATCGATCATATTTTTCCCACGATTTCGTCGGAAGAAAATGATAAAAGATCTAAAAAGAAAATTGGTAGAGAATACAGCAATGTTCCTCCACCCCTATGCGAGAAATACTGTCGCAAAACTGTTGATGGGATGGATAAGGCACTCCATATTGAGTTGTTATCTGAAAAGAAAAATGAGTTGCCGGAGAACATTGATGTAATCTATACTAAATCAGATGATGACAATAATGTGGTAGTTAAAAATGTGGTTGAAAATGTTCTGAATAATTCTGATGTTGGCAGCTTTGAAAGCGCCACCTCGAGTTCGAACAGTTCTGACACCAATTCCGAAGATGACGATACATCATCGGAAGATGATCTATATGATGATCCTAACGTTTTAATGTACAAGGTTAAGGAATCTGATAGATTATACTTTGATGACTGTTTTCCGATTCGGAATGTCAAAGAAGATCAATTAGATAAACTGTTCAAACTAGTTGAAGTTACATCAGATGATCTGGAGAAGAATGAAAAGAAATTATATTCTAATCCCAAAAGAAATTGCAATAACTACCAAAGAAATGGTGGTGATCATCCGGAAAACTGGAGAGCTAGGTTAGGTTTAGATGTGGAAGAAGAACCTGTTAAGAAAAAGTCACCATTTCACGAGTACAAAGATAAAAACATGAAATTCGTTTATGGGACGAACACGGTTCAAAAGGAGAGTTTGATTGGAAAACAATCAAACGATGAGTTTAAGAAACAGAAAGAAGTTCAAGAGAAGGCAAAAGCCACAAGTGGTGTAAAATCCACTAGTGGACACTAACATGATAATCGGATTTGCTTCAAGTGCAATGAAGTTTGTCATATTGTACGCAAGTGTCCGAAATCTAAGCCGGCCTATCTTCGAAGAAAAGAAAGTTCAGATGTTGTAAAAACAAAGCAACCAGAGTTTGTAAAACCTGTAACAATTTTGAAAAGAAATGAATCAAAACCTGAAGTTAAACCTAATATTGAAAAGAAATTTGAAAACTCAACTTTCAAAATAGGTGAAACTTCTAGGGCAAACGAATCACGATTTTACATCAAAAGGAAAACATTAAATCACAAGCCTGGATTGCTAATAAAAAGTCAACAACATCTGATGTTATCAAGTCTGAGCTTGTTAAGACTGATAACAAGAAAGAATCAAAGTCTGAGATCAAAACCGAAACTGTCTCCACCTACAATTTGTAACAACTCATCAAAAGGTAAAAAGAAAGTAAATTTTGAAAATGTAACTGACAGTGGAGGCTCAGATGGAGATTATGAGGATGATTACCAAGCTTTTTATCCAAAACCCAAGACCAAGAAGGCTTGGGTCGCGCTGTTTAACTAGATTTTAATATGTGCATGGGCACCAAAGATCCGTTCTTTCAAAGTGGATTTTGGATAGTGGAGCGTCCAGACATATGACGCGGATGAAAGCTCTTTTGTTCGACATAAAAGCTATAAATGGCGGATATGTTGGATTAGCCGGTAATCAGGGTGGAAGGATCATCGCTGAAGGAAAACTTTCCAATGGCGTTGTATCATTTGATCGCGTGAACTACATTGCAGGGCTAGAAAACAATTTTCTGAGTATATCGCAGATTTGTGACAAACAGTTCACGTTGCATTTCAATGACAAAGAATGTATTATTCTAAAGCCGGGTTTCAAAATACCTGATGAGTGGAGCATCATGCGAGCTCCGCGCGAGAATGATCTATAAGTCTTGGATATGGGCGTCGCTATCACCTCATCAAAATCAGCGTAATGTTTTGTAACGAAAGCTACTGAGAAAGATTATATTCTTTGGCATCGAAAGATGGGGCATATTCATTTACGAAAAATGAATTTCTTGGTTCATAATGATCTGGTAGAAGGTGTGAACTTACGAAGCTTCCATATGACTGATCACTGCCTAGAATGTAAAAAGGGGAAGCAGATCAAAAAGTCACATCCGATGAAAATTCTGAACTCAATCAAGCTGCCGGTTGAACGTCTTCACATGGATTTATTTGATCTTGTAAATGTTTGAAGTATTTCTGGAGACTTATACTGCTTGGTCGTCACAATGACTATTCTAGATATTCTTGGGTATTCTTCCAAGAATCAAAAGATGAAACGTTCGAAAATTTGGTGATTCTTTTCAAGAAACTTGAGAATCTTTATCATCTGCATGTTAGACGCATTCGCAGTGACAACGGCACAGAGTTCAAGAATAATAAGATGAGAGAATTTTGTAACGCTAAAGGGATTTTGCATGAGTTTAGTGCACCGTATACTCCACAACAAAACGGTGTAGCTGAGAGGAAGAACAGAACTTTAATCAAAGCAGCAAGAACCATGCTTGGAGATTCAAAGCTTCCAGTCAGCTTCTGGAGTGAAGCGGTTGCAGCGGCTTGCTACACACTAAACAGAGTTTTTGTAGGACCGTCCTTGATGCTAAGGAATCTAAATTTGATATCGAACGTCCATAATAGCAGAAATATTATGTCGTGTTTACCAATAGACAAGAATTAATCAGTTAAACGTCAAGAGTACAAACTGACAGAGCTTTGCCTCCAAAATGCCAAAATTTCAAATGAGAGAGGCTAGCTAGCTATTTATAGAGTCTCAAGTTCGCTGGTCATGGACATGAGTTCGCCCGAACTTGCCACTGCAAGTTCGGCCGAACTTGACATAACAAACCTCCATGGGTGAACTTGGCTACTATTTACATAAATATTTTGTATTGCTAGCCTATTCAGTTCTATTCTTTACAGACTTGATACAAGACTAAGACATAGACATTATGCACCAACAGACTCCCCCTTGGATATCGTCTTCGTCTTGTATCAGTCTTCAAAAACTCTGTCTTCATAATAAACATTAACGCACACAACCGAAGAAGTTCTTAAACGGCTTCATTCGTCGCTCTTGCTTAGGATCCGGCGTCTGGTCTGTAGGAGGCACTTTGTTCATGTATTGAAATCTTCTAATACTTGCCTTCCTAGTTTTCTCACGAATAGCTTTGAGACGCTTCTCCTCTTTTAGGAATTCAACGCTTTCTAAATCCCTCCAGCTTGTTTGCCACATCTTCCCTGAATTTACTTCTCTTGCATAGCAAACATTCACAACTTTCTGATACTGCATAGCTTGTACCTTTTCACGTTCTTCAAATACGATCTTGCTATAGAACAAGCATTTAATATCTTCTCTTGAACAATTAACCAACCACATCGGATCCAGAATCCTGATTGTTCTCCAAAATCCCCTCATGCCCTGAGAACCAAGTATCTCAACTCTTTTCTTCGTAATATCCAAGTGTTCTTCAAGTTTTAAAACAATAACAGCTTCACAAGTAGATGGATCTATCTGCCACCACTTGAACAATGGATTGAAGTTTTGCTCAATCGGCATCAATGTAATGTTTCTCATTGCCCTTGGTTGCTTCATTATCAATGTAATGTCTTTCTCCCCTGTTTCTTGTTAGTCTTGATTCGGCGACCTGGAATGAATGGTTTCCAATATCTGAATCCTTTGACCGCTTCATACTTTATCAACTTCCACAGTAACTGATCAATCAATTTCATGTGGTATGTAACATTAACAGTCTGAACCAGCTCTTCCACATCCCAATATGGTAAGGTCTTGAAATCAGCAAGATACTTGAAGTATTGCACTCCAAATTCTCTTTTGATTGCATATACGTTAAGTTCCTTGAACCAACCCCAGCTTAAGATATCCCCCAATGACACATCTTTGTCTCTGGTAAAGAATGCTAGAGGACGTTGAAACTTACGTTCGTGCGATATCTCTTTAAACCAAGACTTTTTCACTTGAGCAATTTCTTCTTTTGTCATCGGCTTTGGTACTTTACCTTCTCTAACTGATTCTTCAATCTTTTCTTTTAGCATATCTTCGTCAAGTTGCTTGTACATCTCTTCAAATGTAGGAAAACTTTCAGAATTAGGACCGATGTACTTCGCTTGATCTGTCTCATCATCAGAAGACCAATCTTCAGCAATCACCCTGTTGTATTAATCAGCTTCAAATCTTCTAACGTACTGATAATCGTTCAGGTCAAAAGTATTAACATTCAACACGTCTTCTTCAAAATCAAACTCTAGATCTTCAGTATCAACTTCAATTAACGTGTCCAGATCTTCCATTGTATAGTTGTGCACATACTCGCCTTCCTCCACATTATGCTCTAACATCAATAATAAAGGCTTAGTAGGTACTGCAGCAACCGGCTTAACAAATCTTTCAACGTTATACATATCAATCTCATCAGATGGCCCTGTCTGCCCTGACTCCCCCTCAATCTTATCATCCATCATGTTTGATTCATCATCCATCAACGAAGAGAAATCAAACTCATCGGAGACTTTTGCATCAGTAATTTTCAGACCAACACCACCTTGATCATCATCATCATCGTCATCATCAGCTACATTCCAATCCTCATACTCAGAATCAACTTTCTGTTCATCTTTATCTTCATCCTCTTTCTCTGCTTCTTCATTGTCCTTATCTTCAGAAGCAACGATAGGATCAGAAGGCTTGACAGATTCGTCAACCTTTGGAATATCAGACTCAGAAGCTATAACGACATCATCAACAAACTTCTCTATGGCTTCAGATGATTTAGGGGCTTCACCCTCAACACTTTTTCCTTTGCCACTAGCTGCTAACTCTTTCTCAGCTCTTTCTTTAGCTTCCTGTTGATACAGACGATCATATTCGGCAATGAAATCGATATTTAGAGCGTTTGATAAAATTTTCTGCATCCTGGAAAATCTACGATCATTTAGTGCTTTGATTGACTTTAGATCAGCAATCTCTGTTTGAAGCTTTTCATTTGCATCCTGCAAACTCTCGATCAAAGCTTTGAAATATTCTCGTTCATTTTCCAACACTTTCACTTTATCGTCCAACATCTCTTTTTCAACTGCACTTTGATTCATCTTATTAATCAACTCAGCTTTCTCTTCTTCATTCTTGGCCACTTTCTCTTCCAAGATTTTTACACGCTTTTCGAGAAGATCAACATTCGTCTCTGGAAAGAAATCATTTAGCTCTTGAAGACTAATTGGATCATTAGCATATCACCAAACATATTTGCCCTTGGAGTAGACTTTGGAGTAGCAGTCTGTGGTGTAGTCTTCTTTGGAGTAACACTTTCAACATGAGAAGTTGTTGGAGCAACAGGCGATTGAATCATAGGTACTTCGAGCAATCCAGTCACAGGAGGTTCTTGTGTAACTCCTGGACGTTCAATTTCAGCAGAAATAATGACTGGAGGTTCTTGTGGAGGAGGCTCTTGTGTGACTCCTTTCTCCTGTGCGCTAGAAGGTTCTTTGTTACTTCTGCGCTTTTGGGCTTTCCGATATATCTTCTGCTTGGAGGCTTCTTTGCTTTCTTTGTTTTCTTGCCTTTCGTCTGCGGTGAACCTGTGGTTTTAGTTGTAGAAACCACCGCAGACTTTGATCGTTTAGCTTTTTTTCTTAGGCCTCTCTTCATCATATTCTTTTTCTTGATTAGGATCAAAATCAACATCCATCTCTTTACCCTTTTCTGCCTCAGTCTCTGCTATAGATTTCTTTGTAATTTCAAGAGAATCGTAATGAATCATCATTCTCTGAAATAGGAGATATAACATCATCCTCTTGCGTAGCTTTTTCAGCCTCTTGGCTTTCAATAACCACTGCTACGCTCGAACCTGCTTCAGTTTGAACATTCTCTGGTTCTTCTTCATCTATGAACATCGTTTCAACTTTCTTTGCTGCTCGTTTCTTTTTCGGCTTTTCAACTTCGGCCTTTAAGAACCAATCACTTTGAGCTTTCGGCTTGAAGTCTTTGAACCATTCTTTTTCTGCGTTTAGCTCTTTCTCATCACCGCTTCCGTCTTTCCTCCACTTGTTGTCAGACGGCGCAACATAATTTGGATCTTTAATCGCTCCAAACACTAGCTTAGCAACAGGAGCTGTCGCTTGCTTCTAAAACTTTAAGAGCTTCTTTACCGTTGTATCATCAAGATGACCAAGATAAAGCACATCAATCGGATCCCATGCCATATTAGTGAATTTCTCATCTATCAACATTTGCACGAACCTCAGATAAAGATATAGCCTTGAATCATCCATTTTTTTCGACATAAGTGTGAAAACCAGCTTAGAATAGTTAAACGGCTTCTTCAAGATCAATGTCGTTTCCATACAGGCCATGTAGTCTTGAACATCGTCTAGACCTGCCTTGCGGTGACTGAAAGTATGAATAATTGCATGCATTAGGAGCTTGTAGGGGTTTGTCACTTCCCTTTTCTTCAATGTCGGCTTATTCACGCTCCCCTTGTAACCCATTCTATAAAAACACCCTCTGACCATCTTCTCATCAAGGAATATCGGATCGTCGTTATCATCGTTGAACTGTAGAACCCGTCGAATATCGTCTTCTGTAACTGTGATAGCTTTGACTTCATTCCCGACTTGCACTGATGATGTAATGGTCTTTTTATCATCACTTAAGCTTGCGTTCATCCAGAAATGGTACGTGTGAGATCTATAAGACACTGTGTGCTCTGTGATTGCTCGATGAATAGGACTTTCCTTTAAAAACCTTCAAGATACTATCATATTCTTTCAAAGATGGACATATCGTCTTGTTGAGCGTAATGCACGTGTTATGGTATTTTGAGAAATCCATAACAATAACCCTTGCTGGTTCTTGAACCTGAAAACGACGCAAAACAATTAGCACGTAATACGAGAAAAATGTTTCAAAATTTTCAACACTTTTCATCAAGTTCGGGCGAACGTGATGAGTGTTAAACCATTCTGCTTTTATCAAGTTCGCCCGAACATGCCTTTACAAAACATGTTCTTTATCCAATCTATAAGTTCAGGCGAACTTATATTCTATAAATTTCAGATTTTAACAACTCAAGTTCGGGCGAACTTCCAAAAACTTTTTCATTTCAGATTTCCTAGAAGTTCGGTCGAACTTATGAACTATTCAGATTTATTTTAATTGATTAGCAAGTCCGATCGAACTAGATAACAAGTTCGGCCGAACATGTCATCTCCTTCAATCATCGAACCTGCTTATTCCAATCATGACTGTTCTAAACAAATTCCAATCGATTTCATGGTCGATTAATTTTGTAGATCAAGTCCTTATGTTCACTTTTGCACAATTTATCCTAGATCTATCACATTTAACATTTTAGATCTAGATTCGTTTGATTAACATTCAATTTACGGTTAAAATCATTAATACAGACCTCTTCCATTGAAAGTGGTGTGCAAATCACCAATTTCAATTAAAATTTGGGCAAACTAACGTCTTTAAATGGCCAATTTCATTCAAATCTGTCAAATGCTTAAGTTCGCTCAGAGTAGTGTTCTTTGCACAAATGAGTTCGGCCGAACTTGCTTAGGTACTTATACCCTGGCAAGTTCGGGCGAACTTGCTGAGCCCAAGTTAATAAGCCCATCATAGGTCCGGGCGAACTTAAGTTTTAGTAAAACAACCATTCACCTGCAAGTTCGGTCGAACTTGCTGTGATTGTTAAACTTGTTTTAGTTTAGCAAGTTCGGCCGAACTTGCCAAACTCAAAATCAACATTTTTTCAACTTTTGCAATTTAACCCCTGAACTTTTCAACTTTTACCAGTTCTGAAAATCTACTCAGTTGACCAAGTCCAAGCTAATGACCTTGGTTAACCGATTTGTCTGCCGAGTCCAAGTTAATGACCCCGGGGACCCGTTACGAACAAAACGTTGATATTTTCAAAATCAAAGTTTCAAATTAATTGAACTTTTTATCGTTTTGGCTTTTCAGATTTTACAGATTAGCTCCCAGCCTGTTGTCAAAGAGATTCCCACCAGTTCTATCATCTTACCAGACTTCGAAGACCCGTTCTCCAACATTGGTTTGCTGAAAACAATGTAGAAATAAAATCTTTTTGTATTTTTTGTAAGTTTATGCTAAAACGCACTGAAAATCTTTTTGGTTTTAATCTGTAAAGCTGATAAACTATTTACAAGGACACTGTAAACTATGTACAAACATATTTGCTAATAAACTATTTACAGGACACTGTAAACTATGTACAAACATATTTACAGACATATTTTTGTGAATTCGTGTCTAAAGGATCATATCAGTTGATTGAGACATATCACCAGTACCATTGACCTTTAGATCACTTTAAGCTTTAAACTAGTTTACTCAGATTGTCGATATGCTTGTCCACTTAAACTTTACCATGTTTCTCAACTGTTTCAAGATATGTTAAGGTAATATTTATGAAACTTGACTTATCTGTGGTTCCCACTTCTTGAATATACTCCCGTATCAAGATTCCCTAGATTTCATCTTACAGGTGAATATAGCGTAATTGATATCTGTATATGGGTAATGCGAGACCTTGAGAACTCAGGTTAGTACTACCGTACAGACAAAGAGATGAAGGCTCGTCTTTAAGGTGTGTTCCAATTAAGGAATCTTTTTAGCACTACACATGATTAGATCTTTCGATACTTTTTAAGATTGCATGCAGTTTAGGGTTTATAGCAAAAGTATTATAGAAGTTCTAGGCTATTGCTTCCGCAAAATCATAAGAACTTGTATAATACCCCAGATATCAACTATCTATAAAGACCTCGTATCTCAGAATCAGGCAATCTCTCAAACAAAATTTCGGGAGTACTAAGTCCATATATCCAAGATGTGTTAATCCACTAGATTAAGCAGCTGTAAAATTTAGTTTATATCTCGAAAACATTTTACTTAACGTGTTAAGCCTATCGACACATCCACAGTAAGACTCGTCTATTACTTTTAAACTTTACATTTCTTTAGCATACTGTGATAGTCCATTATGTACTATCATTTCCTTTTTGTGACACCGAATTCTTTTTGTCTTTTTCAATGTTTTTTTACATTTTTTAAAATTTTCATATGTTTTTGTATTTTCCCAAATATTTCTCCCCTAAAATCAAAAATATATTTTTGGATTATAGTTTTTAAGAAATACTAAACTACAAACAAACCATACAAACCAATGCGGATTACGTGAACTCGTCGTCCGATCCGTATTCAACCTCAGCTTCTGCACCTGTAAGCAAATTTTTAATACCGTTAAGCCGCATTAGATATTTAAATCTTGTTAATGGAAATGCTTTGGTATAAAAATCAGCCCTTTGTTCGTCGGTGTGGATTTTTTCTATTCGAACCAATTTCTTTTCATAACAGTCACGAATGAAATGGTAACGAATTTCAATGTGTTTTGTACGTGAGTGATGAACCGGATTTTTAATTATATCGATGGTTGCTTTGTTATCTACAAATAAAGGCGTGTCAAGAAACTGCAGACCATAATCCCTCATCTGTTGCTGAATCCAGAGGATTTGTGAGCAACAGCTGGAAGCAGAAATGTATTCTGCTTCACAGGTTGAAGAGAGACGTGGTCTGTTTCTTGCACTGCCACGTTACCAAACGCGTTCCAAAGAATGGCATCCTGCAGTTGTAGATTTCGAGTTCAGTTTGTCCACTATGAAGTCTGAGTCAGCATATCCCATTAAGTCGAAATTGTCATTTTTAGGATACCATAGGCCGGTGCTAGGACATCCTTTTAAGTAACAGAAGATTCGCTTGACTATCTTCATGTGTGACATTGGAGGACTTGAATGATATCTCGCACATAAGCAAGTAGGATACATGATGTCTGGGGGAGATGCCATCAAATACATCAGTGAACCTATCATCGATCGATAGAGTGTGTCATCAACTTTCGTTAATGTCTCGTCTACGCAAATCCCATGGTTCAGTGCCAGCGGTGTCGAAAGCGGCTTCGAGCTATCCCTTTCAAACTTTTTGAGAATGTCGTGCACATACTTAGTCTGATGAATGAATATCCGTCTCGAAGTTGATCCACTTGAAAACCTAAGAAGAACTTCTTTTCGCCCATCAAGGATATCTCGAAATTCTTCTTCATGATTATTTCAAACTCTTTGCACAGACTGTCATCCATAGAATCGAAAATTATATCATCCACATAGATTTGTACAATTATCAGATGCGATCCAACTTCTCTGGTAAACAAAGTGCTGCCCACTGTGCCTCTTGTAAAGCCATTTCCAATGAGATGTTGCGATAACGTCTCGTACCAAGCTCTCGGGGCTTGGTGTAGTCCGTAAAGGGCTTATCTTGGAGATATGCTTTATTCTTGTTCAGTGGATCGACGAAACCGATGGTTGGCTGACATACACTTGTTCACTGAAGTTTACCGTTGAGAAATGCATATTTTACATCCAACTAGTACACCTTAAATCCTTTCCAAGCTGCGAACGCTAGGAAAATGCGGATAGATTCTAATCGCGCAACCGGTGCGTATACCTCCATATAATCTATACCTTCCTGCTGGTGGAATTCCTTGACAACCATCCGAGCTTTGTTTCTGACTATAACACCCCAATCGTCTCTTTTACACTTGAAGACCCACTTTGTATCAATAGCTTTCTGCTTCGGTGGCAAGTCTACAAGCTTCCAAACACCCAACTTCTCGAACTGTAAAAGTTTTTCCTGCATTGCTATCACCCAATTCTCGTCAGCCAGAGCCTCATTAACTGTCTTTGGCTCTATTTGAGAAATGAAACATGAGTAGTAGCAGTAGTTCTGAGTTGGTGCAACTCGGGTGTAGAAACAACTAAGTGCTTTATTGATTTGGCTTCGTGTACGCATACCAGTTTGTAGTTCTCCTATAATATTCGTTGAAGGATGGTAAGAATATGATCACGGCATTTCTTCTGTTGGAACATCAACTGAGCTTTGCTGATTTGAAACAATAAGATCACTGTTCACATCAACATTAGGAGCACTTGATGAAGCTTCGTTCTGATTTCTCGGACTAGCAGATTGATTTAACATGTTAGATATCTGCTCAACTTCTTCATCCAATGAGGTTTCACCATCAGCATCAAATGTCGGTGCTTCATCTGAGTCAGAATTCTGATTCTTAGGCATGCTGGAACCTGATGTTCTAGTTCCTGGTTCATTAGAAGCATTCATCGGAAGTGTAGCAGGTGTTACTTATGTTTCAGAAATATTTTGAACGTGAACACCGCTATTGCTCGGACTTGCTTCGGAAGATAAAGAATTCAACATGAGTTGATTAACCACAATTGGTCTAATGATTTGTTCTTGATTCGCCGACTGTTGAAGGTAGTATAACGATGCAATTTCTTCTTCAGACGGTTCTTCCGGCAAGTCGAATGACTTCCAAAGATCTTGGTAATTAAACAGCCACGGTCACCTCTCATTTGATATGATCCGTATAGTTGAAACAATCCACGTGCTGTGCTTCAATAACCTTTCTCAACAAAGGAACATATACTCTTCTTAGCGGACTCGCATATCCGACAAAGAAACCCTCAAGAGATTTAGCTCCGAATTTGCTATCTTGATCGATTACAGTACATGGCGCACCAAATGGTTCTAAGAATTTCAAATTTGGCTTCCGTCGGTTTATCATCTCAAAACATGTTTTTTGTTGGTTTGACAGTGAGAACTCTGTTTAACGTGTAGCAAGACGCGGCAACCGCTTCACTCCAGAAGCTGACTGGAAAGTTTAGAATCTGCAAGCATGGTTCTCGCAGTTTCAATCAAAGTTCTGTTCTTCTTTTCAGCAACTCCGTTTTGCTGTGGAGTATAGGGAGCACTAAACTTGTGCAGAATCCCTTTTGCGTTGCAGAATTCCTTCATTTTGTTACTCTTAAACTCTGTGTCGTTGTCACTTCTAATATGTACGACCGGCAGATGATAAAGATTGTCGAGTTTCTTAAACAGAATCACCAAATTCTCGAACGTTTCGTCTTTTGATTACTGAAAGAATACCCATGAATATCTGGAATAGTCATCTGTCACGACCAAGAAAAATAAGTCTCCTGACATACTTCGAACATTGACAGGAACAAATAAATCCATGTGGAGACGTTCTAATGGCAACTTGATTGAGTTTAGAATTTTCTTTGGATGAGATTTCTTGATCTGCTTTACTTTTTTACATTCTAAGCAGTGATCAGACATATGAAAGCTCCGAAGATTTACACCTTCTACAAGTTCATTATGAACCAAAAATTCATCTTTCACAAATGAATATGCCCCATCTTACGATGCCAAAGAATAGAATCCTTTTTAGTAGCCTTTGTCACAAAACACTGCGCTGATTTTGATGAAGTGGTAGCGACACCCATATCTAGAACATATAGATCTTTCTCACGTGGTGCTCGCATCAGAATCCACTCATCTGGTATTTTGAAACCCGGCTTCAAGATAATACATTCTTTGTCATTGAAATGTACCGTGAACTTCTTGTCACAAATCTGCGATATGCTCAGAAGATTATTCTCCAGTTCTGCAATATAATTCACGCGATCGAATGACACAACGCCATTGGAGAGTTTTCCCTCGGCGACTATCCTTCCACCCTGGTTACCCACAAATCCAACATATCCACCATTGATAGCTTTTATGTAAACAGCAACGCTTTCATTCCCATCATATGCCTGGACGCTCCACTATCCAGAATCCACTTGGAAAGTACGGATCTCTGGAGCCCCTGTGCATATCAACAATTAGTTAAACAGCCCGACCCAAGCCTTTTTGGTCTTGGGTTGAATTGGATAACCATCATCGTAATCAAACTCACATTCGTCAGCATAATCAAATTCATGTTCATCTTCTGAATTTTCTACGATGTTTATGTTTGAAAACTTCACTTTCTTTTTATCTTTTGAAACATTACCACTTGTAGATTTGACAGTTTTGGTTTCAATTTCAGATTTTGATTCTTTTGTGTTATCAGTCTTTACAGGCTCAGACTTAATAACATCGGATGTTGTTGACCGTTTCTTTGCAATCCAGGCTTGATATTTGATGTTAGCCTTTTTGATGTAAAACTTGTTTTCATTAGCTTTTGAAGTTTCACCTTTTTCGAAAGTTGAATTTTCAAGCTTTTTATCTGTTTTAGGTTTAACTTAAACTTCTGATTCGTTTCTTTTCAAAATCTTTAAAGGTTTTACAAACTCTGGTTGCTTAGGTTTCACAACATTTGAACTTTCTTTCCTTCGAAGATAAGCCGGCTTTGATTTCGGACATTGGCATGCAATATGACCAATTTCGTTACACTTGAAAAAAATCCGAGAATCATGTGGATGTCCTTTAGTGGGTTTTACACCACTTGTTTTGGCACCACTTGCAATTTTGGCTTTATCTCGAAGTTCTTTCTGTTTCTTAAACTCATCATTTTATTCTTTGCCAATCAAACTTTCCTCATGAATCGTGTTCGTCCCATATACAAAATTCATGTTTTTATTCTTGTATTCATAAAATGGTGACGTTTTCTTTTTAGGTTCATCTGATTCTTCTAATCCCAACCAGCTCTCCGGTTTTCCGGATGATCACCACCATTCCTTCGGCATTATTTCTTTTAGGTTTGGAATAGAATTTCTTTTCATTGATCTCCAGATCATCTGATGTGACTTCAACGAGCTTAAAGAATTTGTCTAACAATTCTGCCTTCACGTTCTGAATCGGAAAACTGTCATCAAAGTATAATCTATCAAATTCCTTAATCTTGTACATTACAACATTAGGATCATCACATAGATCATTCTCCGATGATGTATCTCATCTTCGGACTGTGAATCACAATTCTTTGAACTCAAGTCAGCGCTTTTAAAGCTGCCTTCATCAGAATCATTCAGAACATTTTCAACCACCTTTACCACAGCATTGTCATCATCTTTTTTAGTATAGATTACATCAATGTTCTCTGGCAACTCATTTTTCTTTTCAGATAACAACTCAATGTTGAGTGCCTTATCCATCCCATTAGCGGATTTGCGACAGTATTTCTCGCATAGAGGTGGAGGAACAATGCTGTATTCTTTACCAATTTTCTTTTTAGTTTTCTCTTCCGATGGAATTGTCGGAAGAATGTGATCAACAACATATGCGTTACAAGTGTAACTTCTCAAAAATTGTTGAACATGCTCTATTTCAATTTTCATGTCTTGGAGTTGTTGCTTAGTTTCAGCAATGGTGTTAATATAGATATTAATCGCTTTTTGTTTATCCATTACAGTCCCTTTTAACATTCTCACATTATCATGTTGTTCAATATTGTTTCGATCGAGCCTGCCGTAATCATCTTTCATTTTGTCATATGCTTCCTTCATTGTGCGATAATCATATTTTAAAAGTTCATTATGCACATTGATTTCAGCAATGATCTTTGATTTTTCGGCATATTCATTACATGGTTCAGTACATTTTGTACAAGGTTTCTCAACCTCTACAACTTGTACTTTGACAAGTTCATTTACCTCTGGACCTACCTTGGTTAGATTTGCCATTAAAGCTTTATCGGCAATGTCCTTGAGGTTTTCGGCATTCACTTCTTGAGTAACATCAATGACTACTTCATCAGATTTCTCCTCGACAGCTTGTTCCTGAGAACTTCCATCAAAGTGTCCTGCAAAACTATCACAAGAGTTAGGAGATAAAATTCCTTGTTTCTGCATGTGGACATACTCCTCTTCCTCCTGTTGTTGTTGCAAATACTATTCCAGTAAGATGTTCTCTAGAACTGCTGCGTCTTCGGCAGATGTATCTTCAACAATTTGTGCCATCAATGCAAATCCGGTCTTCTTACCGATATAAGAATTCCAGTCGAAACCATCATCTTCGTTTGATGCAACCATAGCTTTCTCAGTGTTGCTACTATTTGGTTTCTCTTGAATTTCAATCTGAGTCTTCTTCAGGAAAGGCTTATACTGAAGTGACTTCTTGTAATACTCGTTGCCTCCTCCGAATGGACTTTGATTGCCCGTTGCTTCAGGGTTTTTACATTCTCTCTTGAAATGCCCTTTTTGTCGGCATCTGAAGCACGTGACCTTTGTTTTATCGAACCCTAGCTTGTTGCTTGAATTTCCGATATCCGGCCTCTGAGAGCAACAAACTTGGTAACCCTTCGGATAATCGAAGCTAAACACCACTTTATATTCATTAGCTCCAGTTCTTCTTCGTCCACCTGATCGTAGTCTTTGGCGGTCATCTCGGGATTGCCGATTTTCACAGCTACAAGACTTTCATACGATTCTAGAACAGTGGCGAGAAGTGCCATGTGTTGCTTAGCAGTTTACTCAGATACATCATTGTTCAAATTAACAGCGATGTTACATTTGAATACATTTGAATCAGAATTTGTTTGTTGGTTCTCATATGCTTGACTCTGATAAGACAAATTTGAACCAGTGCTTGAGAATGAAGACTGTGAACATTGATCATATTGAGGATATGATTGATTCTGATTCTGCTGTGAATTGTTTGAAGAATTCAAACTTGCGTTGAATGTTGTCTGAATCTTTGGGCTTGAACTGTTATCTTGCATTCCACTCTTGTAGTACAAACCAACGTCTTGAACAACATTAGCGTTCTTTGACTTTGCAATCTTCAGGAGTTCCATTTCATGGCCTTCGAGTTTATCGATAAATGTTGACAGCTTGGAAAATTCCCATTTTTCACTTTCCTTCAGAACCATAAGATAAGTAGTCCATTCTCCATCTGGTAGCGCATCTGCAAGCTTATCGATGTATTCTTGCTCTGTCTTCTCGAGACCGTGTCTTCGCATTTGGACTTTAAGATGACAGAAGCGTTCAATCATCTGCTTCATGGTCTCACCCTTCAGCATGTTGAAAATATCGAACTCTTTCATAATGAGAGCTTTCTTGCTCTTGATCATCTCCGCGCTTCCTTGATATTTCTTTTGCAATGAAAGCCAGAGATCTCTCGCAGTTGTGTATTCCGGTAGCAAGACGAGAATATTGTTTAACGGATTGTTGGATAAGACTGATCATCTTTTTCGTAGCAATGTATTCTTCTTTCTGTGTCGTGGGGTACTTGTATTTCTCAAGAACTTGCTGATGTTCGTCCAATGGAACTGTATAACCTCTCTCGATCGACACCTAGCCTAGGAAGTGCATGGCTTGAACCCAATATGTAAACTTCTCTTCCCATCCTTCATACTCGTCCATGCTCATTAGCTTTGGCGGTTTAACAGTCGTGCCCATCTCGTTGTCAAGATTGACCTGTTCGATCACGTTGGCATTTGACGAACCCGCTGCTGTCATATATGCTCTTTGTAGATCATCCATCATGAATAACGAGACGTGTATACTGAAAAACACTTGAAAACTTTTGTAAATGTTAGAATTATTACAAGTTCGGTCGAACTTGTAGATGAAATGAAGAATTCAGAGATTTTTCACAAGTTCGGTCGAACTTGTGAATACTGATTTGAAAATATTCCTTTGAACAACCTCGGTCGAACTTGTTGAACTAATTTTGTAACGATATCGTAAGTTCGAGCGAACTTAAACTAAACACTCTTGATATTAATCAAGTTCGGTCTAACTTGATATAAAATCAGTGAATATTGTAACTTCGGGGGAACTTGGCAAAACTTTCCTCAAAAACACCTCAAGTTCGAACGAACTTAACAAAAACTCACTTGAAAAGTGATTTTTTAGCACAAGTTCGGTCGAACTTGGCTAACAAGTTTGAGTTTTAGGGTTTTGCAAAACATGGTTTTTTCAAAATTTTGACATCAATTCGGTTGAATTTGGTCTCCAATCTTTCAAGGGTTTATCTTTGTTGTATTTTACATGATATATTCAAAATTGAAAAGATTTTGACCGTGAATTCTTTATTTTTTATGAAAAAGTAATGAAAAATTGAAGAATAGAGATGAAATAGAAGTGTTCTTTTCTTGATTACTATCTAATCAGGCTGTTCTAGCTCTGATACCACTTGTAGGACCTATCCTTGATGCTAAGAACCTAAATTTGATATCTAACATCCACAATAGCGGAAATATTACGTCGTGTTTACCAATAGACAAGAATTAATCAGTTTAACATCAGTTTTATTGATTAAACGTCAAGAGTACAAACAGACAGAGCTTCGCCTCCAAAATGCCAAAATTTCAAATGAGAGAGGCTAGCTAGCTATTTATAGAGTCTCAAGTTCGCTGGTCATGGACATGAGTTCGCCCGAACTTGCAACTGCAAGTTCGGCCGAACTTGACATAACAAACCTCCATGGGCGAACTTGGCTACTATCTACATAAATATTTCGTATCGCTAGCCTATGCAGCTCTATTCTATACAGACTCGATATAAGACTAAGACATAGACATTATGCACCAACAGTTTTAACTATTAAACCAACAAAAATGACATGTTTTGAAATGATCAACCGACGGAAGCCAAATTTGAAATTTCTTGAGCCATTTAGTGCGCCATGTACTGTAATCGATCAAGATGGTAAGTTTGGGGGCAAATCTCTTGAAGGTTTCTTTGTCGGGCATGCAAGTCCGCTAAGACGTGTATATATTCCCTCGTTGACGAAGGTTATTGAAGCACAACATGTGGATTGCTTTAACTATATGGATCCTATTCAAAGAAGAGGCGATGCATGGTTGTTCAACTATCTAGATCTTTGGAAGTCATTCGACTTGCCGGAAGAACCATCTGAAGAAGAGATTGCAGCGTTATATTGTCTTCAACAGTCGGCGAATCAAGAACAGATCATTAGACCAATTGTGGTTAATCAACCCATGTTGGATACTTCCTCTTCCGAAGCAGGTCCGAGTATTAGTGGTGTTCAGGTCAAAAATGTTTCTGAAGCAGAAGTAACACCTGCTACAACTCCATCGAATGATTCTTCTGAACTAGGAAATGCAACAATAGTGCCAAGTATGCCTCAGAATTAGAATTCTGACTCTGATGAAGTGCCGACATTTGATGCTGATAGTGAAACCTCATCGGATGAAGAAGTTAAGCAGATATCTAAGATGTTGAATCAATCTGCAATTGCGAGAAATCAGAACGAAGCTTCATCAAGTGCTCCTAATGTTGAATTGAACGGTGATCTGAATATCTCGAATCAGCAAAGCTCAGTTGATGTTCCTAACAAGAAATGTCACGATCATATTCTTACCATCCTTCAACGAATATCATTGGTAAATTACAAACTGGTGTGCGTACACGAAACCAAATCAATAAAGCACTTAGTTTTCTACAACCGAGTTGCTCCTACTCAAGACTACTGCTACTATTCATGTTTCATCTCTCAAATAGAGCCAAAAACTGTTAATGAAGCTCTGGGTGACGAGAACTGGGTGATAGTAATGCAAGAGGAACTGTTAAAGTTCAAGAAATTGGGTGTTTGGAGGCTTGTAGATTTACCACCGAAGCAGAAAGCTATAGATACGAAGTGGGTCTTCAAGTGCAAAAGAGAAGATCGGGTATAATAGTCAGAAACAAAGCTCGGTTGGTTGTCAAAGGATTCCACCAGCAAGAGGGTATTGACTACACAGAAGCATACACACCGGTTGCACGATTAGAGTCTATCCGCATTTTCCTCGCGTTCACAGCTTGGAAAGGATTTAAGGTGTACCAGTTGGATGTATAATCTGCTTTTCTCTATGGTAAACTTCGTGAACAAGTGTACATCGGCCAACCACCAGGTTCGTCAATCCACTATACAAGAACAAAGCTTATCTCCTAGACAAAGCCTTATATGGTTTACACCAGGCCCCGAGAGCTTGGTACGAGACGTTATCGCAACATCTCGTTGGAAACGGCTTTACAAGAGGCACAGTGGATAGTACTTTGTTTACCAGAGAAGTCAGATCTCATCTAATCATTGTACAAGTCTATGTGGATGATATCATCTTCGGTTCAACGGATGATAGTCTTTGCAAAGAGTTCAAAAAGATCAGGAAGAAGAAATTCGAGATGTCCTCCATAGGTGAAATGAAATTCTTCCTCGGATTACAGGTCGATCAGTTACCAGACGGCATATTCATTCATCAAACAAAGTATGTTCACGACATCCTCAAGAAGTTTGAAATGGATAGCTCGAAGCCGCTTTCGACTCCGCTGGCACTGAATCATGGGATTTGTATCGACAAGACAGGAACCAAAGTTGATGACACACTCTATCGATATATCTGATGGCATCTCGCCCAGACATCATGTATCCTACCTGCCTATGTGCGAGATATCAGTCTAGTCCTCGAGTGTCACACATGCAGATAGTCAAGCGAATCTTTCGTTACTTGAAGGGATGTCCAAGCACCGGCTTGTGGTATCCAAAGAACGACAATTTTGATCTAACGGGATACGTTGACTCAGACTTCGGAGTGGACAAGCTAAACTCGAAATCTACAACGGCATGATGCCAGTTCCTCGGAACACGTTTGGTAACATGGCAGTGCAAGAAACAGACCACGGTCTCACTCTCTCTACCAGGGAGGCAGAATACATTTCTGCTTCCAGCTGTTGTTCTCAAATCCTCTGGATTCAACAGCAGATGAGGGATTATGGTCTGCAGTTTCTTGATACGCCTTTATTCGTAGATAACAAGGCAGCTATCGATATAACCAAAAATCCGGTTCATCACTCACGTACTAAACATATTGAAATTCGTTATCACTTCATTCGTGATTGCTACGAAAAGAAGTTGGTGCGAATAGAAAAAATCCACACCGATGAACAAAAGGCTGATTTTTATACCAAAACATTTTCTTTAACAAGATTTAAATATCTAGTGAGGCTTAACGGTATTAAAAATTTAATGACAGGTGGGGAAGCTGAGGTTGAATACGGATGGGACGACGAGTTCACGTGATCCACATTGGTTTGTCATATCTCTCTAGATTGGTATTTCTTAAAAACTAAAATCCAAAAATATGTTTTTGATTTTAGGGGGAGAAATATTTGAGAAAATAAAAAAAACATATGAAATTTTTTTAAAAAAAGTACAAAAACATTGAAAAAGACAAAAAGAATTCGGTGTCACAAAAAGGAAATGATAGTACATCAGTGGACTATCACAGTATGCTAAAGAAATGTAAAGTTAGAAGTGATAAACAAGTCTTACTGTGGATGTGTCGATAGGCTTAACACGTTTAGTAAATTATTTTCGAGATATAAACTAAATTTTACAACTACTTAATCTTGTGGATTAACACATCTTGGATATATGGACTTAGTACTCCGAAATTTCGTTTGAGAGATTGCCTGATTATGAGATACGAGGTCTTTATAGATAGTTGATATTTGAGGTATTATACAAGTTCTTCTGATTTTGCGGAAGCAATAGCCTAGAACTTCTATAATACTTTCGCTAAAAACCCCTAAACTGCATGCAATCTTGAAAAGTATCAAAAGATCTAATCATTTGTAGTGCTAAAAAGATTCCTTAAATGGAACACACCTTTAAGACGAGCCTTCATCTCTTTGTCTGTATGGTAGTACTAACCTGAGCTCTCAAGGCCTCGCATTAACCCAAATACAGATATCAATTACGCTATATTCACCTGTAAGATGAAATCTAGGGAATCTTGATACGGGAGTATATTCAAGAAGTGGGAACCATAGATAAGTCAAGTTTCATAAATCATATCTTAACATATATTGGAACAATTGAGAAATATGGTAAAGTTTAGATGGAAAAACATAACCAACAATCTAGGTAAACAAGTTTAAAACTTAAACTCATCTAAAGGTCAACGGTACTAGTGATATGTCTCAATTAACTGATATGATCCTTAGACACGAATTCACAAAAATATGTCGGTAAATATGTTTGTACATAGTTTACATTGTTCTGTACATAGTTTATCTACTTTAAAGATTAAAACCAAAAAGATTTTCAGTATGTTTTAGCAGGAACTTACAAAAATACAAAAAGATTTTGTTTCTACATTGTTTTCAGCAAACCAATGTTGGAGAACAGGTCTTCAAAGTCTGGTAAGGTGCTAAACTAGTGGGAATCAAATTGATAACGGGCTGGGAGCTAATTTGTAAAATCTGATAAGCCAAAATGATGAAAAGTTCATTAATTTGTGTGACATCTGTGCATTTCCATCATCGGACTATTCTGAACGATTTTGTAATTTTATAATATTGTGTTTTATTCCAAGATTTGTGTATTTATATATGATATTTCATATTTTCAATCCTTGTTCAATTTCGATCTTCCAAACCTTTTCTGGAAGTGTAATCGCAAACCGTTACGCAAACATAACCAGTTTAATGCGACATACACTCCGAGACAAGGACATAAGCTAAACATACCCTAAATATCCTTAACATAACTTAGAAATAAGTTTTGGAGGGTTCGGTATGGCAAAAACATGCTTATGCAGCTTCAGGGGCTATTTTGCAAATTTGCGCGTTTGTTACGATTTTCATCGTAATTAACTGAAAACCGCAATCGTACGACCTAACGAACCGATACCCGGGACATTTTTGAATATATTTCAAGTTCCCCATGTTTATTTGTCCTTATAGAGCTTAAAAATATGGTTAACGGGTGTTAGAAGTGCCAAAACACGATGAAACGAGTTTAGGTTCCTGTTCTGCCAACTTTTGAAAGTTGCTATCAGCTTAGGGGCTTACGGGCCGTAAGCCCATACCCCATACGGTCCGTAAGGACCCCCCCCAGCTCAGCAGTTTCATAGCAGCTTCTTGTTTAAGCTCTTGGACACTAAGCAAACGAAATTGCCACACTCCTTTTGGTTTCAACACCTCATTATACACTTGTAATGATCCTAAATCAAGTGCCTAACACTTGGAATGATCTTGTGCATCATCCACAAGTATAAATAGACCTCATTTTCACTTCACAACTTGCCCATTTCCATCTTCTTCCTCACGTACTCTTGGAGCTTCCTTCCATCCTTTTTGGAGGCCTCCTACTGAGTTCTTTGAGATCTTGGGTGTTCCTAAACACAAGTAAGATCTCATCCTTAGACTTTTTCATTGCTTTTAGCTAGACTTTCGGCTTTGACCATTAATTGGTCAAAACAAAGTTCAATTGAACTTTGCAATGTGATCATAATCACGATGGTTAGGATCCTTAGCCATCATATCTACTGATTTACTATGTTACTAGTTGTAGTGACGAGTCAAAGTTTCGGTCAATAATGCGCAAAATGCGCATTATACGACGGAACTATTTTCGGGTGTCAAAACACTTTGTTTTGATACCAAATCAGTTTTATAAACTTAGTTAGACATGTTAAACATGTCTAACTCGTCACTTTTAGTTTAATGCTTGTTTAGGGTCGTAAGTCGACTCGTCACTTTTAGTTTAGTGCTTGTTTAGGGTCGTAAGTCGAGCGGTCTTGACCACCGCTTTAACTTTCGAATCCCTCCGAACAAACTCATAATTGTGACCATAGTTATATAGGGAATAACCCTATGAGGTTATACCTTATGGTCACGTCGTTTGGTTAGTATTACGATAGGTCATTATTATGCCCTTTATAAATGACCAAAATGCCCTTTTGCACATAAATTCATGTTAAGCATATATTGCTAAAGTTTTGACATATAAACTGATATTACAACATTATTAAACATGTTTGGGCATTTAAGACTTATCATAGGACATGTTTAACCATCCGATCACATGTTTACGCAAATGACACGTCAAAGTAGCGTAAACTACCTTAACGGGTCATTACGGGTCAAAAGCACTTAAGATCACTTCCAAATCAGAATGTTGAGTTTATTAAATCATACCATATGTGTTCCAACACTCATTTTATTTATAAGACATCATTCTATCCAATCCGCCGATTTAAGTCCCGACTTATTAACATAGTTATCTGATCTTAGGAACCATTTGATTCCTCGGACTCTTGCACATTATTATTCTTCTTGAACAAGGATACTATTGCAACCCCAAGTGAGTACATAGACCCCTCTTTTATATTTTTCAAATATTTTGGGGCGAAACATAACTACATAAATGTTCACATCAAATAAAGCATTGGTTTTGCAAAACATGACTATTTAATTAAACTTTGGTTTAATCAAGACATTGTTTTGTACATGATATTTGGTTATACAAGACATTTGGTTATACATGACATTTGACATGTGTTAGACAAGACATTTTTGGTGGTTATTTGATAAGTGATTTAAATAACGAGATGTGTGTAATATGATAAAAGCATGGTGGATACGCCGTTGGTACTTCCTATATAAGTGCTTTCATGATATTACATATCGTAGCGTTATTTAAACCACTTCGACAAAGACAAAGACATGACACATTTGGTACAAAAACATATATTTTTCACAAGACATTGTTTTACAAATGACATATTTTATACAATTCATTTTCATCTGGTTAATTATTTAACCTTACATCATTCTTTTATATCATTTGATTTTCATATTGATTTTCGTATGATTTTATAAAAGAAAACAATTTATAAGGTTCATGACTACTTTTCGTTAAACTATTATTTTAACTTCAAGTCATGAATCCTCATCAACAAAACCTATGTATCTCACAGGCATTTTTATGCTGACATACATGATTTTCACATGTGTTTCAGGAGCTAATGCTTAAGGTTGAATCATGCGACACGTAGGACGGACTTGGGCTTTAGTGACTTAAAATCTACAAGACAATTAGATTTTTGTTTATTTTCTTTTATTCAAAGACATTGTAATCAAATTTCATCTAATAATACAAAACTTCAATTACCATGGTTGTTGAAACAATACTTCTATTACGACACTCCCCGACGTTTCCGCCGCGTTTGTTGTTTTACGCGGTCGGGGTGTGATATTTTGAAACTTTGATTTTAAAAATATCAACAGTTTGTTCATATCGGGTCAAACCGGGGTCATTAACTTGGACTCGGAAGACAAATCGGTTAACCAGGGTCATTAGCTTAGACTTGGTCAACTGAGTGGATTTTCAGAACTGGTAAAATATGAAAAGTTCAGGGACTAAAATTGCAAAAACTTAAAAATTGGAAATTTAGTTTAGGCAAGTTCGGCCGAACTTGCTTAAAGTTTAAAAGTTTTGTGATTAAAACAAGTTCGACCGAACTTGTTTGGATCTATTGAGTTTTGATGTAAGTTCGCCCGAACTTACTATGGGCCTTTGTAACTTGGGCTTACAAGTTCGCCCGAACTTGCTAGTGTATATATACAAAGCAAGTTCGGCCGAACTTCAGTATATGTTCTCGATTTCTCTCTGAGCGAACCTAACGTTTTTGTGCAATTTGTCAAAATTGTCGTTTTAGGTCGTTATACTACCGAAATTTCATTTGGTTGTGGTGCTTAGCACACCATTCTCAATGGCTGAGGTGAGATATCGTGTTTAGAACCATAAATTGAACCTTAATCGAATAATTCAGATCTGAAACCTTTAAATTTGATAGAACAAGGGTTCTAATGGATAAATTGGACTTAAAATCATGATAATCAATGATAATCGACAGTGAAAATGATTTGAATATGATCAGATTGGACTGAAAATTGAACATTGAAATTTCATTCAAGTCCGGCTGAACTTGCATCCTTAAAACAACATAATTTATGTTCTAACACTAAGTCCGACCGAACTTAAGGAAAAATCAGAAAGTATGTTATAAAATGGGAAGTTCGCTCGAACTTAAGAAGAGAAAAATTGAAATGTTAAATACAAGTTCGCTCGAACTTGTGAATGAATTGGTGAACATGTTATTTTGACATGTTCGGGCGAACTTGACAAAATCTGTTTACAATATCAACATCAAGTTTGCCCGAACTTGATGTAAAAGGTTCAAAAATTTGTAACATTTCTCGAAATGCGTGCTAAATGTTTTGCGTCGATTTTCAGGTTCAAGAACCAGCGCGGGTAATCACGATGGATTTTTCTAAGTTCCACAACACTGTATTACTCTCGACAAGGCGTTGTGTCCATCGCTGAAAGAATACGAAAGCATTCTGAAGGATTGTCCGATTCATCAAGCTATTATTGAACGAACAGTGTCCTATCGATCGCATACTTATCACTTCTGGATGAATGCAAGTCTTAGTGAAGACAAGAAGATTATTACGCCGTCTGTTCAAATCGGAAACAAGATTAAAGAGATTACAGTAACTGAGGATGATATTCGCAGGATCTTACAATTCAACGACGACAAAGATGACCTATTTTTCTAGACGAGAAGATGGTTCGAGGTTGTTTCTATAGGATGGGTTACAAAGGAAGCGTTAATAACCCAACGTTGAAGAAAGGGGAAGTTCCAAACCCCTATAAGCTTCTTCTACATGCAATCATACATACATTCAGCCATAGAAAGGAGGGTCTCGATGATGTACAAGATTCTATGGCCTGCATGGCTACGGCGTTGATTCTGAAGAAGCCGTATAACTATTCAAAGCTTGTTTTACCCACATGTCGAAGAATATGGATGATACGGGATTGTGTTTATATCCAAGATTCGTGCAGATGCTTATCGATGAGAAGTTGACAGCTATTGCACGTGATCCGAATGATATTCTATATTTCAGTCACCTTGATGAAACCACTGTAAAGAAGTTGTTAAAATTCCAGAAGTAGGATTCAGCACCAGTAGCAAAACCAATATTTGGGGCATTAAAAATGAAAATTATATTGCTCCTGCTGAAACAAGTGGAGGAACGACGATAGTGGTGATTAGAAGGAATTGAATGCTGATAAAGAATGGTTTAAAAACATTCAAGCCGAAAGCTCACAGCGAATGGTTTGTAAAGGCTGAGATCGAGAAGAAAAAGAAGCATGTGGATAAGAAAGTTGATACCATGCTTATAGATGAAGAAGAGCCTGTTAATACGCAAACAGAGGCTGGATCGACTGCAGCAGTAGTGACTGAGAGTCAGGAAGTTGAAAAGACTACTCAAGAGGACGATGTAATTTCTGCCACTTCCGAGAACGACGATGATAGTGATGATTCTCTCGAGAAGGAATCCAAGAAAGCCATAGAAGAAAAAGAAGCAGAAAAAATCAAAGAAACTGATGCTGATTTTGATCCTGAGCAAGAAAAAGAATCAGACGAAGAGGGACCTAAGAAAAGAGCAAAACGTGTTGAAGTTTGTAGTTACTTCAACGACAAAAACTACAGGGTCTCCAACGGCAAAAGGCAAAAAGACAAAGAAAGCTCAATACCCCGCAAGCAGGAGATATATGGGAAAGCCTAAAAGCGCAGAAGTTACACAAGAACCTTCTGGCGCACAGGAGAAAGGGGTTACACATGAACCTCCTACTCAAGAACCTCCTGTTATCATTACATCTGAAGAACAAAGGCCAGGAGTTATACAAGAACCTCCTGAGTCTAATTTACTTGAAGTACCGGTGATACAGTCTCCAGATCCTAAAGGTGTGCATCCTGAAAATTCAACTCCAAAGAAATCTACACCAAAGGCTGCTACCCTAAATCAACACCAAAAACTCCAAAGTCAAATTTATTTGGTGAAATTCTGAATGTGCCTGTGGATCTTCAATATCTAGATGATTTCTTTCCTGAATCAGACGTACATGTTCTTGAAAAGTGTGTCAAGATTTTGGAAGATAAAGTAGCGAAGAATGAATCCGAAAATGCTGAGTTGGAGAAGCTGATGGAATGAAGTGGAGAATGAGATGTTGTCTGACAAAGTGAAATTTCTTGAAGGCGATAGAGGTTATCTGAAAATGCTTGTTGAAAGTCTGCAGGAAGCGAATGAAAGATTAAACAAAGAGATTGCAGAGCTCCGATCTGAAAGATATATGAATGATAAAAGATTCTAACAGTCTGGGGATTAATTTCAAAGAAGAATATGCTCGATTAGATCTTTAAGAAGCGAAAGAGAAAGCTGAAAGAGAGCTACTGAACAGGGTAGGGGGAAGCATGTGATCGAAAGTATGCCAGAAATCACTGAACCTCCTGTTAAAGAGATTGAATCTGCAAAAGCTTCTGAGTCCGAGGTTTCTAAGGTTGACAAATCTGTCAAGCCTTCTGATGCTACAATTGTTACTAAAGATAAGGACGATGATGAAGCCAAAGATGAGCAAAAAGATTGCGAACCACCAACTCCAATACCCACGGACCAAGTTATGGTCCAAACAATATTTTGCCTATTCTAGATTCGAGTTTCGGGTGATATACCTAGCGATTCCTTCGATTCCGAGGGTTTTTCTTGAGTTCAGAAGTGGGTGTGAGCCATATTTAGTACCAATATACCAAGCACAATCCAAACATGCTATAACCCATGTCAATCAAGCCTTGTTTCATAGTTTTTCGGTTAATAACTTTGTTAATCGCTTTTGGTTGATCAGGGGTTGATTAGAGTATCAAAAGCTGAAGTTTTGTGATCTTGGCTACCATATAACATCAGCGAATCCCTGGTGTGTTCTTATTCAGCCAAGAACCATGTTTAAACCATTCAAAATCATGGATTAAAAGGAGTTTTCTTAGTCTAGATCATGTTTTTGCAAGAAATCTTCATCAAAACTATACGAAACTTGTAAAATACCTTTGATTTTGCTTAGTTTAATGGAAGATCAGCTGAGAATTGGGAAGGTTGTGAGCAGATTTTCAATGGAAATTCAAGAAGAAATGAAGAAAAAAAAGAAAAAAGAAAATATATATTAAAGGGGGGTGCCCCTACCCCACCCTCGCTTTGTCGTGCTTTGTTTTTCGCGTTAAGATGATGTTTATCTTCGTTCTCATGTTTAGGTTCTTTTTCAGGTTCCACACGCGTCCCCGATTTGCGAAACGGGCTCCGTTTTTTCGCGTTTTTAGTGTCAAAAGACTCGGTTTTAAAAATGATGCATAACCATCTTGAAATCCGAACCCAGTTACGTTTTAATCATAAAATCCTCGTATTAGGGTAGTTTAAGTGTTTTTAAGCTTGATTGACCGTTCCTTACATGTTTGGTTGCCTTTTGCTATATTCAAAACGAAGGCGTTTCCCTAACCGGGAAGCTGCTTCGTTTTGCGTGCCAGAGCTTCTATTAGCTTCCAGTCTTATGTCATGGTCTAAGGCGCATAACTAAGATGTTCCATGAATTCAGAATCATGAATAGCCCTACCAAAGGCTTAACCATCATTGTCAAATGTTTAGTGCGCTGTTAAACGGAAAGCTCCCGTTTAACACGTTGTTACAAGCTAAGGACACCAACCTCACACCGTTGGCCCTTAATACTGTTATGTTAACCATGACGTGCTCTGGGATTCCTCCGAGACATAACAGATATCGGTTAGCATAGCACACAAGTCATGCATGTTTACTAATACATATTCCCAGAGTCGTCAATCCATTCACGACTTTGTCTTGCCATGTAGGTGACGCATAGTGTCAACATAATGTTTTTGGTATTTATCTTGCATATACTCCTGTTATAGTTGGTGTAACATGTTCCAGAATTCGTATTATCACATATAATCACCAAAAATATCATGATATACAGATCACGTCCGGTTACCACGGACTTGTACCGATCAAAGTTTACCGGGATTTTTCACAGTTGTCACAAAAACACATGTACCTTGATCAGTCGAACGAATTCCTAAACACAACTACCTTTGTGGCATTCCTCCGACATGTTACCTTTGGTAATATGTTACGACTATATCCAGTACATTTGAAACAAATTCTACTTTATTTCACGACACTTTATATTCCAACTTCATTTTCAAATACTATTTTTCGCCTTTCAAATTTTCAAAATTTATATTCATTTGGATGAGAGTTTTCAAATTTTATACACGAAGTTTCTTTATTTTAAAAATTCTATTAAAAAATTATTTTTATCTTTAAAAAAAATTAAAAGGCAAAGAATTTTCAACACAAACCATTAACTTGGTTTGTATTTTTCTCATCCAAAAGAACAACAAAAGTTCATATTCAAACAAGTTTCGAAACAAAATTCACAACACTATTTTCCTATGTACAAGCACACGATTTATGAACGAATACCAAGTTAAGATTTTCAATTCACTATGGTGTTTAGATTTATAACAATTTTACAGAATCTAACTTATTTTGTTTTCATTATAGCTACTTCTCCTAGATGCCTCCTCACCGTGACGCCACATGGAACGCTGAAATGGCAGCATTGATCGCTCAGCAGATAGCTGCTGTACTCCCAAACCTTGTGGCCCAACTCAACCAAGTCTACTAGAATAACAACAGCAACAATGTTTTAACGCTGCACCAATACCACTTAATTCAGTACCCGTTAGGGGGTCTTATCGTGGGAAACATCCTCGGTGCAATCGTTGCAACTATCATAAGCCGACAAATTTTCCATGCCGCCAGTGTACAATTTGTGGTTTTCATGGACATCTAGCTGTGACCTGTCGCATCCAAAACCAAGCTGGCCCTACTCAAGCATGCCCTCGCTATCCATCTAGAGCATGTTTCAATTACGGTGATTTGAATCATTTCAAGCGAAACTGCCCTAAGCTTGCTAACGCAAATGGACGAGTATACAATGTCAACGAAGCTCAAGCTGATGATCAAGCACTTATGATCATCTGAGCTTTTTACATTCCTGTTTATTATCTAAGAATAATGTACATATATTAACTTTAATTGTAATGACAATATAAATTTTCAAGAAGTTTTTCTTCATTCTTGTTATTCATATTTCAGTTACAAATTCCAATGTGACTACACTGTGTGTAATTTACAACTACATACCAACTTCGAGGATTTTGTTCTTTATTATTAGGAACTAAATCTCGCAAGAATAGCATGTTGTGATTTGCACATTAGTGCATTCATACAATCGCTGCAAAACAAATACTACGAATACTATGTGCCTATTACTATTTCTTTTGTTCTTCATGTCATTTACATACATGGATTATTAATCTATTATGTATAGTACATGATTACAAATACACTATTGCTTAGTATGTTGACTTAGCATACCTAGCACATGATTTCAAAACATTTTTCATGACATACATTGTTTGTGACAATCCATGCTTAGTATATGATGCACGTTATCTGTATGGCTAGTGCAAAACATATATTAATATTGTACTAGAATAAAATTCCTGCTACTGATTTTGTTGAATGCAAAACAGGTAGTGTTAACATTTCTAGTATGAAACATGGATGATTCAATAGATGTTGTGATATGACGATGCTTATTTGATTTTAGATGTTACTTCGACCTTATTATCTGTTTCCCTTTACTTAAAAGAGGAGCTATGTGGACCATTTGACGAAACGCGTAATTATGGGTGCCCACTTAATTACGGGGATCGACACATGAGAATCATAGTAAGCCTTGTTAAGATGGTGGCATAAAATCTAGAGTGATTAGGTAACGGGAAGGGTATGATGCAATAAGACCATAGTGGATACGCCGCTGGTACTTCCTATATATAAGGGTTCTTATTGTGTTATTCTTCGGAATGTTACCAGAGTCACTTGAGGGTTTTATGTTATCTTGGACCATTATGTGATTGTGTGATATTTGTTATTTGTTTATTCAATGCAATGGACGAGACGAGTACATTCATTATCTCTATTCGAGCCAACCGGGAGTATATTATGGTGTTAAAGGTGCAACCTTGATGCCATAGGTATGTTGACCCGTCTCCTATGCATGAGATGCTCATGGTACATGGGATGTACCTCGTGGGACGTTAGAAACCGTGTACGTATGGCTAGGCTTGAATGTACACCCTTTTGTTTGCTATGGATTTACACTAAGTGCCTAAAGTATAACATAGTGTTGTACAAAACAATTTTTTTTATATACACTCGATGACATTCTAAAGATTCAGAAATTATGAAGGTTGAATACGTAAGAAGCTTTGAATATCTTTGTTTACGCTTTGAATCCCCCAAACATTCCCAACGCCAAATGATACTCCACATCTTTGGAATCTCGAGCTTTGTTATATTTCAATTATTCCAAACACACTCTACGGTCTCATTCGAATAAATTTCGGGACAAAATTTTCTAATGTAGGGGAGACTATAACCCTTGTGCCAAAATTTCAGGCTTTCAAAAACTTTTTCTTTGAAGGCTTTCCAATAACTGATACTTAAACGTGACCCGTTTAACATAAAACGACACATGTGACTAAATGAATGGGTTCCAGCAGGTGTTGACACTATTCATTCAGTTTAGGTTTTATAAGACCCGGGATGAGTACATAAGCTAAACATACCCTAAATATCCTTTGCATAACTTAGAAATAAGTTTTGAAGAGTTTGGTATGTCAAAAACAAGCCTATTCGATTACAGGGACTATTTATGACAAACTACAAAAGTCTGCCGATTCTAGCGACGCACACTCCAGAATAATGACAACCCAAACATACCTTAAATATCCTTTACATAACTTAGAAATAAGTTTTGAAGGGTTCGGTATGGCAAAAACAAGTTTATTCTAGCTTAGGGGCTATTTTGCAAATTCTGTGAAACTATGCCACTTCGCGTATTTCGTTATCCAGAACGTGTACGCACATCCAAAAAAAATTTTATCATTAAAATCTTGTATTTTAGTGATTGGATTGCAAAAATATCATTCGTTGCGCATTTACGGTCATTTGCGCGCTTGTTACGACTTTCGTCGTAATTAACCGAAAACCGTAACTGTACGACTAAACAAACCGAAATCCGAAAAATTACAGGCACATTTCAAGTTCCCTATTTTATATCATCATTATGTAGCTTGAAAATGAGGTTAACGGATGTTAGAAGTGCCAAAACGCGACAAATCAAAGTTGAGGGGCCTGTTTTGTAAATATGTGAAAGTGCTGCCTAGACCCTAGGCTTACGGACCGTAAGCCTATACACCTTATGGTCCGTAAGGTGCCTCCAGCATATCAGAAACCTGGCAGCAGTCTGTTTACTCTCTTGGACACCTAGCTTTCGAACTTGCCACACTTCAGCTGGTCTTGACATTTCCCTAAACACCTGGAATGATCCTAGAACAAGCCCTAACACCTGTAATGATCTCCTTGATCATCCTCAACTATAAATAGGTCCATCATTCAACCTTCACACTTGCTCGTTTCTTTCTTTTCACCTCCCATACTCTTGGAGTTTGTTTCCTGATCAAAAGGAAGCCTCCTACTGAGTTCTCTGAGATCTTGGGTGTTCCTAAACACAAGTAAGTTCTCATCCTTAGTCTTTTTCATTGCTTTTGGCTATTTTAAGCCAAAAGTCAAACAGTTTGACTTTTTGTTTGACTTTTGTTTTAGACCATGTTTTGGTCAAAGCGATCATGCCTACTGATTACCACGTTAACTAGTTGTAGTGACGAGTCAAAGTTTCGGTCAATAATGCGAAAAATGTGCGTTAGACGACGAAACTATATTCGGGTATCATAACACTTTGTTTTGATACCAAATCAGTTTTATAAACTTAGTTAGACATGTTTGACATGTCTAACTCGTCACTTTTAGTTTAGTACTTGTTTAGGGTCGTAAGTCGAGCGATCTTGACCACCGCTTTGTACCTTTGAATCCGACCCTGTTTGGTCAACCTTAGGATCCGACCAAGATATTTATTATGACCATAGTATTATAGGTAATAACCCTCTGAGGTTATACCTTATGGTCATACCATTTGGTTAGTCAAATGACAAGCCGACTATGTATTCTTTAAAATGCTGAAAATTCCCGTTTTGCACATAAATTAGTTTTGAACATATACGAACATTGTTTTGACATATAAACAGATTACACAACTTATATAAACTAGTTTTAGCATATTAGACTTGTCATAGGACATATTTAACCACCCGAACCCATAGTTACATTTATGACCCGTTAAAGTGGCGTAAACCACTTTAGCGAGCCATAACAAGTCAAAACACTTTGAAATGCTTCCAATTCAAAATGTTTGATATTATAAATCATATTATACAAGATCTAACTCTTGTTTGGTTTATATACCTCATTCTATCTGATTTCCCGTTTTCAAGTTTCAACACACTAACATATAGTTATCCGATACACTAGGAACCACTTTGACACTTGAACTCTTGACCTTTGAGTTTGTTATATCATTTGAACAAGATCTATACGCAATCCCAGGCGAGTACTTAGATCCCCTCTTTTATGTTTTTCAAATGTTTTTGAGGTGACTCATATGTGTAACCGAATTTTCTCAAATGTATGGCATGCATTGTTTACTAAGTACTTTTTGTGTATTATTCCAATTATGCAAAACAAGACGAATAGGGACACGAACCAAATCCTTGTAGAATCTTTCTATCTTTATAGTTGATTCTTGTAGGATACTTGAAGTACAGTCTTAAATCTTCTATCTTCATAGCAAGATCTCTAAGAAGTGCTTTACATGACAATTCGACAAGACGAATCCTTGTAGAATCTTTCTATCTTTATAGTAGATTCTTGTAGGATATTTTAAGTACAGTCTTAAATCTTCCTATCTTTATAGTGGGATTTCTAAGAAGTGCTTTACGAGCGATGGTTATGGTTTACGTGTAGAATTGTTGGTGATTTAGATAATGAAACTAGAGTAATATAATAAGGACATGGTGGATACGCTGCTGGTACTTCCTATATATAAGTGTGCTTATTGTATTACCCTTCGTAGCCTTATCCGAATCACCATTAGGATTTAGGATTTTGTGATACAATGAGTCAAGACAAGTGACTAAACTAAATCCTTAAAGTATCTATCTATCTTCATAGTTTAGATTCTTGTAGAATGTTTAAAGTACTAATTGGTAGTCCTTTATTGGATTATGTGTACTTTAATACGTATTTGACAAGACAATGTGACAAGACAAGTGACTAAACAAAATCCCTAATGCATCTATCTATCTTTATAGTTAGATACTCGTGGGATGTTTAAAGTACTACTTGGTAGTCCTTTATTGGATTCTGTGTACCTTAATGCGTATTTGACAAGACAATGTGACAAGTTGACGATGATTATGTGGTTATTGTGATTAGTTGTGATTTAGATAACAAAACGAGTGTAATACCATAAGAACATGGAGGATACCCCGTTGGTACTTCCTATATATAAGTGTTCTTATTGTATTACTCTTGTAGCGTTATCCGAATCACATTAGGATTTTGTGTTCGATTGATTCAAAGTACAATATCCAAATCCTTGTAGAACTCTTACATATTTTTATATGTTAGATTATTAGAAGGATAACCAAAGTGTTATTATTAATCCTTGATTGGATTTCTAATAACACACTAACAAGTTTTATGATCAAATTCAAGGCAATTACAATGAACAACGTACAATTTTCAATGGCATAAAAATTACTTAGTATTAATCATGTTGCCATATACAAAACTATTTTATCACAAGTTTCATAATCAAGTTAATGTATTGCAATACTAAATACATTTTGCCATTCCTTGGCTTTAAAGAGTCCATTTTCAATAGACGACTCTTGTAGTTGTCGAAGTATTGCAACACTAAACTTTTGCCATTAACTTGGCTAACAAAACTATGTACTCGCCAACATTGTTTGTTGATGTTTCTTTTTCACATATGTTTCAGATCTCGATTATTCAAGCAAGCTGCACATAGGAATACATCCGGGCTTTAGACTTCTTTAATCAAAAGACAATTTCATGTATTCTTTGTATTGTAAAACAATGTTAACAATAATGAAACAATTTAATACCAGTAGTTATGAGCAATTTGTAACGTGACTCCCCGATTCTTCCGCCGCGTCTTGTTGTATTATGCGATTGGGGTGTTACATTCGCCTAGTTCTATGGAATAGGGGACGTCTAGTTTACTCGACTCTAGGCCAAGTATATTTTTAATTCTATAGATATAAAACTAAAGTCGGTGCCAGTATCAGATAGAACGCATGCAAAGTATTGGTTTATAGGAGAGGTACCGTAATCAAGTTCGGGTCCTGGCATGCATCCTTAGCTCCGATCACAAAAGCTCTCCCCCGAGCTTGGTTCTCTTTGGGCAATCCTTCCTATAATGCCCTTTACTCCACATCCGTAACATCCTTGCCCTTTTCCATTCCTGTTTCCACCTTGATTGTTATTGTCGTTACCACCTTGATTGTTATTGCCACCCTGGTTTCCACGTCCAGTACCCACCCAACATGTTTCCTTCTTATGCCCAGTCTTACCGCATTTTTCACACTTGGTATTTCTGCAACTGCCCAAGTGGTGGTATTTACACTTATCGCATTTTGGTAGAGAACCCGCATAACCTTTACCACTAGTGGTGTTAGTTGCTGCAAATGACTTAGATTCCCTTGGTGCATTCGCTTCCCTTCTTTTGTTGGAACGGTTGTTATTGTTGTTATTTGTTTGAGTGCCCTTTTTAAAGTTTGAGAACTATCTCTTCCCGTCACTCGTTGACTCCACATGAGTCTCCTTGTTGCAAGAGCCAGTTCTTGACAACTTTCCTAGACAAACAGCCTCCTCAGTGAGGGCAACAGCCAAATCAATTGCATCAGTGATATTAGCAGGCTTAGAAGATGTAACCAAGCTCAAGATTTCAGGAGCAAGTCCCCAAATGTATCTTTCAATCCTCTTAAATTCCGGTTCCACCAGATATGGAACAACCCTTGACAAGTCATGAAAACGTTGTGTATACCCCTTAATATCAACTCCAACCATCTTCAAATTCCAGAATTCAGTCTCCAGTTTTTGAATTTCAGCCCTACGAACAATATTTCTTCCTCATTAATTCCTTGAGTTCTTCCCATGTCATAGAATACGCAACATCTTCCCCTTTGGTTTGAACTTGGAGGTTCCACCATGACAGTCTCCCGTCTACAAATTACCCAGTAATGTAGAGGACCCTTTGGTCAAGCGGACATTTGCTCATTCTGATAACCAAATCAGTTTTCTTAGTCCAACGGACAAACACTACGGCACCTCCAATGCCATCAAAGTTCAGAGGTTTGCAGCCCAAAAACTGCTTGTATGAGCAACCTGAAATGTTTGTATGAACAAATTGTAAATGAGCATTGTCCAAAGCATGAATAGAATAAACGAGAGTATTGTATGGCGTCATAGAAAACCAAATATTACTGGTATTGGAGTTGCCTCCAGATGAACCTCCGGTGCCACCGTTGTGCTCAGTGCGGTTAGCCTCATACTGCACTATCGCCTGGGAGATGCGCTCATTTAGTTCAGCCTCAGTGGTTGGTGGTGTGTTCACGTTGGTTCTTCGTCTAGGTGGCATTGTCTTCTAGCAAGAGGTATCGAAGAAAATTAGAGAATTATTTGAAATAAATTTTGTCAGCTAATATATATCTATAGTATATAAGTAATCACCAAGTCAATCAACATCATCATCCATAATATCAAGTCAAGCATAAGATAAATCACAATGTGCAACAAAAAAAAACATAATACCAAGCTCTCATATATATATATATATATATATATATATATATATATATTCGACATCTTGTTACATTGTTTCAGGAAAGAAAAATAAAGTACACAGGAAGACATAACCCGGTCATACAAGTTTATAATACATAAAAGTGGCAAACTATTTTCTTCCCATCGGTCTTCCAAAAGTCTTCAAGTGTCGATATCTGCATCTAGTCTTCATATATCAAAAGCGGGTCTGCTAGTCCCGTAGTAAGTACCTGCATAAAATAAAACTATAGTGCGGAGGAAGGGATAAGAACAACCAAACTATGGAGGTGATCCATCTCGTCCTCTATACGAATAAAACGAGTGTCAGAGAGGTTAGCTCACTGCTCCAAGTTTAGCACGTGAGCTTCAAGGCTGGAAGGTGGGTGTGCATATGGTGGATATGGGGGTGGTGGTGATGATGGTGGTGGTGGAGTAGGTGGAGGCGGATAGACAGGTGGTGGCGGAGGCAAAGTGTCTCGGAGATGCTCCAACTCCCTGACCTTTCGGGTCAAGAGCTGCACCTTAGCTGTAATGACTGATTGATGTCATCCTGGGTGTATGTGGGGTGGTGACATGGATGGTTCGGGTCTAAGGGGAACATATATGGTGGCGGGTATCGAGTAGATAAGTGCTCGACTGGTACATGGGGTGGTGTGTGAAATGGGTGATGGGATGTGCCCTCTCCAGAGCGAGGAGCAGGATCTCATGGGTGAATACGATAGATGAGCCGGTAGAGGGAAAATGTCTCAAAGTATAATGGCCATTCGGCCATGGGGCATAAACTGGGGAAGCATGAGGGTCGTTAGGTAAATCAGTGGGATGAGGTAGGGCAGGGGTAACAGGTGGGGTAGTAGTAGGGGTAGCAGTAAGTGTCGGTGCATGGTCGGCCAGTAATGTAGGTGACCCTTTGGTCAGGCGGACATTTGCTCATTCTGATAACCAAATCAGTTTTCTCAGTCCAACGGACACGGCACCTCCAGTGCCATCAAAGTTCAGAGGTTTGCAGCCCAATAACAGCTTGTATGAGCAACCTGAAATGTTTGTATGAACAAATGGTGAATGAGCATTGTCCAAAGCACTAATAGAATAACGAGAGTATTGTATGGCGTCATAGAAAAACAAATATTACCGGTATTGGATTTGCCTCCAGATGAACCTCCGGTGCCACCGTTGTGCTCAGTGTTGTTAGCCTCATACTGTGCTATCGCCTGGGAGATGCGCTCATTTAGTTCAGCCTCAGTGGTTGGTAGTGTGTTCACGTTGGTTCTTCGTCTAGGTGGCATTGTCTTCTAGCAAGGTATCGAAGAAAATTAGACAATTATTTGATAATCAATATTGTCAGCTAATATATATCTATAATATATAAGTAATCACCAGTCAATTAACATCATCATCCACAATATCAAGTCATGCATAAGATAAATCGCAATGTGCAACAAAAAAAAAATAATACCAAGCTTTCATATATATATATTCGACAACATGTTACATTGTTTTCAGGAAAGAAAAACAAAAGTACACGGGAAGACATAATCCCGGTCATACAAGTTTATAATACATAAAAGTGGCAAAATAATTTCTTCCCATCGGTCTTCCAAAAGTCTTCAAGTGTCGATATCTGCATCTAGTCTTCATATATCAAAAGCGGGTCTGCTAGTCCTCTAGTAAGTACCTGCATAAAATAAAACTATAGTGCGGGAGGCGAAGGAGGAGGGGTAGGAACAACCAAACTATGGAGGTGATCCATCTCGTCCTCCATACGGCTAAAACGAGTGTCAGAAAGGTTAGCTCGCTGCTCCAAGGTTAGCACGTGAGCTTCAAGGCTGGAAGGTGGGTGTGCATGTGGTGGAGATGGGGGTGGTGGTGATGGTGGTGGTGGTGGAGTAGGTGGTGGCGGATAGACGGGTGGTGGTGGTGGCATAGTGTCTCAGAGATGCTACAACTCCCTGACCTTTCAGGTCAAGAGCTGCACCTATATCTGTAATGACTGATTGATGTCATCCTGGGTGTAAGTGGGGTGGTGACATGGATGGTACGGGTCTAAGGGAAAGATATGTGGAAGCAGGTATTGAGTAGATAAGTGCTCGACCAGTACATGGGGTGGTGAGTGAAATGGGTGATGGGATGTGCCCTCTCCATGGCCAGGAGAAGGGATTTCATGGGTGAATACGATATATGAGTCCGTAGAGGGAAAATACTTAAAGTATAATGGCCACTCGGCCATGGGGCATCAACTGGAGAAGCAAGAGGGTCGGTAGGTAAATCAATGGGATGAGGTGGGGCAGGGGTAACAGGTGGAGTAGTAGTAGGGGTAGCAGTATGTGTGGGTGCATGGGTCGGCATGGGTGGTGGGGTCGATGTGGCTATAGGTATCGTATCAAAGCTAATATCGGTGGCATTCGCCCGCAGTCTAGCGCGGCGAATCGCGGAAGAAGACGCGCTGTCACTCGCATCGGGTAATGGAATAGCAGAGGAGGACGCGCTATCGTGCGCATCTGATGAAGAAATGGCTATTACAGAAACAACGGGTGAGGAAACCTCCAGAATGGCAACGTCAATGACCTCGCCATCGCCAATATCATCATCGAGGTGGTCTACGTGAAAGACGGGGACCTGGTCCTCGTCGTCAGATAAAACAATAATAGGAGGGATCATGGCAAGTGGTATAGCAGGAATAGGTATAATCTCTATGAGGTGCTCGCCATCGGGATGGCCAATAATGATGATGTCGTGAAGCGGGAGTGGTGCTGCTAAAATATCTTCCTCCATGGGGACGTCATCCATAACTGGGTCGAGCAGCGCTAATGGCAGGAAATCCTCTGAGTCCTCACACTTGGACTCAATATCATGAATCTCGTCGGGCTCTGAATCATCGCTAGAGCTAATCTCGATAACATTTGGAAACTCGTCATCTGACGCAACCTCCATCGGCTCAACGTCATCATATATGCCGCTGCTGGCAGAGGAAGCCATAGTAACCTGGCAAAATAATTCGTGCAACATGTGTTATATATCAATAAATTATATCATTACTTATCATAAGTAATTATGGGTATGTCAAGTATAGTCATGTTGGTCTATGCGAATAAATCTAACTTTGCAAGTCTACCCCATATAGACTCTGCCCTGAATAATGTCCTTGCATTATATATTTTGAAAAGTAGTTTTGTAAGTGGATCTTGTGTTCTGTATATGCAATGAAAACACTACTTTGTTTTTTGTAAAAAAAAATGTTTTCATGCGTGATTTATAGTGAATGTAGACTAGACTCGAAAAAGAATCATCGTTCATTACAATTGAAGCTCTTATACCAATCTGTCACACCCGGTCAATAGCGGAAGCGCGTTGTGTGAACTTGATTAGTTTTCATCGCATACGATATAAGTAAACAAATATATGATTAAAATAAACACGATGTTCATCCAATGATATAAGTAATAAATACACATCATAGGTTGTTCAGTACAAGACAACTTAAGTTATAAGTTTTACAAAAGACAAGTTCAACATAGTTTTTAGAAGCAAAGGTTTTGCATCCTATATCTCACTGACGGACCAACCCCTTCAAAACATGGATGACATCAACTACTTGATAACCTTGAAAGCTTGTAACCGACTGCACCAAGATCCACTTAGTTTCCTGAAATACATGTAAGTTTAAAAACATCAACAAAAGTTGGCGAGTTCATGTGTTTTATATGCACACCAAATGAATCTTAAAAATATTTGATAGTTCGTAAGTAAGAATATGTGGTATGTAAAGCGTCAATGAACTTTTGATCATTAATGTTTTGCAAGGACATTAATATGTGACATAGGAAGTACTTAACCCTAGATGATTTCCTCCGGTCCATCCGGTTGGGACAACAAAGCACTACATGTGGCCACACAAGGACCCATGAGTGGGGCTCGCCTACACCCGATAGATCTACCACTCTTATTCCACGGTCTTAAAAAGATTAATGGCACTTAAGTTTCACCCTATTTGCACATGATCTAATATTTCATTCCATAGCTAAACCATACCATCGAAACATGTATTTCCCCCCGAGAGTTGTAAAACTGAAAACGTTTAAGAGAGAAGGGGGACATGAACTCACAGTTTTGCGTCCATGCAAATGTGCTAGCGAAAGGGGTATCCAACGACGCGTGATAACCTACAAGTGCGTCAACTCATTATACACTTGGGGATTATGATAAAAGTGTGTACGTTGTTCATCTTGAACGATATAGTATTTGGATTCCCTTAAGTATTTTAAATATGTTGGCAATTGCTTTGTATGTTCGTTATATATTTCTTTTATATATGTTTCGCATTCATCCATAGTACGAACGGGCCTTGCCCTTCGTGAGTCTTCGTGCCTCGCACGAGTATAAGTGGGCCTAGCCCATATGAGTCTTTGTGCCTCGCACAAGAATGAATGGGCCTAGCCCATTTGTGTCTCGTGTTCCACACGGTATGAGTGGGCCTAGCCCATGAGAGTCTTTGTGCCATGCACGGCTTACATTTATTATATATATTCTCAAAACATATATATTTCGAGTCTAGTGACCTGTTCACTTGAATGTTGTTCGATTGGATAAGTACTTGCTCTTTACACTTGTATGCTTTGAATAATTATAATGTTCAAATATTAATTTGAACTTATATATACTGTTTGATGTATTTGTACGTATTATTCGTTTCATACCGTATTTATACGTATTATATGGTATTATTGTAAATTTTATATACCGTATGCATACCGTATTTATACCATATTTGTATACTCTTAGTATTTGTATTTTAATATAACTAGGCTTAGCCTAAAGAATTAAGTGTGAATGAGCCCAGCCCATTTAAGTTATGTAGGTGGCCAGCCCAATAATATCTAATGGTCTAACCCATCTATTAATTAAATGCTTATACTAGCCCATTTCAATCCAAGTATCTTGCATTTCACATTGTATTTTCATGCGTATTTTATACGCTATATATCTTTGTATACTGTATTATAAACTTAGAGGTTTGTCTTATACTTATCCAGAACCTTTATATGGTAGCAAATTTATTTTTCGCTTGTCTAAAAAAACTCATATTTTTAAATCGTTGTGATAAACCATTAAGTATATTTTCGTGTTGCAGTGATCATGTGTCGTCGTGATGTGTGCACTTTCCGATCTCCGCTAAATGTCGTTAAACCAATGTCACGCACTTTGTTCGATAGGATCTCGTTAATATTTTGTGCCGGTTCGATATATTGTTAACTTGTATTTCCGAGTAGCCGTATTATATTTTTGTGGTATACTTCTGCACTAGTATATACACATAACATGCAAGTAATATTATGATGTCGTGTTTAACATATATTATATATTTTTAAAAAAAAATTATATTATTCGTCATGTTTATCTTTTTACCCTTTTATTTATAAAAATATCCTGTTTAAGTTATTTATGAATTCTTGGTGGTATACACTTAACCATGTCATAGGTTTGTTATCACGTTAGGTCATTAACACAATTAAGGTTACTAATCAGGTTAACCATGCTAATACCCCGTTATCATATTTAATCGCGATTTAAGATTTAGAAAATTTTGACTATTTTCCCTAACTAGGCTTTTCCACTTTGAAACCTATTTTAAGCAGTTAAAATCCTTAATCACAATCAATTCATACAATCTCACATCACATTGCATGCACGTATACCATAACACCTTCATTTCCATGAACCTTATAAATATATTTTAATACAAACAAATCACTCACTTTTTATATTATAACAAGATCACTAAAACCAGCATATTTCTCATGCTTTTTAAATAGTTTTACATGTATATAAACTTGCTTATGTGACTTTTAAAGATATTTAATCACAAATCATATCCTTAATGACTTGAAATTTTTTATTAATTTACTTTCAAGTTTAGGTTTAAGTTCATGGATTATGAAGTGATGATCATGTTTTGATCCAAACATCAAAATGTTTAGACATATTTTTAACCATGTTCTTATAAGATCATAATCTTTAAACAACCTACTTTATCCTACACAAGTCCTAGTCCTAGCAAAAAATTAATTAATCAACATGTAAAAATACATTATTTTGATAAGCTTTTAAGTTATATTTAGAGTTTTTTTTTAAGTTTTTATATAAATTTCAAGATGACTAGTTGTACATTAAAATCTAAACTATATGAAACTTAAGAAATATGTGAGAAGTGTTTACGACTTGCACAAAGTTATGAACACTATAAAATTAAGAAATAAGTGAGCTTAAGTATCTCCTAATGTGCATCCATACTTGACTTTTAGATCTTCTTGAAATGGCTTAAAATACTTGATTTATGGAACTTTATGAAATGAAAATGGGTGGTGTGGGTGTGTGCATAGAAGCCGTAGGGTGAAAGAGAGCACAAGGGTGTTTGGTTTTTGAAAGGTTAGTAATGAGAGTAAAGTGTTGTAGTTGTTTTGTAAGAGATTGCATGTCCAAGAAGTTAAGTAAAATCTCTACTAGCCATACTCATTCACCTCAATTGTCAAGAGTGTAGGATGGTCTTGTGGACCCACCCCTTGAACGATTTTGGGGCATGAGCATAAGACTTGTATATTTTTTTCCTTTTTTAACATATAACATGTGACAAAATGTTAAATGACTAGATATTTTAGTAATTAGGGTGTTAATGGTAGTTTAGGGTTTTAAATAAAGTCTAACTAGTTCACTAGTTTAGTGGGTAATGATTTTGGATGGTACAAATACTACTAGTTCGCTCGTCGGTTCGATATCGGGTGTTATATAAAAGATGCTATATAATACCGGGAGCTATGGTTTTATTTTACCATCGATAGTATGGTGCTTATTTAAGGCGTTTACGACGTCAAAATATGGCTAACTAGTTCGCTAGCTTTTTAGTTTAGGCAATTGGATGGTAGAAATATAACTTGTTCGCCAAGCGGCTTGAATTTGGGTAACGTGTAAAAGTTGCGGCATGACACCGGGAGTTTATGTTTCGGGTACCCATTGATATCCCTAAGCTTATTTGGGATGTAAAATATTATTTACAAGTTCTACGGACATTAAAAATGCCGAATTTTTAACGTTGCGGATAATTTATTTTATTATTTTTTAGCGCGGTTCGGACGAATTTTAACGACACGTATTTTCTGGAAAGTTAAAGTGTTTTTCTATTTAGTGTCCCTAATGAGGGATTTTTATTTGTATTTCATCTATAAATTACTTTCATGCCATTCGTTGTTCATTCGGACAGTTTTCTGAACTTGCTGGCATGAATAGTGTATTTAGGTGAATAGTGTTTTCAGCACTTTGCCAACATATTAGGACATAGTTTGTAGTTTTCTCGCGGTACGGCGAATGTATCGATATTGTTTAGCATAATTAACCATGTCCTACGATTGCTAGACTTTACGCGACCTAATCATGCATTAAATTAAGTCGTAACAAACGCAATTAAATAGATAATTAAGTTGTTAAGTTGTACGGAATTACCATTATTTTGCCGGTTGTCACACAATGATTCAAGATTATCAATAGTAGGGATACTAGTGTTAATAGATGCGTTACCAGCTTGGCGATTCTAGCCATATCCAAGACCATATCCTGGATCCCTCATGGTCGATATCCTGGTCGTTGGGGATATTTCCAATATATTGCTCCGGGAATGACTCGGTATCATATTGCCTTGATTATCTTTGGTGAATGTTGTCGAACTAAAGTTCAACATCCTGGGCTGTAAAGGAGTAGTTGCATCCTCAGCAGGTTTCTTGGAGTTTGACTTCAAGAGTTGTATCCTTCATTATAACCCGGTTGGTTTCTTGCTGTCTTTTCTTTTGATCCTGTATGCTGCCAAACAAAGAGAAAAACTCATAATTAGAAGCAAAGACAAGAGTTCTCCCTGAAACTCCGGATCTAGAAGCATTTTGAGTAACAGGGGTGTCTCGAGTTGTTTGGCTTCCATTTCTCCTTTGGAAAGCTTGAACTTGTGGAGGTGGAGGAGGCAATGAACCAGTCGCAGCAGAGGTTGAAGCAGGCATTGAAAAAGAGCTCAAATTTGATTGAGAGGCCATTGTAAATAGTTTTGTAAAAAGTTTTGAGAACAGAAAACCGACTAATGATTTTAACAAAGTTTTGAATAAGAATAGCACCACTGGCCCTATGGTGGGCGCCATATTGTTTTGGTAAAACAATTACCGAAGCAATTAATTGATCAAATTTAGTTTGTGAGGTAGCGTGCTATTGAGATTTGAAAAAATGTGTTAAGTTGATCAACAAAGAAAACAGTTTCAGGATATAGTTTCAGGATATCAAACTATATCAATTATTAAGTAATGAGCAATAAAAGTAAATATTGACACATGATGTACGAGGAAAGCCCTTGATCTATCTAGATCGCCAGCACAAAACCTCGGGAGCTAACAACTGCCAGTTGCCTTTGTTTTTCTTATTGATTGAAATATCAGGATACAGCTTTGGGATAATGCCCGGATCAGCTCAAAGTGTTCAACGATTGTGAAAATGTGAAATGTGTGTCTTTGATTGTGCAAATAGCAAGTGATCACTGAGTGTACGAGATTGTGTGTGTTTTTCTAGTGATCCGACATCCCCTTTTATAGTTTCTAAATTCTAACTGAATATCCTATAATTCCGGGATACGAAGAATATCCCCGTGTGACTGTTGTAGACCTATTATTCCGCTATCAACGTTCACCTTCCAATCACCTTGAGCGAGTCTTCAGGTAGACTTGGTATCTGTTGACGTTGGTCCCTTGCAACTAAAGCATACAAGCAAACTATTATTAACGACCGAGATACTTTCGCATGATGTTACCAATAACCTGGTTCGGTATCCTGGTCATAGATTAGAAACATAAAGTCATGATATATTATCAGGATATAGGTCCAAAATTCCACCCATAACATTATGTAATCAAACTTGTATCCTCGCCAACTTTGTGTTGATTTTATTTTAATACATATTGCAGGAAACGTAAGTTGACACTTGAAGAAATCTATTTAGGATGGATTTAGAAACGCGCTTAAATTCATTATTTGTAATTCCAATGTTGTATTTGTTTAAGTTGCATTGTTGTACTTTTCCATTTCAAGACATGTAATCCCCTTTTATTATGAAATGTAATATGATTTATTTAAATATTGTCACATTAGCACGTTATGAAGTCGAGCAATCTCGTTTTCGTCTCACTCGATGTTTCCACCATCGGTTGGGGTGTGACACTTTTTGTTTTGGAGAAGCTTTTACTTAAAATTCTATAAGAAAAGTTTAAACTTGCACAAATCTTGCACCTACCTTGCATGTATGGTTGATTGCTATAAGTTTAGAGGTGCAAACACCCTCTAAACTTTATGTTTTGACAAGGTTTCAAGCAACCTTCAAATGCTGAGACCGTCCAAGCTTACCATCTTCATATGGTGAGACTTGTGTTTTAGTGAATGTGTGAACCATGGAAGCCTTGGCTCTCCATCTTTGTTCCCACTACCTCACTTGTTGATTTAGCATGTTCATACCACAAAATGCTAAACAATTTCCGTTAAAGGGACAACGCTACAACAAGTCCCCAAACACTTTCCATGCTTGGGATGCACGCATCTAGCTTGCACACTTGGTTATTTGTAAGGTTTAGTAGGTTTTAGTCCTATTATTTTTCTTATATTCACGACTATCCGAATCATCCTAATGATGATTTATGCATTGGTGAATCCATACAATGAGGTTTAATGGATGTTGATCATCCTACGTCCATGCATGACTATATATGACTTGGACTACTAACAATTATAAATATATATGTATACATAACTATAAAATAACCAAACCTAATGTCACACCCCGACCCGCAGCAGAATAAGAGTCGGGGCATAATTGGGTTATCACCAAAGCTCATGATGTTTACTAAAATGTTTCATATTTATTAAATTCAAATTACAACTTAAATGTTCAACTCAAATTCATACAAATACAAGGAAATAAAACTAAGTAAAACAATCCAAGGCTTAAACTGATTTATTCTTCTAGGCCCTCTTATGTGTTTCTTGCTTCAACTGGATCACCTGTATCATGTGTAAAATGGGGGAAATTTTGGGTCAACAAAAGTTGGCGAGTGAACCTTGTTTAAAAACATTGTTATTGATTTCTTGTTGTATTTGATATTGAAAAGTTGTGCAATATTCATATGTGAGCAAACATATATAAACAAACAATCACAAACCACCTTAAATGAGTATATGACATGAATGATAATGTATTGTGAGATCAAGGCTCAATCAAACGGAGCCGATCGTATGAAATGTATGATGATGTATGTGAGATCAAGGCTCAATCAAACGGAGCCAATCGAATGAGGCACCTGTACTCAACCCGTCTCCCACGGGGAGCTGATGGGCCTAATGAAATGCATGCACTGAAAATGATAACTTTAATCTAAATCATAATCCACACAACAATTGATACATATTGAATACACATTTGATCACGGATATGATGGATGCACAAGTGTTTAAATATAATAAATAATTAAGCGACACATGATACACCCCAAAAATGTGATTAAAACGGGGAATTGGTAGAGATTCACTCACATTGGGTGCGTTCTTTTGATGTTGTTGGATGCGCACGAGTTTTGGGATTTGATCGACGAGGAAGAACTAACCTAAAATAATAACGAAATGGTTCGGTAAATAATTGGATTTTATTGGAGACTAATACTTTAATTAACAATTTTAATAGGATTTTTAGATTTATTTTTGTGAGTTTAAGGTCATTTTCTAACTTTAAAAATATTATTTTTAAGTATTTTTAATTGATTTTTAAATTAGATAAATAAATAAAAAATAAAAAATTTTGACTTTTGTTGACCGTTGACCGGCCGTTGACCGGTCGGACTGTGGTTGAGTGTGCACTGAGTGAGGTTCGAACCCGGGACCTCTCGTACGCGTGCACGTAGCTCTACCAACTGAGCTACGTGTCTAACCCGAAATATTCTATGTTTTAATCATATATATATATTACTTAAATGTTAATTTATTTGGTTTATATTAAAAAGGGTTTATATGTCGAACCGGTTGCAGGGACCCGGAGTCGAACTCGGGTCCTTCGGTTTGTAAGCGCACAGCCGAACCAGTTGGGCTGTGTGTCTAATCTGTTTAACTTATGGTTTATATTATTCTTATAAACTTACTGTGACTTGATCTGATTCAGTTTTAAAAATTTTGGTTTTAATTCGGAAAGTTGGTGCATTGTAAGGTTCGAACTCGTGACGTGCGCTGTGTGATTGCACACAATCCACCGCTGGACTATGTGTCTAACCCGGTTTAATATCCTGTTTTAATTAAACTTATACACAATGTTCGACTTCGTCTTCTTCATTCATGAAGACACAGACAAAGATGTTCGACTGTTGTCACACCCCGACCCGCAGCGGATAAGGTGATCGGGGCATGATTGGGTTATCATCAAAGCTCATGACATTTATTAAATGTTTCATATTCATTAATACAAATTAAATGAAAGTTTACAATGATTGCTACAACATGATCTAACTAACAATCTAACTCCTTTGTTCTCTTCTAAGGCATATCCTATGCTATCCTTGCTTCAACCTGTTCACCTGTATCATGTGTAAAAAGGTTTTTGGATCAACATAATGTTGGCGAGTGAATCCTATGGAAAACATTTGAGCAATTTATTTAAATTGATTATGAAATATGTGCACAACCAAACATGAGTAAAATTAGATGTAACTTGGTCAACAATCATAAGATGTTAAATGAAACACTCATGAATAATAATGGAAACAATTAAAGGCACGCGATGCTCAACTCGTCTCTCACGAGGAACTGAGGGGCCTGATGAATGAATTGCATAAACATGATAATATGAATAACACAACTACAAACAATATAAACTCAATGAAAACACACATGAACAATAATGAATTTGAATTGAAGCACGCGATGTTCTACTCGTTTCCCACGAGGAACTGATGGGCTTAATGTATGAGTTTCATGTAATTTGACAAACGGAATATAAATAAATCACAACAATAAATCAATCTAAAATTAAGTCATGATGTGGTATGGCACAAGTTTAAATAAATAAATTAATTAATTCATAACACATGACACACCCCAAAACGTGTAATTTAAAAGGGGGAATTGTAAGATTCACTCACAGTGGGTGCGTTCGGTTGATGATGATGAATGCACGCGAAGTGGTTTTAACCACGAGTGAGATTTAACCTAGATAAATCGCATTATGGTTTGGTGAGTAAACGGATTTTATTAAACTATTTTAGTAGGATTGTTGGGTGTATTTTTGTGAGTTTGAAGCTATTTTCTAATCTTAAAAATGTTATTTTTAAGTATTTATAATTGATTTTTAATTAAAATAATTAAATAAAAATAATAAAAATATTTATTTTTTTCTGCTACAGTTGACCTTGACTTGTTGACTTTGACTGGTCGTTGACCGGTTTGCGGAATATTGTTGTGCGCTCGGTGAGGCTCGAACCCGAGACCTCCCGTACGCGTGCACGCAGCTCTACCAACTGAGCTACGTGTCTAACCCGTTATATATCCGATTTTAATTATATATATACATTAATTAGAATTTTAAACAGAAAATCATTTTTATTTTAAAAACAGTTTAAGGCGAAACAGTCATGCACACCACAGGTCTCGAACTCGGGACCTGTGGTTTAATCTAACACACAGTTCACCGCTGGACTGTGTGTTCAACATGTTATATAACTTGATTTTTATTATACTTAAAGACAATTTAAATATTTCCTTTTCTGCCTTATTTAAAAAGAAGAGTTAATTGTCCGAGTCGGTGCTGAGGACCGGACTCGAACTCGTGACCTGTGATATAAACAAACACACAGTCCACCGCTGGACTGTGTGTATAACTTGGTTATTATTCCGGTTATTAATATACTTAACATATAACTAAGGCGACTCCGGTTCAGTAATAAAAAAAAATAGATTTTATTAAGGCAGCGTGTGAGACGGGAATCGAACTCGAGACCTTTGCATAATTAACGTCTTATGTGCACACAGTCCACCGCTGGACTGTGTGTCTAACCCGATTAAAATCATGATTTATAATATACTTATATGATATGGAAGTGCGTCGTCTTCTTCGACAAAGTTGAACCAGAAATCGGGTCTGACTGGTTCGAGTTTTTATTCAAGTTTCAATAGTGTTTTAGGTTAATTACTGGTGAGATAGAAGTGAAAAGGAAAAGAAACTGAGCGGAGAATATACCGACTGAACTCTCTGTTTTCCGGCAGAAACTCCGGCGACTGAATTCAACTCCGGCGACGTGTTCCTTGTAGCAGCTAGTCTCCGAAAAGTTTGGAAAAGGTAAGGGTATCACCGGTATAAGCTTCAGAGGTTCAGAAAAGCTCGGCAATGGGGAAACCGGTTTTCCGGCGACGAACAGGTTTATTCCGGCGAGAGAAATTACGCCGTGAAAAGATGTGATTTTTAGCGAAAAAGTTTGCAGACGATTGTGGTTGAATTTATAGGGAATAATCGAAATGTATTTGGTCTGATTTTGAACTGTATTCATCAATTTAAGTTTTCCGGCGGTTTTGAAAAGTGTCGCGGACTTCAAACATCGGTTATAACCGACGTCTGATTAAAGGTTTACGTTATAACGTAAATCGTAGTTAAGGCTCGCGAATATTCCGGGATTCCGACGACTGAACCGTTTGGGCGCCGGTTTTGAATTTGTAAAGTCACTATATCAATTAAATGATTCTGTTATTCATCAAACATAACAAGCGGCGCAGTGGTTTGTGTGTGAGATGTTAAGTCACTAGGTGACTCGGTACAGACCCGGGTTCGAAACCCGGTAGATGTATTTTATTTTTATTTTGCGATTTTTGACGGTTTTTCAAAAACTAAATATATATTCCCGTATAATAATTGATTACGGATCGTTTAAAAATATTTTGGGCATTTAATTCGCAACGAAAATTTTGACTGACTGTTCGGTTGATAAACGGAGCGGGTTTGGTAAATCCGTTTTTTGACGGATGTTACAGTATCCCCTGCTTTTTAGAAATTTCGTCCCGAAATTTAAATAATGATATATTTTGACTAAAAAGGATGATGACGTTTTGTTTGACAGTTGTATGCTCAGAAAAATGAGGGTTTAAGTTTTTGTTCGAGGCGGTAACGTTCCTTGTAAAGGTTAAGTACCCTATTCAGGAATCGCTTTTTGTTGCCTACTGTATGAATATTGATAAACAGGAATGATTCGCTAAAAATGATATCATGCATAAGAGTTTAGATACGTTTGGGAAAAATATGGTTATATCCTAAGGCAAAACTTCTAACACTACAATCTACATGGAACATAAATAAAAACACAACAGCTGATATCCAAACATGAATGAACACATCAGCAAATATTTGAACATAAACATAACAGCAAATATTCGAACATGAATGAACACATCAGCAAATATTTGAACATGAATAAACACAGCAGCAAATATTCGAACATGAATAGACACATCAGCGAATATTTGAACATGAATAAACACAACAGTAAATATTTGAATCCACATTCTGATAACATATATGTTTGAACGATGGAAGTTCCTCTCTCGTTTGTTATGATGGAGAGGTTAATTTATGTAGAAATGGAACACAATCCAATCTCTTTAAATAACATGATGATATAAATGTATCACAAATTCCAACCAAGGCAATAATAAATCCTACCTGGAACTTCTCATAACCGCCTGATAATGCCTCTGATCCTTTGGCAAGAATACTTATATATAGGAAGTACCAGCGGCGTATCCACCATATTCTTGCCAAATTTTCATTAGTTTTATCCACAAGTTATGATTGGTTACCAAGAAACTAATAAATCCTACATAGAACTTCTCATAACCATCCGTTAATGCCTCTGATCCTTTGACAAGAATACTTATATATAGGAAGTACCAGCGGCGTATCCACCATATTCTTGTCAAATTTTCATTGGTTTTAACAGTGAATTATGATTAGTCCTATAACTCTACAATCAATACAACAAACATAAATTACTGAAATGAAATATATCTGTGCGATCAAGGCTCAATCGAACGGAGCCGATCGTATTGCATGTACTGAAAATAAAATGGATGTGCGCTCAAGGCTCAATCAAACGGAGCCGAACGTATTGAATGTACTGAAATTGAAATTGTGTGCTCAAGGCTCAATCAAACGGAGCCGAACATATTGCATGTACTGAATATGAATAACTTAACCACACAAACAGCCTATGCATGGAACCTCTCATAACCGCCTGATAATGCCTCCGATCATTTGACAAGAATACTTATATATAGGAAGTACCAGCGGCGTATCCACCATATCCTTGTCAAATTTTCGTTGACTTTATCCGAAAGTTATGGTTAGTTCGATGCGACTCTACTACAAACACCACAACCACAAGATACTGATAATGAAATTGTATGTGCGCTCAAGGCTCAATCAAACGGAGCCGAACGTATTGCATGAACTTGAAATGTAAATTGAACTGTGCACTCAAGGCTCAATCAAACGGAGCCGAGCGTATTGCATGAACTTGAAATGTGAATAAATCTGTGTACTCAAGGCTCAATCAAACGGAGCCGAGCATATTGCATGAACTGGAAATGTAAATAAATCTGTGTACTCAAGGCTCAATCAAACGGAGCCGAGCATATTGCATGAACTGGAAATGTAAATAAATCTGTGTACTCAAGGCTCAATCAAACGGAGCCGAGCATATTGCATGAACTGGAAATGTAAATAAATCTGTGTACTCAAGGCTCAATCAAACGGAGCCGAGCATATTGCATGTATTGAAATGTAATATTACGTAACCGATCAAGGCTCAACAAACGGAGCCGATCGTGCGGGCACGCCAAGATCAACCACATAATAAAATGGGGATCCAACTCAACCTCGATGGATGGGGAGCCACGGCCTCGGCAAAAGCATATACCGAAAACAATATATAATATATAATATCCAATAATTTCTCTAACAGTCTACACATGTGATAAAGAAAGACTAAACAATAGGAGTTGAATCTGGATCTTCGGCGAACAGGACTAGCTGAGTATCTTCGTTTGGGCCGTCATTATCTTCGACAGGGTTGGCGTTGATATTGAAGACTCTTCCTCTTGCTGGCGGCATAGTGGTTGGGTTTTCTTGGTTTACTTGGTTAACTGGGTTTGATTGGGCTTGAGTGTTGATAATGTTAACCAATTGAGGGCATGTGTTTCTAAGGTGGGTAGGGTCGCCACAATTGAAGCAAGCTCGAGCATATGGGAACATGGGGTATTGAGGTTGGTGATAAGTTTGGGCCATGTTTTGAGTAGGGGAAAAGGTTTGGTCTTGAAAGGTGCGACAAACATTGCTCAAATGACCATAACGTCCACAAGTTGTACATAGCCGGCAAGGTAAAGTAAGGGAATGGTGATAAAAACAGTTGTTGCATCGAGGGTGAGGTCCAAGATATGGTTTCTTATTTGGGTAAGCTGAGTTGGGTGCCACTTGGGTGATTGGGACAGCTCGGATGGGTATAGCGTGAAAAACTGGTTGATTTCGTTGAGTAGCAGCGAAAAGTCGCCCGACTCTTTTTCTCTTAGGGTTGGGTTGAGAAGGGGATTCGGTTTGGGTGGAGTCGGAGGTTTCAGTCGATTCTTTATCCTTCTTCTTCTCCTCCTCGAAGTCTTTGTTTCGGATTCGGTTCTCGGTGAGCTCTATTGCTAGCTCCATTGCTGCTTCCAAAGTTGCAGGCTTGGTACTTATCACAGGGTCTTGAATCTTTGACGGAAGACCACGAATGTAGTGCTCGATCAAACGGTAGAGGGGAGTAAACATGTTGGGAACCATTTGATGTAATTCGAGGAACCTTTTGTTGTAGGTGGTGTGGTCTCCTTCCACTTGCTTCAATGAGTAAAATTCATCTTCTAGCTTCTTGATTTCGCTCCTTGGACAAAATCGTCTGGTCATGATTTCCTTCAATTCGTTCCAAGTTAAGGACATAGCATCTTCAACACCTCGTTTGGCCTTCTCTGTATTCCACCAAGTAAGTGCTATCCCATATAGTCGACCGGTAGCATAACGCACTTTGCGATCATCAGGGCAATCGCAATTTAGAAAAGTATTCTCCATTTCTTCAAACCAATGGAGGAGTGCGGTGACACCTTCAGTCCCTTTATATTTCGGAGGGTCGCATGATTTGAAATGCTTGTAGGTGCATTTAGTGGTGTTTGGGGAAGAGTTGAAAATGTTTTGGTTTGCTTGGTTGACAGGATTATTGGTAAGTGCTTGTTGAACTTGGATTACAATGTTGGGTATTACGGCAGCCATTTGTTGAGCGATTAAGGCAGCCATGCGTTCGCGGGCTCTTCTTGCTCTCGTCTTCCTACGGGCGAGGTTAGAAGACATCTACAATGAATACATGACAAGGGTATGAGTTGGATGCTTTTGAGATCATGGGTCGCATTAGGGATGAACATTCATAAAATAATTATACAAAAATACTACATCCATAGGATGTCTTTGGCTTTGCTCGCTGTTAGGCCCGTCATGCCGCCATACTTTACCTTATGTAATCATGTGGGCCCCCATGAATTACCGGTTTTTCATATGGTTCGCACGGTTTCTGCCTGGTTGCGTACACAAAAACCCGGTGAAAATCGAGAAATATGTATACAACGTGTGATGTTCGGAATGTGTCCAGGTGTAGACACGGTGACACCTCAAAGTAGGGTTAGTTCGAACGACGTTTGGTGTGGCATGCTTTGGCCTAATAGGTCCTTCGTACTCTCATCGTTGGTCCCCAGGTAGGCAAACTGGTCCGTTATATTGGATTTATACGAATGCCAGCCTAGACAGGACGTTCCGACTACCGGTACTTGTACCCTTCCAGTTACTACATGCCCGTCGCAGAACTTACTTTGATGAGAATTGAAAATTGCATAAAATCTTTGGATAACGAGAGTATGAAAATAAATTGAACACATGAACATCGATATATGTATAATGAATATGTATATATGTATAATGAATATGTATATGAGCATGTATGTTTGACTGAAATGTAAACAAATATGAAACAAATAAATATCACAAGTTTGTATGTAACCACCTAATCAATTTAAAATTTAGGCAGACTATAGTATAGGCTCTAAGGGTCTAATAACCTATCCTATATCCCTATAATCATGGCTCTGATACCAATCTGTCACACCCCGACCCGCAGCGGATAAGGTGATCGGGGCATGATTGGGTTATCATCAAAGCTCATGACATTTATTAAATGTTTCATATTCATTAATACAAATTAAATGAAAGTTTACAATGATTGCTACAACATGATCTAACTAACAATCTAACTCCTTTGTTCTCTTCTAAGGCATATCCTATGCTATCCTTGCTTCAACCTGTTCACCTGTATCATGTGTAAAAAGGTTTTTGGATCAACATAATGTTGGCGAGTGAATCCTATGGAAAACATTTGAGCAATTTATTTAAATTGATTATGAAATATGTGCACAACCAAACATGAGTAAAATTAGATGTAACTTGGTCAACAATCATAAGATGTTAAATGAAACACTCATGAATAATAATGGAAACAATTAAAGGCACGCGATGCTCAACTCGTCTCTCACGAGGAACTGAGGGGCCTGATGAATGAATTGCATAAACATGATAATATGAATAACACAACTACAAACAATATAAACTCAATGAAAACACACATGAACAATAATGAATTTGAATTGAAGCACGCGATGTTCTACTCGTTTCCCACGAGGAACTGATGGGCTTAATGTATGAGTTTCATGTAATTTGACAAACGGAATATAAATAAATCACAACAATAAATCAATCTAAAATTAAGTCATGATGTGGTATGGCACAAGTTTAAATAAATAAATTAATTAATTCATAACACATGACACACCCCAAAACGTGTAATTTAAAAGGGGGAATTGTAAGATTCACTCACAGTGGGTGCGTTCGGTTGATGATGATGAATGCACGCGAAGTGGTTTTAACCACGAGTGAGATTTAACCTAGATAAATCGCATTATGGTTTGGTGAGTAAACGGATTTTATTAAACTATTTTAGTAGGATTGTTGGGTGTATTTTTGTGAGTTTGAAGCTATTTTCTAATCTTAAAAATGTTATTTTTAAGTATTTATAATTGATTTTTAATTAAAATAATTAAATAAAAATAATAAAAATATTTATTTTTTTCTGCTACAGTTGACCTTGACTTGTTGACTTTGACTGGTCGTTGACCGGTTTGCGGAATATTGTTGTGCGCTCGGTGAGGCTCGAACCCGAGACCTCCCGTACGCGTGCACGCAGCTCTACCAACTGAGCTACGTGTCTAACCCGTTATATATCCGATTTTAATTATATATATACATTAATTAGAATTTTAAACAGAAAATCATTTTTATTTTAAAAACAGTTTAAGGCGAAACAGTCATGCACACCACAGGTCTCGAACTCGGGACCTGTGGTTTAATCTAACACACAGTCCACCGCTGGACTGTGTGTTCAACATGTTATATAACTTGATTTTTATTATACTTAAAGACAATTTAAATATTTCCTTTTCTGCCTTATTTAAAAAGAAGAGTTAATTGTCCGAGTCGGTGCTGAGGACCGGACTCGAACTCGTGACCTGTGATATAAACAAACACACAGTCCACCGCTGGACTGTGGTGTATAACTTGGTTATTATTCCGGTTATTAATATACTTAACATATAACTAAGGCGACTCCGGTTCAGTAATAAAAAAAATAGATTTTATTAAGGCAGCGTGTGAGACGGGAATCGAACTCGAGACCTTTGCATAATTAACGTCTTATGTGCACACAGTCCACCGCTGGACTGTGTGTCTAACCCGATTAAAATCATGATTTATAATATACTTATATGATATGGAAGTGCGTCGTCTTCTTCGACAAAGTTGAACCAGAAATCGGGTCTGACTGGTTCGAGTTTTTATTCAAGTTTCAATAGTGTTTTAGGTTAATTACTGGTGAGATAGAAGTGAAAAGGAAAAGAAACTGAGCGGAGAATATACCGACTGAACTCTCTGTTTTCCGGCAGAAACTCCGGCGACTGAATTCAACTCCGGCGACGTGTTCCTTGTAGCAGCTAGTCTCCGAAAAGTTTGGAAAAGGTAAGGGTATCACCGGTATAAGCTTCAGAGGTTCAGAAAAGCTCGGCAATGGGGAAACCGGTTTTCCGGCGACGAACAGGTTTATTCCGGCGAGAGAAATTACGCCGTGAAAAGATGTGATTTTTAGCGAAAAAGTTTGCAGACGATTGTGGTTGAATTTATAGGGAATAATCGAAATGTATTTGGTCTGATTTTGAACTGTATTCATCAATTTAAGTTTTCCGGCAGTTTTGAAAAGTGTCGCGGACTTCAAACATCGGTTATAACCGACGTCTGATTAAAGGTTTACGTTATAACGTAAATCGTAGTTAAGGCTCGCGAATATTCCGGGATTCCGACGACTGAACCGTTTGGGTGCCGGTTTTGAATTTGTAAAGTCACTATATCAATTAAATGATTATGTTATTCATCAAACATAACAAGCGGCGCAGTGGTTTGTGTGTGAGATGTTAAGTCACTAGGTGACTCGGTACAGACCCGGGTTCGAAACCCGGCAGATGTATTTTATTTTTATTTTGCGATTTTTGACGGTTTTTCAAAAACTAAATATATATTCCCGTATAATAATTGATTACGGATCGTTTAAAAATATTTTGGGCATTTAATTCGCAACGAAAATTTTGACTGACTGTTCGGTTGATAAACGGAGCGGGTTTGGTAAATCCGTTTTTTGACGGATGTTACAACTGTTCTTGTTTAAATCGTTCGTCGAACATATAATTGATTGAAATGTAATGGATAAAGAGAGTTACGGATTCGAATGTACCGAACAGGATGTTTTTCTCAGAACTCCGGCAAGGGTCGTCGGCTCTGATTTGTGAATTCCGTCTGAGCGGATCAATTAACAGTTTTGATCAATGAGTTGTGAAATTAAGGGACTAAACAAGAGATATCAGGGGTTTTAGATGATTGTACCGATTTACAGTGTGATTTCAGAATTTCAAGAGATTTTCCGGCGAGTGCAGAATCCGGCAACGTCGTCTGGAACCGATTCTGGTTGAAGGATTGAAGTTAGTATATGTCTAACAATGGATTGAAAACGAAAGATTCGAGAAATTTACCGATTTGGTGTAAGTCTCGGTTTTCCGGTGAAAGTCCGGCGAGTGCAGAATTTCTCCGGCGAGTGCTAAGACTTCGATAAATTGTGCGATTTGAGCGAAAAGGTTACCAGAGACTTGGGTGTGTATTTATAGGGAAGAAACAGAATTAATCGAGTCCGAATTTGATCTTGATTCGTGGTCAAAACTTTTCCGGCGGTTATGACTGGGATTGCGGGATTAGACATCGGTTATAACCGATGTCGAAGTTAATACACGCGTTCAGTCAAAGGAAACGGTCGAAGTCTCGCGAAATCGTCGGTAATTCCGGGGACTGCGGATTGGGCGCGCTGATTACTGAATTTGATTTCGAGTTTTATTATAAATATTATTTGCTTTAATAGTTATCACAAACGAGTCAAGTGGCGGAGTGGTGAGATGTTTGTTTGTTTGATCCGGCTGACCCGGGTTCGAAACCCTGCAGCCTGGTTTTTTTTTTAGCACTTGTTTTTACCATTTAATGATTATAGTTTTTAAATTCTAAAATGTTTATTAATTATGTATTGTTTAAAATTAAAATGAACCATTTATACGCAACAAAAATTATAACTGACTATTCGATTAATAAACGAAGCGGGTTTTGGAAACCCGTTTTTCGACGGATGTTACACCTAAGACGCTAACCAATTCATGGTTTGATGTCAAGAGGATTATGGTTAAAGTATCTTGATTGAACTTATTGTAATTTGGACTTCCAATAGGCGAAGTTGTGCCTATGAAAAACACTACATTGTGGTGTCCAAATTCGGGTATTTCATCAAGATAAGTTTTTATATATTTTGATACTAAATAATCATCTTGCATTTTGCATTCCGAATCCAAACTCCATCAAACTCATACGCCTCGTTCATCCTTGTAGGATAACTCGGCGGTCCTCTAATCACTCAAACGCATCAACTCATATTCGTGGAATTTACTACCCAAACCGTGAGTATACTTGATCCCATTTACCATTTTACACACTTTGCGTGCAACATGTACACTATACTGAACTCACATAATCATGATTAAACTTGTTATTATACAAACTTTATCTGTTAAGTCATGATACTTGTTATATTATTGTTATTACATGCTATATTCTTACTTATGATGCTCATTAACTTTGCAAGCCTCCCTTAACAGTTATAGCGCTATAAGATTAACGAACCGCACGTATTCTTGTGGTATTGTTAAGTAAACTAATTACGACCTTGTCGTTTCGGCGACAAGGGTGCGCATGATTGTGGTATACTTTGGTTTAACATATGGTTAGCACATGCTAGTATGATAATAAACAATGTATGAAAATTACCATGTTGGATATGAGAAAAATTTTAGACACAATTATGATAGGTATTCAAACTTGTATACTCGATAACTTTTGTTGCTTTTATTTTAATACATGTTGTAGGAAACTTGACGATTGAAGAAACGTACTTAGGGTAGACTAGAAACACACCAAAACCTTTAATTATGTTAAGTTTCATGTTGTTATGCTTATTTGCAATACGTTGTGATATCCCGGGTTTTTCGGATAACTTAAACGTAATACTTGTCAATCTAATTACGTGCTAGGTGTACGAACGTGTACGAATTAAATGAACACGAGATGTGTGTTGTGTGATTGTTTTAGTAATTGAATAATTAGAGTGATACGTACACGAACTGAACCGAACCGCGACACGAACCAAAGTGATTCATTGTGACTCTAGGAGTTAACAAGTTTTAAACCTTAACTCAAGTATTCGGCCAAGAACGAGAATTAAACACAAACCGAGAACAACCCAAACCGAAACCCATAGCATGCAACCTTAGTCCTTGGCCGCGAGATCAAACCCAAACCAAACTAACTCACCCTAGTCCTCGGCCACATGATCAAAACCCAAACCAACCCGCCCAAGTCACTTGCGGCCGTGTGCAAACCCAAACCGTAACCTTATCCCTTGCGCTTATATATATCATCCATTGCATGCCTTCATTCACAATTCGCAAAACCCTAAAGAAAAACAGCCGTCGGCAGTTTGTTCTCGCCTCTTGTGATCGCAATCAACTGCTTTTCTTGTTCGATTAATCCTCTCGGTCGCAGCAGCAGCAGCCGTCTTCATCTTCACCTTCATTCAGTCGCGGAATCTGTCCTGGTTCACCTCTAGCCGATCAACAAAACAGCCCACGTTATCAACATCCTCTCGGTTGCGATCTTTCTGGAAAAGTCGGATAAATCCTGTCCAAACCTCGGCTTGTTTACCTAGTTAACCAAGGTTAGGGTTATCTCTGATTACAAGATCATGTTTCGGATATATATATATGCTTGAATGATTAGTTGCTTCGGATATATATATGCTTGAATGGTTAGTTGTTTCGGACGATATTTGCTGAATGAAATCGGCTGAGTTAATCTTTGTTTATATGTATGATAGTTTTCGGAACATATAAGCTTGCCAAGCATGATTGAACGAAACGTTAGACTAGCTGATTTGTTAATGATGTTTACATTAGATGATTGTATTGTTTCGGATTGTTTATACTAGATTGAATGTTGTTTGAAAGTTGAATACATATATGCTGTGTTTTGTTTGTAATAACTAGAAGTAAGAACTAGGGTTTGCATGGATGAGATATTAGTATTAATCTAGGATTAGAAATCGGTTTTAGATCGCCTAGATTAATCGCATGAACGGGATTACACAAGTTTATGATAAAGGTATGCTGAAATCAGTTGCTGAGTAATAGTTACAGCCGACTTCATCAGGCTGTAACTCGGTCGATAGTTGTCGAAAAACGGATTTTCTGATGTCTAGAACGTAGAGATTTGAATAAGGAATCTAATGGCGCTGGATTCATAATTTTCTGAAGTCGTTTGATATTTTAAAAGGCCCAAACAAGTTCAGTAGCTAAAGCTGTGAAAATTCTGGAATTTTGTTGGTTGTTTATCAAGTTGGATTTTAAAATCAGTAGGGAGTTGAGTCATGATTTTTGTACAACAACTAGGTATAGAAATTTCCGGGCAACTCTAACTGGAATTTTGTTAATTGGACAATCAGTGATTTTTAAATAAATTCTTCCGTGGACTGCAGTCAGAAAGAGGTAAATCTGACTGCAGCCTAGCATATTAATATTTATGGTTAATTGGTAAAGATCTGGACTTGGAAAAAAAATTATATAAATTTCTATGGTATAAATGTCACCTACTGTAAAAATATGGGAATTTTTGGAATGTTAGAACTATTTTATAAAAATTCTAGAAAACAGCTGAATAATGAGTGTTAAGCAGAAAGTTGATAACTTGTGATTTTATGCATTAAAGTGTTGCATGGATTTGGAATATGTTCATGATAAGTTGTTTGATTACTATGATCACATGATAATACTTGCATGCACGTTTGAGTGTTAGATATGTTGTTTGTGTGTATCACTTTGTGAGTAAATTGCGTGTGGAATTTGTATTGGTGTGATTACACACTGACGTGGAATTAATTGGTTTGTTAGGACGCAACTAGCGGTCCCATCTCTTATAACATCTTTGCTACACTAACCGAGCAAATAAAGGTGAGTTCACGGCCCCTAACTTTATCCGGTTTTTAAACAACAGGGGGAGAAACATGTATACACTCTCAAACTCGATCTCTTTACGTTATACGAATTTAACGTCAGGTAACTATACGGTAACTAAGTTAATGTTAATGTAATGTTATGGTCACTAAGCAGCTTTATCACTTAAGTCCTCGACAATCTCCTCGGATCGTTAGTATTTGGGTTAAATAGAGGGGGAATTATAAGTAGTACTACTGGGTCTGACGAGCCCCATCCGAGCTAGTCGCGCTAGCCGACCTGGTATGGTCAACGGGTGAATAATTGGCCTAACATCGCCATGGTCATGTGATAGGCCTGGCAAAACGGAGGCACAACAGTCAGCTTCGATCGCGAACACTTAGTGACATGACTTTAGGCTAGCTACCTATATATGTTAACATTGAACTTAATTACGAAACAACTTAATATTCCGGGTTTGGAATATTGGAAACATCAACTTATTATCCCGGATTGGGGATAATGGAAACGACAACTTAATATTCCGGGTTTGGAATATTGGAGACAACAACTTAATATTCCGGGTTTGGAATATTGGAAGCAACAACTTATTATTCCGGGTTGGAATAATGGAACTAATACGTTATCCCGGGTTAGGGATAACGGAGAAAACAAACTATAACCGAACAAACGGATTTATGAAAACCTGTGAACTCACTCATCTTTAATGTTGACACTTGTTTCTTTACATGTTTCTCAGGACGCTAGGAGCTCTAGGTGCACGCACATGCATTGAACAAGACATCATTATCGAGTCTTATTTATTAATATTGTTTTGGGATTTTTCATTTGTTTTGGCGTTTGTGTTGGCGCCCGCATCACTACTTATTTATGCTTCCGCTCAAACTTTAAAAACTGATACTGATGCTAAATATTGGTAATATAAAATCGACAACAAATGATTTTGGAAAACGTATTATCAAATCATATAGAGTCGTTCGACGTACTAGTGTTTTAGATTCTGGTTTGTTCACACGTCTCGCGGTAAAACTCCGCAAGTGGAAATTGAGGGTGTGACATACGTTGTATTTTCCTTTCCAAAACAATGTACTTTCTCATTAGTGTGACATTTCACATTTTCAATCTTTGTACGATTACGAACATTTTTGCAATCAATAAAATCTTGTGTTTTATTTACGAGAATGTACAATTTTCAAACATTATACAATCCCGGACATTTTTATTCAATAAAATCTTGCATTTTAGTGGTAAGATTGCAAAAATGTCAATCGTTGCAAAAATTCGGTCATTTTCGTGTTCGATAAAGTTTTATACTTTATTTGCGAAACGCGTGACCGTAAAACCAAACGAACCGACATCCACGACATTTCTGGGCAAAATCCAAGTTACACATTCCTTAACATCTTTATATAGCCTAAACATTAGGTTAAAAGGGGTTAAAAGTGACAGTAAAAGTCCAGTGGCCAAATCTGCCAAACTTCTGCCCCTGCCAGGGTCATACGGACCGTAAAGGAAACATCCACACGGTCCGTATGGGGTGCCCAGATCAGCAGAAATCAGCTGCCAACTTCTTATTTCATGTCTTGGCCCCAAGTCTCGAATTTTCCAGGTTACATGTGTTAACACCCTCCTCTGGTCATACACATGTTGGACACTTGTGATGATCTTATGAACTTCAAAACACTATAAATAGCCATGAAATCTTCACTTCCAACTAGCTCATTTCTCATTCTTCTTCTCCCACTTTCTTGGAGCTTGTTTCCGGTCATTGGAAGCCTCCTACTAAGCTCTTATAGTGTTCCTCAACACAAGTAAGTGCTCTATTTGTAACATTTGTCGAAAAACGGGTTTTCGAAACCCGCTTCGTTTAATAACCGAACAATCAGTTTTAAATTTTTGTTGTTCATTTACGGCTTATTTTAATTTTAAACGATTCATAATTGATCAACAAATTAAAAGATATAAATTAAAATTGTAAAAATATAATAATGAATTAATTAAAAAGGAAAACCGGCTGCCGGGAGTCGAACCCGGGTCAGCCGGATATTTCCTCAAAGTCTTACCTCGCACGCCATAAACCACTCCGCCACTTTGATTTTCTGATAATATAATGAATCTATTAATTCAAATAATAATGTGCGGAATTCAAAACTCAGTCAATTTGCGCCCAAATAGCAGTCGTCGGAAATCCCGACGACTTCGCCGATAATTCACGTTTCCGCTCAAATTAACCAATGAATTAACTCTAACGACGGCTATAACCGACGTCTGAACCCGCGACATCAGTCGTAACCGCCGGAGAACGGCTGACTTCGAATTGAGACCGAATTCAGACCCCATACACCTCGATACTACCCTATAAATTCACCCACAATTCACCAGAAACCTTTTCGCTCTCAAATCGCACCTTTTCTCGACGAGAATTTACTCGCCGGAAAACATCTGCAAGTCACCGGAAAACCGAGACTTCCACCTACACGGTAATTTCTTTGATTTTTCTGGCTCATTCCTTTATTAGACAAAATTCTAATATAAATCCCTCACCCAGAATCCTTTCCAGTCGACGTTGCCGGATTATCTGTTTCGCCGGAGAAATTCTGGACTTTCAAGGAAACTGCTGATAATCGGTATGATTCTTCTAATTTACTGATAGTCATTACCCAGTAGTTCCACTTCACATCTAATCCCTCCAAATTGTTGGTAGATCCTATTAGTCGCAGCTCACCAAGACGGAGCCGACGACCTTGCCGGACGTCTGAAGAAAAACGAACAGTTGGTACAATCAACCCTCCAATCTCTTTCCATTCATTTTCTTTATGATGGCTCATAACCTTCATTGAGCTAACTTATCAAATAACAGTCTATTGGTCGATGTCTATGTTTTGAACGAAGAAGATGAAGTGTGGTATAATATAAGAATAATTAAAATCGGTTTAATAAACGGGTTAGACACACAGTCTAGCGGTGGACTGTGTGCAACAAACACACACGCAACGCGAGTTCGAATCCTGTCCCAGCTTTACTCACTTGAAATAAAAACCTGCCTTTTTAACTAAACCGGGTTGACTCCCAGTCTATATTAAGTATAATAAAAACCGAGTTAATAACCAAGTGAGACACACAGTCCAGCGGTGGACTGTGTGTACGCTAACCCACAGGTCCCGGGTTCGAGACCTGTGGTCAGCACCGGTCCGATACGTTTAAAAGCTTTTTAAAAAAATAAATAATTTTCGGTTTAAAGTAAATAGTATATAAGTATAATTAAAAACTGAATTATTTCGGGTTAGACACGTAGCTCAGTTGGTAGAGCTGCGTGCACGCGTACGGGAGGTCTCGGGTTCGAGCCTCACTCAGCGCACAATTACACACAATATAACCGGTCAACAGTCAAGGTCAACGGTCAACGGTCTCGGTTAACGGTCAAAGTCAACTTTTTTTTTTATTTATTTTATTTATTTTAATCAATTATTTAAATTAAAAATCAATTAAAAATACTTAAAAATAACGTTTTCAAGGTTAGAAAGTAGCCTTAAACTCACAAATTTATACCCAAAAATCTTATTAAAAATAGTTAATAAAATCCACATACTTACTGTACCTTTCGTTATTTATTGGTTAGTTATCTCTCGTTGATCAATCCCCTAAACTCGTGCGCATTCAACAATCTTCAAACAAACGCATCCAATGTGAGTGAATCTCTACCAATTCCCCGTTTTAATCACATTTTGGGGTGTATCATGTGTCGAATTTATTTATTATAATTAAACATTGTGCATCCATCATGTTCATGATCAAATGTGTATTCAAGGTGTATCCATTGTTTGTGTGGTTGAAGTTTAGATTAAATGTTATCATTTCAGTACATACATTTCATAGGCCGCCGCTCCCATTACCTATGAGCGTGAGCTGTTCCCCATTACCTATGAGCGTGAACCAGGCGTTGCCAACATAAGATCGGCTCCGTTTGATTGAGCCTTGATCTCACATACATTAGCATAGGCCGTCCGTTCCCCATTACCTATGAGCGTGAACGGGACTTAGCCAACTTATACATTGTCATTCTTATTTCATGCTTAAGCAAGGTGGTTTGTGATTGTTATGTTTACATACATTTGTTCATATATGATTATTGCACAATTTTCCCAAAATTAAATTAAATAATAAATCAATAACAAATGTTTTAAACAAGGTTCACTCGCCAACTTTTGTTGACCCAAAATTTCCCATTTTTACACATGATACAGGTGATCAAGTTGAAGCAAGAAACATATAAGGCGGCCTAGAAGAATAAACCAGTTTAGATTATGGATTTGTTTAGTTAATTTTTCCTTTCCTTGTTTTGTATGAATTTGACTTGGAACTTTGAAATGTAATTTGGATTTAATAAATATGAAACATATTAGTAAACATCATGAGCTTTGGTGATAACCCAATTATGCCCCGACTCTTGTTTCCGCTGCGGGTCGGGGTGTGACACTATTCTAGTCTCTTTGAATTGTTTTAGTTATTTTTGAACTAAAAGTCAAACAGTTTGACTTTCTGTTTGACTTTTGGTTATGACCATAATTGATCAAGTCAAAGTTCAATTGAACTTTGCAACGTGATTGTAATCATGAAGGTTATCATCCCTTGCGATTGCACCTTCTGATTACTACGTTAACTAGGCGAAATGACGAGTCAAAGTTTTATTTGTAAAAAGTCAAAGATGCGCATAATGCGCATTTTACGACGAAACTGTTTTTGGGTATTAGAACTTAAAGTTTTGATACCAAATCAGTTTTACAACTTAGTTAGACATGTTCCAACATGTCTAACTCGTCATTTCTAGTTTAGTGCTTTATTAGGGTCGTAAGTCGAGCGGTTTTGACCACTGCTTTGACTTTCGAATCCGACCCGTTTGGTCGATCTTAGGATTCGACCAAACACATTTTTGTGACCATAGTTGTATAGGGAATAACCCTCTGAGATTAACCCTATGGTCATAAGGTTTGGTTAGCTATATGACGAGTCGATTGTTATGTACTTTAAATTGACCAAAACGTCCTTTTTGCACATAAATTGGTTTTAAGCATATGTAACCAAAGTTTTGACATCTAAACTGATGTTATAACGTAATCAAACATCTTTTGGCATATAAGACTCTCATAGGACATATTTAACCATCCGATCACATAAATAGTGTAAACTATTTTAACGAGTCATAACGGGTCAAAAGCACTTATTATCCTTTCCAAATCAGAATGTTAAGCTTATTAAACCATATCATACGAGTCCCAACACTCGTTTGGTATGTAAGACCTCATTCTATCCGAATCCTCCGATTAAAGTCTCGACACACTAACATAGTTATCCGACACATTAGGACATACATGAGCTTTGTTTATTCTATTGATTAAGGACACATACGCAATCCCAAGTGAGTACATAGTTCCCCTCTTTTACGTTCTCTAAATGTTTTAGGGTGACTCATATGTGCTAAACTGTTTTCAAGTTTTCAAAATGAATATATGGTTTATATATAACAATATGTTTTCAATAATGTGGGAAACTTGTTGGTGCATTATCCATAACACGAATGACATTTGTTAACTTTAGCCAAGCCGACCAGTAGTATGTTATGGTGCCATAGGATTGACAATCCCGTTACCAAAATTTCCGGTGTTTGTGGGGAAGTTTGGGGAACGACAGAAACTGTATTTTTAACATACCCTTTGGTGTGTTAGTCGATTTAAAGAGACCTTTGGTGGTCTAGATGAGTCACGGGCTTCAATGTATTCATTAAAGAACGACCACAGTTTTCACAATTAAAACACAGACGATTTCTTTATACAAAACAAGGACGAATGGTTTACAACACGGACTATTGTTTATAACACAGACGATTGGTTTATAACACGAACGAATGATCTATAACACGAACGATTGGTTTATAACACGGACAATTGGACGATTGGTTTATGGTAAGTAATTTAGATAACGAGACGGGTGTAATATGACAAAAGAATTGTGGATATGCCGCTGGTACTTCCTATATGTAAGTGCGTTTATTGTATTACATATCGTAGCGTTATCCAAATTACCACAACAAGGACAAATGGTTTTGAATAAGACACGAACGATTTTCACTTAAAGATATAAGTCATACGAAATTTTTCTTTAAATCGATTTATTACTTGGTTTTGCAAAAGAAATGCTTTTGTCAAGATTCATGGCTACAAGGTTTTATAACTTAAACCAGCGTGTTTAGTTGGTTAAATATATTGCAAAATCAAACACTTTTGATACAAGGTTTTCATTTATTGACTCTTGTACTCGGACGAGGTATTGCAATAACTAATACAAAGCCATGAATTTGATACACAAAACCTATGTACTCGCCGGCTTTTTATGTTGATTATCTCTTCACATATGTTTCAGGAGCTAATGTTTGATGATTTGAATGCATGCTACATGTAGGATGGACGCGGGCCTTAGTTTAATTAAAAACTGAAACACGATTGTTATGTTGTTTGTTTTTATTATCCAAAGACAATGTATATTATTAATGAAACAAAACAAAAGCTTAAGAACCATGTGTTGTGTAACGTGACTCCCCGACGTTTCCGCTGCGGTTTGTTGTTTTACGCGGTCAGGGTGTTACCATTAGTATGATTAAAATTTGAATTAACTAATTATTGTCACAATTAGCAAGTTATGATGTCTCGAGCAATCATGTTTTCATCTCATTCCGATATTTTCACCATGGGTTGGTGTGTGACAGCTCTATCCACCGGATGGATTTACATTTTGGCCTATACCTATACCACAAAAAACTTACCGACATGATATCTTCAATGCACAACTTCTTATTGGCAAACACAATCACATTCCTAACTTTTCAAATACACCAACATGAGATAATAATTATGCCATGGAGAATCTTCATGTCTTTTCTCTCTCTCTCTCTCTCCCTCTCTTTCTCTCTCTCTCTCCCCCTCTCTCTTCCATCTCTTCGTCTCTTCCCTTCACCTCACGTTTCTCTGTCTTTAAAACACCTAAAAACGTCCTGTTGTGAATGGTCTTAACCTTTTGAGAGCTTAAAAATTAAACCCATGCTTCTCTTTGGGTCATCTTTTAAGTCATAATTCAAACTATCACCGAGTCTACAAGATAAGAAACAATAACAAGATCAAGATGAATATGTGTTGTCTAATACAAGTTGGAGGGACTCTTTGTTATGAATAGCTATTACCAACTTTGTATGTGTAACTTATATACAATGACCACTATCCAACTAGTGAGAAGCAAGGAGGTGATCACTACCTAAAAAATAGTGAGACAATAGTGAGACGATTACTGGTGATTCTTTTCAATCTATAACAAGGATATGCAAATGTGATTTCGATCTCATGAAAGAGAAGTTGTGGTGATCACTATCATCAAAGCGAGATGTTATACAATGAACATTGTCGTGTTTTAATTAGAAGATAATGAAAAACCACTTTTGGTGGAAGGTTAGTGAGTGGACTTACTGTATATATATATTGTAACCACTATACATCTGATGTTTTATCTTATCCTTTTTGCATACTAGCAAATCATATATTGGTTCTTACAAAAGTTGATAATAACCGAAATAATTTTTTAAATAACCTATTCACCCCTCTCTATATTCTTACAATAACGTATTCGAAATTGGAAGTATTTTGTTTTTTTCGTCTTTGCAAATCGTTCTGGCGTTTTCGGTGTTTCTTGTTTAATTATACTGCAATTTAGTTAAACTTTTTGTTATAATCAAAACAGTACCTTTTGAATCAAATTTTACAATCGAACAAGAGAAGTTATACATTAGGTGTGCTCCCGTGATTATGATACCTTACTTAAGCTAACAATCTAGATTATTTAGGTTCTTGTATGACTTAATGACACTCATATGTAACACCTACTTTGCGTAAACCTTTTTACTTGAATTCAATGTTAATAGTACTCCTTAAAAATGATTGTATTATTTAACTCATGGGAGAGCGTTTTATAAACATTTACATTAATTGCAAACATCATTGAAATTCGTACCAATATATCATATAACACTAAAATATAAAGTCGGGTATAACCTTAACATCAAAAGATGTCTGGTAAAGATAATACGCAAAATGGTATATCAAAGATATAATGTGCAATCCATTTAAACACACAAGGACTCGTGTATACTCCCCATCCTCTCTTTTTGGCGTTTCTTTTGAAAAACATTGATTTAGACGTTCTTAGCTAACTTTTAGTGATTACATAAATATATATGATGTGTTTAACATCAATCAAAATACTTCACTTTACATTGTTTAAAACTCAATCACCAAAAACTTTCCAATGACTGCGACACCCAAAAGCCATTTTGGGCGTATGGTCGTTTGGGCTATGTATTACAAAAGGGACTAGTGAATTGCCTAACGTATAACAAACAAGTGTATTTCCTTTTAGACTTCCGTGTTTAATTCTGAATAAAGGTTATCTTGTGTAATTCCAATAAGTTACCCAAGTGGTGGGTGTGTTACATAAACCAATTCTAATAAAACATATAGAAAAATGCAACAACTATATATATTAATCCAATAAAATAACACTAAGTATGTGAATTATACAACTATTTAAATCATATCAATTAAAAAGTATATGAAAAGTGCATTATCATAGTAATCATGGCCTATCATGAATACAATGAGCGAGTAGCCACTATAACAAGGGAAATGATCTTTGTTAAATTGCAGTAGTCAAATTTTGCTGGAGGTGTCACTATATATATATATATATATATTTCTAAAGGTGTCATGTAACAGAGACATCTGTAACGTAGATCTGCCCATGGGCACACACACCATTATCTATTTACGTGAATCTACAAAGATCAGAGTACCAAAACCATAGTAACTATTTTTTAAATGAATCCACAGATGTTTAAAGAATAAGGAAAAAATATAAAAAAACAATAGTTTACTAAGTCAATAGAATGGAGAATCCACACATGCTTAAAGAATAAGAAAAAAAATTACAAAAAATAGTTTACCGAGTCAATTGAAAGGAAAGTATAAGAATGAAACGTGAGAAGGGCAATAAGTCCAATAAAAACTTAGTTCCCTTGTGGCTTTGTAATCGATGTTTTGTGGTACAACATACAAGCTACAAACAAATCCATATTTGAGTTGAACAACAACAACAAAATTCTCTTCGGACATTTGATTATAAGAAATCTTGAATCAATACCATCCATTTGTAACATAGTAAGTCGACATCAATGAAATATCCTTCTGGTTAACTCATCTAATTTCTTTTAACCCCTGTTGTTTGTGGGACTTGCACCCAAGACCTCTCCCTTCCGAACCCAGGTGTTTAAAAGGACTTTGCCAATGAACCACCACCCCCTTGGTGGTAGAGGCGGAGCTTGACCAAAGGTACATAATTTTTCCCATATCGTTATGTTTCGGGTTATATGTATTGGTTGGATATTCGATTCGGGTCAGGTCGGGTCAAACAATAATAACTCCAACTAAAAGTACATAATTTTATTCATTCAAATGAGACGTTCTTACACATAAAAAACACTAAATATTGTTTAATAAAAATAAAGACCAAACATTTATAATGATGCGAGATAAATGTTAAGTACCTGGACGAAGAATTGCAACTCAGCTCAACGATCTTTAAGATAAATGATAAGCACCTTTAAAATAAAAAAGAACCCTCAACTTTGATTTATATATAAAGTAGTAACAAACTTTACTTAAAGTTTAACCTGTTTTTCACATTTTTTAACTCAATACGAAAATATGTATAAATATCTTTGACGATAAACTTGGTAGAAGCATGGGATTTTTAGGCAAAATAACTACCATGGGCGGACCTATATAATTTTAAAATTTTCGGACTAAAAATCGGAAAGATTATACTTCTAACCGAAACATTCGGGGGGAGGAGGCGGATGCACCCCCGTCCGTTAAAAGCTACGCCACTGATTGGTGATTAAGGGGTGTATTAATAATAACAACCAAAAGTGAGAGTTCAAATAATGCAAGTTAATCTGTCACACCCCGACCCACAACGGAATAGGTGATCAGGGCATGATTGGGTTAACTCGAGACTTATAACTTACTATTACTTGTTTTAAATAGTCATTAATATAAATTGAATGTTTCTGATAACAAGTAATCCAAATAAACAATTACATATATATAAAACATTATTCAAAATAATAAAGCTTTCATAAATCCGTTTCTCGTTAACTAAGGTCCATCCTGTGTCCAATCTTCTCCTCAAGCTTGTTCACATGTATCATGTGTAAAAATGGTTTTTGAGTCAACAAAAGTTGACGAGTAAACCTTATTGTTATTAGAAAAATAGTATGTTCAAATTTGATTTATTGAGAAAATGTATGTTAACCAATGTAAGTCATAATGTTGTATGCTATATATCAAACTCATAACACAACCTTAAACAATAAACAAACCAACTGAAATGATTCAATAGAAGCATACATGTTGCACGGTATTATGGTATGCCAATGAATGAATGTATGTTACACGGTATTATGGCGTGCTGCAAGGTCTAAACTCAATCAAACAGAGCTGACCTCGTATGGTTGGCAACGTCAAGTTCCTCTCATAGGTAATGGGGGAATAGACGAGCCAATGATGATGTGACATCCAAAATGAATGAAAATGCTCCAAATGATAAACAACTAAATAACACATAACATAGATGCTTCACATAATGGTAATTGCACGTATTTAAGCTTGTAAAATGCGATAATGATATGCGACACATGATGCACCCCAAAAACATATAAATAAAATAAAAAATGGGAGTTGTAAGATTTACTCACTGTGTTTGCGTTTGCGATTCCTTGTAAAATTAAGCGTGTAAAAATGATTTGGGACCTTGGAACAATGAGGGTTATCCTAAAACAAGAATTTAGAATGCACTAAATAAAATGAAAATAATAAAATAATAATAATAATACATAAAATTAATTGTATTTTATATTTATAATAGGGTACGACTTGTGTCATCGCAGTTTCCTAGATTCGAGATCCCGAGCATGATTTGGAATCGTCACTATCCGAGCGGTAAGAAGTTTTCCCGTCTATATACCATTATGTATATGTATAATTACCATATAAAACATGTGTATTTAATTTTTTATTATAGTAATTTATTTGATTAATAAAATATCTATAATTATATGGTTTATATAATAATCAGCAAATTGGTTTAGCTTTAATAAACTGTTTTTGATAAATAAACAATTGTAAAATTAATTGCCTTAATAAAACAGTTGTTTTTAACTAAAAGAGGTGTTGTAATCGAATAAAAAAATAGTAATCATGCTAAACCCATGGATACATGGATCAAACCCGGCTTCCTCAAGTTAAGAGGTAAGAACACACCCACTGGACCAAGCTTCCTGTTTGTGTAACTACCTATATATATATATATAATAAATAGAGGTAGAGGATCCTATAAAAAAAACTAAAAGTGTGAAAAGTGTAAGAAAGACTCTGGTGATGATACATGTCCCTGTCATTTTATTAGTTTAAGCTATAATGGTAATTTTACTAATAATCCTAATTAAAGATAAGATCTTTGTAACCGTTTTTAAGAGTTTTTTTTAGAGAATTCAGTTATTTTAGGAATTCATCATGAGTTCGTATAAAACACCATGCGAATTCCAGAAAACACCGCACCTTCAATCCTAATACAAGCATTGTGTTCTAACATCTGTAATTATTTTTGTTATTTTTGCAGGTATAAAACACCATACAGATTTCAAAAACACCATGAATTGAATCATAATACAGTCGTGGTGTTTTAAACATTTAGAATGATTCTATGCTATTCCAGATGTTAAAACACCATGACTGTAATCACAATACAATGATGTTACATATACTCTAAATGTTAAAACACCATGACTTGAATCATAATTCATTATTTGCAATGCTATGGTGTCTTATTTACGTCATGGTCTTTTACTGTAAAACACAAGGCCTTGAATCACATTATAATTAAAACACCATTGTGGGTGAACACAGAAAAAACACCATGGACTAAAACATTCAATCAAAACGTAATTTTTTTCTCACATAAGTATAACAATTTGGTACTCATATTAAAGATAAAAAAACACTCGTTATTATGGTGTAATTTAAAAAAAAAAGAGTTACGTGTAAAAAGTTATTAACGTTTAAAAAAGAAGGGAGAACTTGTATGTGGATTGCATGTGACTTTCTAAATTTAAAAATGTTAATTTTACCTTTATACACTTAATTTAGAAAATCAATTATTTTAATTGTTATACTATTTAAAAGATTGTCATCAAGATCTCAACCATTAGATTAAAGATCTAATAGTTTAGATTCTTTCTTACCATTCTCACAAAAACATTTTTTTTACAATAACCTCACCCTCTATATATATATATATATATATATATATATATATATAAATTAAACTCTTTCTTGTTAGCTTATTTTGAAGGAGAACAGAAAGAGCAAAAAGTGGAGCGACACAACTGCATGGGGGCCGGGTCGAACCTGCGACCCCCGTGTTCATCGGAGGTGTATCGAACGTTAGGCTGGCGTGTGTTCTGTTATTCGTTTTCAGCATGTATTATTCTTGAATTTAAGTTCAGTGATCATCTTTTATGTTTTAACCCAACCCGACACCCTAACCTTATAAACCTGTAAGTTCAACACTTAACGATATATATAACAAAGACTAACGGACCGAAAGAAAAGGAAGTATATAGGAGAAGTATACCAATACAAGCCCGATGATTGTCCGGTGGGTTTTCGATCGCCGGCTTCCGGTAACAGGAGATATTCTTCTCTGGTTCCTCTCGTGCTTCGATGGAACTTGCGGCTTTGAGAGGAGGTTCGTGAGGGAGGGAGGATGACTGAAAAAGAACGAAAAAAAAAGGAACCGAAGGCTGAGGACCAAGAGACTGGTTATAACGAGGTTGAAGGAAATGATGGTTCTAAGGTTTTTGCATGGCGGCCGTCAACCTTTCGAGTAAAAACGTGTGCGATGATCAATCACATTTAATGTGATTGATCAACGTTTTAGGGTACAGGATTATAGGAAAACGCGTGACTGGATATGGAAACTCAGTCATGGTGTTTCCATATAAAGGTGATGAGGTGTGGCGGTAATTCTATTTGAATTATGTATGTTTACATAACACTATTATATAGAAATTGTGCACAAAGTTTCAGCAGGAAAAGACCTGATAGCATAGTGTTGAGAGTGGTTTAATTGTTCACTGGCCGAGCGGGTGAACACGGGTTCGAGTCCCACGGTTCCCGTTTTTCTTTTTCCTTTAAGATTTTATTAAACTTTCATCATTCACATAATGGTCCCTGAATTTTAACTTCTAGTAATGGCAGGTTAACCCCCTTCAAGTTTCAACTTTCATAAAACTACATTATAAACCTTAACTTTTTTTTTATTAGTGATTTAACAAGACTCCTTGTATATTCGTATTTTGTAATGCAAATACAATATATATTTTTTTATAACATATATATTTATGGATTAGTATCGGGTATATATATATATATATAATGCGTATATCTATTTGTGTATTTATATCTATAAAAAATCAAAAAACGGGTCGAGTTTTAGGTGCCCATTTTGACGGATGTTACAGTCTCCCTTACTTTAGAAATTTCATCAGGAAATTAGAGAAAAACCGTTCTTAAGGGTTAGTTAATAGGGTTTTCCCATAGATTGGATCTCGAGTATGCTAGGTAATAAAAAAATCTCGATGATGTTAAGGATATACATAACCAGATGGGTGTAAAATTTGGATTTAGATTGCGGGGTAACGTTCCTTGTAAGGGTTGAATACCCTGTTACAGGAATCGCTTTTTGATGTCAGAGGTGTAGAAGTGAAAAGTATCATAACATGAAGATGGCTCGTAACATGACAAAGATTTACTACTGAGTTGTAATCATACTCCTGAAGTCTAACCGGAAATTGTACCATGATAAGGGATTTGGAGAGATACCAAGTGTCAAAGTTATTAAGTTATGTTTGAAATCACAAAACGAACTCATTAACCACATCTGTATCCAAATCGTGATTGATATTTCTTACACAAAACTTCCCATGACAGTCCAACAACGCTTTTGATCATTTGACAAGAACACTTATATATAGGAAGTACCAGCGGCTTATCCACCATGTCCTTGTCAAATTTTCATTGGCTTTGTTATCAAGTCATGATTAATTTTATGTGACTCATCCTAAAATCTACCAAACATAACAAACACAACATCCAATGCTTAAGTCTCTAATCCGAGGAAAGCAAGACTAAATGATGAGGGTACCTCTATCTGGTGTTACAAGGAAGTGGTCAGCCTGTGAAAAAGTGATACGTGACCCACTTTCCCTAAGTTATTAGACGAGGTCCACCGTGATGTATGATGACATGAATTGACATGAAATGACATGACATGATATGAAATGTAATAAAAAAAGTTGGTGTAGCATAATATTAATTGAAACAATGGAATTTATATGATATAATGTTAACTTGAAACGTTAAAATCCAAATTGAAAACAATGGTAACTTGAAAAGTCAAAACAAGAATTGGAATTGATAAAAGCTTGGAATGGAAACAAAATAAATAACTGGGCGAAGTCTTGAGTCTTCATAGTGGAAAAGGGCTAGTTGGGTTGCCCGTTCGCACCGTTTTCGTTGACCTCAACTGGGTTTGCGTTAATGTTGTAGGCTCTACCTCTTGCTGGTGGGGGTGCTGGGTTTGCCTGGTTTGCTTGGTTAACCCATTTGCTTGGTTAACTGGGTTTGTTTGAGCTTGAGCGTTGATGATGTTAACCAGCCTAGGGCATGTGTTTCTGAAATGGGTAGGATCACCACAATTAAAACAAGCTCGAACATATGGCATCATGGGATAATGCCGTTGTTGGTTTGGTTGGATCATGCTTAGGGCAGGAGGTGGAACTTGGTTTTGAGGAGCATCGACAAGTGTAACTTAAATGACCATAACGCCCTCAATTAGAACACAGTCGGCAAGGAACAATGGGTTGATGATGATAGTGGGAGTTTTTGCATTGGGGGTGAGGACCAGTGTAGGGTTTCTTGTTTGGGTAAACTGGGTTGGGTGCCACTTGGGTAATTTGGATGGCTTGGAGAGGTACAACTTGTGGAGTTGGGTTGGTTGAGGCAACAACATAGTTTTTACCCTTACGCACTCGTTTGGTATCGAAACAGGAGGACGATACGGTCCTGGTTGGCTTTGGCTCTTATACTGAGGCCTTATCAGTTGAGCCTTTCTTTCTCTCTTTGTCAAAGTCTCCATTTCGGATATGGTTTTCGGTGAGTTCGGTGGCCAATTCCATTGCAGCTCCAAAGTTGCGGGTACAATGCTCATCACGGGATCCTGGATACTGAAAGGAAGACCCCTAATGTAATATTTTAATAAGGCAATAAAGAGGAGTGAACAGATTTGGGATCATCTGATTTAACTCGAGAAATCGCTTGTTATAGGTTATATGATCTCCATCCTTTTGCTTTAAGAAGTAGAATTCATCATCCAACTTCTTGATTTCACTCCTTGGGCAAAATCATTTTGTCATAAGCTCCCTGAGTTGTTCCCAAGTTAGGGTCACAGCAACTTCAGCTCCTCTTCTGCTCTTTTCCGCGTTCCACCAGGTTAAGGCTACCCTAAAGAGACGACCAGTAGCATAACGAACCTTACGGTCACTAGGGCAGTCACAATTTAGAAAGGTTCATTCCATTTCCTCAAACCATCTAAAGAGTTCAGTGACCCTTCAGTTCCTTCGTATTTTGGAGGGTCACAAGAATTGAAGTGCTTATAGGAGCACTTGGATGAGTTTGCAGGAGCATTGACAGCATTTGGTTTGACTTGGTTGACTTGGTTAGCAGCGAGGGCTTGTTGAACTTGGATTACAATGTTAGGGATTACGGCAGCCATTTGCTTGGCTATTTGGGCAGCCATGCGTTTGCCGGAGTTTTCGTTTCTTTTTCCTCCGCGAAGAAGGTGCCTAGAAGACATCTACAAGAATCAACGCAAATGAGATTGTGAGATTTTTGATGGATTTGCTAGCATATATACGAAAAATATAAACGTATGACAAAATGAAAACTTTTGGGGTCTTTTTGAAAACAATAACTTATGATAATACAACACTTTTAAAGTGTTCTTGGGCTTTGCTCGTAATTGGGCCTTGTATGCCACCGTACATTACCTTCATAATCATGTGGGCCCCCATGAGTACCAGGCTTTCGTATGGTTCGCATGTGTTAGCCTGGTAACGTACACTAAACCTGGAGAAAATCGAGAAATGTTAATGTAACGTATGAAAGTCGGAGGGCACCCAATGGTGGAAATGATGACAACTCAATGTGGGGTTAGTTCACACGACGTTTGGTGTGGCATGCTTTGGCCTAATAGGTCCTTCGTACTCTCGTCGTTAGTCCCAGGTAGGCAAACTGGTATGTTAATTCGGATTTATACGAATGCCAATCCTAGATAGGACGTCCCGACTACCGGTACTCAAACCCTTCCAGTTACTACATACCCGTTACATGGACTCACTTTGATGAGATTTGAAAACAAAAACGTTACAAAAGTCTTGATAGTGAAAAGTAAATATTTTGAAATCTGAAGGATAAGTGCTTTCGAAAAACTTTGGGGGGAAAAAGAACTTATAATAAGGGTATTATAGTACAGGTACTACATTGTCTTGTGTGGAGTATTATAAACAATATATATTGCATAAACCACATTGTATGAAACACATAGTCAGTAACAGGTATGTGTTGCATGCATTTTCTGTGGATGTAAAAATTTAATTGCGAGAGCAATAGCAAACCATAAGTCAAACATAACATAAAATTCACATAAGCACTTGAGTCCTAGTGACTGAAGTATAGGTTCTAAGGATCTAATAACCATCTGCTCCAAAAGTGAAAACTCTGATACCAATCGTCAACCGACCGTAGCGAATAGGTGATCAGCATGATTATGGTTAACTCAGAGCTTATGACTTGCTACTTACTTGTTTTAATAGTCACTAATATAAATTGAATGTTTTCATAACAAAAATCCAAATAAACATTACATATATATAAAACATTATTCAAAATATAAGCTTCATAAATTTGTTTCTTGTTAACTAAGCCCACCTATGTCCAATCTTCTCCTCAGCTTGTTCACCTTATCATGGAAAATGGTTTTGGGGTCAACAAAAGTTGGCGAGTGAATTATTGTTATTATAAAAATAGTATGTTTAAATTTATTTACTGAGAAAAGTTGGTTAACCAATGTAAGTCTCATGTTGTATGCTATATATCAAATGTAACACAACCTCAACAATAAACAAACCAACTGAAATGATTTCATAGAAGCTACATGTTGCACACGTATTTGGTGTGTCAATGAATGAATGTATGTGCACGTTATTATGGTGTGCATACAAGGTCTAAGCTCATCAAACGAGCTGACCTTGGATGGTTGCTGGTGATACATGATGTCTATGTCTAGTCTTGATAGAGTTGTATGTTTAGGGCTTGATTGTTAGAAAATTTAAGTATTTAGTTGTAAACAAAGTTCGGCGAACTTGTGTGAAGGCTGATCATAGTTGACCGAACTTGATCATTCGACCACATACTTCGCTCGAACTTGTAGTCTATATATGGTCGCAGGTCTTTCATTGTAAAACTTTGCATTGACGTGACAAAGTCAGTCTGTTTGGAGCTCGTGTACTATTGATTTACTAATTACAGACAATTTTAACATAAATCTTGTGTATTCAGTTAACAAGGCACATAATTCCGCTTATGTGGACTTTAGATACAAATTAGGTTCTAAGCAGTGGGGAGCGACCTACAAGTGGTTCAGAGCCAGGATACCTAATTTGTGAATCTACACCAAGAATCTCATTTCTACCCATTTCATTATTGTCTACACTTTTTCACCAATTGATGAATCTACGTTGAAAATGTCTAATTTGAAAATCACATAAATCACCTAATACAAACCCTGAACAGTTGCATAGCTAAATTCAATCCCTTACATGTCAAAAAACCATGGTTTGTAACTCAACTTCGCTCGAACTTAGACTACAAGTTCGCCCGAACTTGGCTTAAGATCATCATTTTTGTTGATTTTAACCAACTTCGCCCGAAGTTGTTGGATTTTTCAAAAAAATTTGATCAAGTTCGCCCGAACTTGTCAAATTATGCTGAAATTTTACATAAGTTCGCCCAAACTTGGTGAGACTTGGAAATTTTCAAAAATTTATCACAAGTTCGCCCGAACTTGCTTAAAATTGAAATTTTTCTGAAATTGTCACACAAGTTCGCCCGAACTTGTTAAAATTGATTTTGAATTTTGTTTTCTGCACAAGTTCGCCCGAACTTGTCTGTTTACTAATCAATCTTCAAGTGTTTTGAATGTGTTTCAGTCTTAATCGTATGTTTTTTCGAGATGGATGATTTTCATAATGCTTTCAGCTCAGGCCTCTACGTCAAACGCTAACACAAATGCAAACGCGGTAAACCAGATGAATCTGGATAATGAGATGGGAACTTCGGTTAAACCGCCAAAGTTGATCAGCATGGATGAGTTTGAAGGCTGGAAAGAAAAGTTCGTGAACTGGGTTCAAGCAAATCATTTCTACAGTTGGGTTGCTATTCAAACCGGATATACGTGGCCAAAAGATGAGCGTGATCAAGATCTTGCATTAGTAAAGTTTACGCCTGAACATAAAGATGCATACGTGGCAGAGAAGAAAATGATCAGTCTGATACATCAATCAGTGAAAGAAGACATCTTGATCTTACTACCTGAATGCTCGACGTCACAAACGTTGTGGAATGCACTATGTGCTAAATATCTGGGAAGTGCCGAGATGATTAAAAGTAAGAAGGCTTTTATCAAGAAAGAGTTTGACATCTTCACGATGATCAAAGGCAAAACCATGAAGCAGATGATCGTTATATATTGTCATTTGATGGTCAGATGCGAACACACGATATTTATAAAAGTGATGAAGAGATGATTGATAAATTGGCTGATGCACTTCCTGAGGGGGAGTGTTCGACCTACTTGATGGTATTGAAGAATAGTCCGAGTTGGATGCATTTCAAGCTATCATCTTTCATTGACAAGTTAGAAGGACATGAAATGGAGTTGCTAAAAATGGCCAAATCAAAGAATGCAAATGTTGTGCAAGATGTAGGTGTGTACTACAAAGGAGGTGTTCAGGAGATTTCGAGTCCAAAAATTCAAATGGCATTTAGTGCGAATATGAATTCTTCGAATCATTCATTCCAAAGTCAACAGAACACTCATTCATACCCGAGTTATGATCAGAGTCCTCCGAACACAGGATATTCGAGTACTGGTTCAAATTCATAGTTCCAGAGTCAAAATAATCAGTTAAATTAGACAAATCATTCTAATACTGATCCAAACGTATTTCAGTGCAACATTGCAGTCAATCTGAAGAACGTTTTTCTTGAACAAGTGGCTAAACAACATATATTCTTGCAACCGTGCTTCAATCATACGAAAGTTTAGTTGCAAGGAAGATTGGAAACCCAGAGATGATAGCTGAGGATTACGATCAGGTTGATGAAGAGGAGTTAGAACTGATGGATATCAAATGGAGTTTAGCATAGATTATCAGAAGGGTCACAAAGTTTGTTGCGCTAATCAGAAGAGACATTGGAAACTCGAGCAATAAGCTTGGATTTGATAAGTCGAAAGTAACATGCTTCAAATGCAGATAAAAGGGGCATTTCAAACGCGAGTGCACAAATCAAGAAGCAAGCGGCAATCAAAGCCCTTTTGGCAACAAAAATGACTATTACAAGAAAGCCTTGCAATACAAGCCATATCCAAAGAGAACTCAAGTTGAAGTTCAAGAAAATTCCTCAAAGCCAACTGAAAAAGCTCTAGTTGTGTCTCATGAAGACGAAGGGTTTGACTGGAATAATTATATTGGCAAGAAAACTGGTGTTGCTTTGATGGCAGAGATCGTGGATGAATCAGAATCAATGGTTGATAATGTAGCTCTTGAGAATGCGATTCTAGAAGAATATCTGCATAGAACAGAGGAAGAGGAAAAGATCTATCACGAGACAAAGATGAAGAATATTATTCCTCCTAACTTTAATTCTAGTTTTGCAGGATGCTTTGAAAATACATCGCAAGAGCAAGTGGTTGAAGAAAAGAAACCAGAGTTCAAGGAGGTCATTGATGTGACAAAGGAGATGAATGTAAAGAACCTCATAAAGATTGCTGACAAAGCCATGATGGCCAATCTAAAACAGGTAGATTCAGAGGTAAAGGTGATTGAGAAGGAATTTGTGAAAGTTGTGGAGGTTGAAAAACCTTGCACAAAGTGCACAAAACCTTGTGAGCAATGTGCTGAAAAATCTCTAATCATAAGCGAACTGGTTGGGCGTAATGAAAATTTTAGATATGATTATCGCACAATGAAGGAAGCTTATGATAAGATGAAAGGCACTTATAGCAATGTTGAAAAGGCTAACTTAGAACAAGGTGCCACAATAAGAATGTTAAAAGCAACGGTAATTGAAAAACAAGAAGCAATTAATATGTACATTAACACCATTGCTGAAACAAAACGTGAATTTCAAGAAATGAAAATTGAAACTGAAAGAGTAAGACAAGTCTTGCTTAGCTACACCACAAATGCTTATGTCATCGATCATATTCTTCCAACAATCCGTCAGAAAAAAAATGATGTGAAAACAAAAGGTAAAAGCGTGGTGATTATAGCAATGTTCCACCTCCATTGTGTGCAAGTTACTGTCATAAAAAGCTGGATGGGATAGAAAAGGCACTTAATGTAACACTTTTATCAGAAAAGAAAAACGAGTTACCTGAGAACAATGATATAACCTACACAAAATCCAATGATGACAATGAAGCAATTGTTAGTGATGTGGTTGAAAAAGTGTTAGAGAGTGAGTCTAATAATGGCAGCTTTGAGAGCGCCGACTCAAGTATGAATAGTTCGGAATCACAATCCGAAAATGGCGATAAATCATCAGAAAATAGCCTAAGTGATGATCCTAACGTTGTGATGTACAAAGTTAAGGATTCTGATAGACTATATTTTGACGATAGTTTTCCGATTCGAAATGTGAAAGAAGTGCATGATCACCCACCTCAGATTTGTGATAAGCAGTTTACCACCCACTTCAACGACAAGGAGTGCATGATCATTAAAACGGGCTTTAAGATTCCAGAAGAGTGGATTCTTATGCGCACTCCTTGCAAAAATGATCTTTATGTGCTGGATATGAGTATTGCTACAACTACTTCGAAGTCGGCTCAATGTTTTGTAACGAAGGCCATAAAGAAGGAATCAATTCTTTGGCACAGAAAGATGGGTCATATACACCTTAGAAAGATGAATCACCTAGTTCATAACAATCTAGTGGAAGGAGTGAATCTTAAAAGCTTTCACATGACTGAAAATTGTCTGGAATGCAAGAAAGGAAAGCAGACCAAAAAATCGCATCCAAGAAAGATTCTTAACTCCATCAAGCTGCCGCTCGAAAGACTGCATATGGATCTCTTCGGTCCAGTGAATGTGAAGAGTATTTCTGGAGATCTTTATTGTCTTGTCGTCACTGATGATTATTCAAGGTTTCCATGGGTCTTCTTCCAAGAAAGCAAAGACGAAACGTTCGATAATCTTATGATTCTTTTCAAGAAGATTGTGAATTTGTACCATATTCCCATTAGAAGAATTCAAAGTGACAACGGTACAGAATTCAAGAACGCTAGAATGAAAGAGTTTTGCAACGACAAAGGCATCTTACATGAATTCAGTGCTCCATACACTCCGCAACAGAATAGAGTGGCTGAGAGGAAAAACAGAACGTTTATAGAAACAGCAAGAACGATGCTTGCAGATTCTAAACTTCCTGTCAGTTTCTGGAGTGAAGCAGTCAAAGCAGCATGCTATACATTGAATAGAGTCTTGATGGTCAAACCAACCAAGAAGACTTGCTTCAAATTCCTAAACCGAAGAAAACCTAATCTGAAGTATCTAGAACCTTTGGTGCACCGTGATTCTGATTCTGATGAGGCTCTGACGTTTGATGATAATGGAGAATCTTCTTCTGACGAAGAATCTGAGCAGATAACAAGTATGTTAAATCAATCTGCTGGCCCAAGTACTCGACATGAAACTTCTTTTAGTGCTCCTGCAGATGAATTGTTGGTAGATCAGAATGTTACTAATCAGGAGAGTACATTTGATGTTCCAAGTGAGGTGATGCCGAGATCTTATTCATACCACCCATGTAACTCTATAATTGGTGAATTACAAGTTGGCGTAAGAACGAGAAGTCAGATCAATAAAGCTTTGAGTTGTTTCTATACTCGAGTAGCTCCTACTCAAGAGTATTGCTATTATTCATGCTTCATATCCTAGATTGAGCCGAAGAATGTTTCTGAAGCTTTAGGAGATGAGAATTGGGTGCTTGCGATGCAAGAAGAATTATTACAATTCGAGAAGCTGCGAGTATGGAAACTTGTTGACCTTCCAGAAATCAAAACGTGATTGATACTAAATGGGTCTTCAAATGCAAGCGTGATGATCGTGGAGTTATAGTATGCAACAAAGCTCGACTCGTTGTCAAAGGTTTCATCCACAAGAAGGAATTGATTATACTGAAGTATATGCACCAGTTGCACGATTGGAATCAATACGAATTTTCCTTGCATTTGCTGCTTGGAAAGGTTTCAAAGTCTATCAATTAGATGTGAAATCTGCTTTTCTGTATGGTAGGATATGAGAGCAAGTGTACGATGGCCAACCACCAGGGTTTGTCGATCCACTAAACAAAAAGAAAGCCTATCTTCTGGATAAAGCACTATATGGTTTGCATCAGGCCCCGGGAGCCTGGTACGAGACGTTATCTCAACATCTTGTTGGCAACGGATTTATTAGAGGAACAGTGGATAGTAGGCTATTTACCATAGAAGTTGGAAGTCATCTGATTATCGTACAAATTTATGTGGATGACATCATATTGGTTCAGCAAATGACGATCTTTGCAAAGAGTTTGAAACTATCATGAAGAAGAAATTCGAGATGTCTTCTATAGGCGAAATGAAATTCTTCCTCGGATTGCAAGTTGATCAGTTGCCAGAAGATATTTTCATTCATCAAACCAAGTATGTTCATGACATTCTGAAGAATTTTGAGATGGAAAGCACGAAGCCGTTATCTACTCCTCTTGCACTCAATCACGGAATTTGCATTGATGAAACCAGAACCAAAGTTGATGATACTCTTTACAGGTCGATGATAGGATCACTCATGTATCTGACGGCATCTCACCCGGATAGTGTATCCTACCTGCCTCTGTGCACGTTATCAGTCAAGTCCCAAAGTATCTCACATGCAGATCGTGAAGCGTATATTCAGATATCTGAAGGGATGTCCAAGCCCCGGCTTATGGTATCCAAAGACTGACAATTTCGATCTGACGGGATATGCAGATTCTGATTTCGGTGTTGACAGATTGAATGCAAAATCAACTACAACGGGTTGCCAGTTCTTCGGAACACGCTTGGTAACCTGGCAGTACAAGATACAAACCACAATCGCTCTCTCTACTTGTGAGGCTGAGTATATCGCAGCTTCCGGCTGTTGTTCACAAATTTTGTGGATCCAAGAGCAGATGAGAGACTATTGATTGCAATTTCTTGACACACCGCTGTATGTCGATAACAAGGCAGCAATCGACATAACAAAAAATCATGTTCATCACTCTCGAACTAAACAAAACGAGATTCGTTACCACTTTATTCGTGATTGTTACGAAAAAGGTTGGTACGAATTGAGAAAATCCACACCGATGAACAAAGAGCTGATTTTTATACCAAAGCTTTTCCATTAACAAGATTTAAATATCTAATGAGGCTTAACGGTATTAAAAATTTGTTGACAGGTGCGGAAGCAAAGGTTGAATATGGATCGGACGATGAGTTATCGTGATCCTCATTGGTTTGTTATCTTTTAGGATTAGAATTTCTTAAAAACTAAAATACAAAAATATGTTTTTGATTTTAGGGGGAGAAATGTAACAAGAAAATACAAAAACATATGAAAAACCAAAAAGTACAAAAACATGAAAAAGACAAAAAGAATTTTGTTTCAAAAAGGAAATTGTAGTACATCAGTGGACTATCACAGTATACTAAGGATTTGTAAAGTTTAAAAAGTGATAAACGAGTCTTACTGTGGATGTGTCGATAGGCTTTACACGTTCAGTAGATTGTTTTCGGGATATAAACTAAATTTTACAACTGCTTAAACTTGTGGATTAACATCTCTCGGATATATGGATTTAGTACTCCGAAATTTCGTTTGAGAGATTGCCTGATTCTGAGATACGAGGTCTTTATAGATGATTGATATCTGGGGTATTATACAAGTTCTTCTGATTTTGCGGAAGCAATGGCCTAGAACTTCTATAATGCTTTTTGCTAAAAACCCTAAACTGCAGCAAAATTGAAAGAATCGAAAGATCTAATCAATTGTAGTGCTTAAAAGATTCCTTAATTGGAACACACCTTAAAGTCGAGCCTTCATCTCTTTGTCGATACGGTGCTATTAACCTGAGCTCTCAAGGCCTCGCATAACCAGATACAAATATCAATTATGCTATACTCACATGTAAGATGAAATCTAGGAAATCTTGATATGGGAGTATATTTTGAGATGGGAACCATAGTTGAGTCAAGTTTCATAATTCTACCTAACATATCTTGGAACAATTGAGAAGTGTGTCGAAGTTTAAGTGGACAAACATATCGACAATCTAGGTAAACAAGTTTAGAACTTAAAGTCATCAAAAGGTCAATGGTACTAGTGATACGACTTAATCAACTGATATGATCTTTAGACACGAATTCATAAAAAATATGTCTATAAATATGTTTGTACATAGCTTATTTGATTTCAGATTTAAACCCAAAAAGATTGTCAGTGTGTTTTAGCAAAAACTTTCGAAAATTCAAAATGATTTTGTTTCTACATTGTTTTCAACAACCAATGATGGAAAGCGGATCTTCAGAATTCGGAATAGTGCTAAGTTGTTGGAAATCTTGATGACAACGGGTTGGGAGCTAATCTGTAAAATCAAAATACATGAAAAATAATGAAAAGATCATTAATTTGAAACTTAAATTTGAAGAAAACCTCCAGTTTGTTCATAACGGGTCAAACCAAGGTCATTAACTTGGACTCGGCAGACAAATTGGTTAACCAAGGTCATTAACTTGGACTTGGTCAACTAAGTGGATTTTTATAACTGGTAAACATGTGAAAGTTCAGAGTTAAAATTGAAAAAATTGAAAAAATTGAAAAAGTTTGAAATTTGGTTTTAACCAAGTTTGGCCGAAGTTGTTGAGTTAAAATTGTTTAACAATGTGATATCTTCGGGCGAAGTTGGTTGTTTGAGAGTCAAGTTCGCCCGAACTTGACAAGCTATATATAAACAAGTTTGCTCATAATGTCATTTCATCTGAACTTATCATCTTCGAGCGAACTTAATAGCCATTGAGAGAATTTGTGAATTTGCATAGATTGTACCATTGTGCTGCCAAAATTAAGACCAGATATAAGTGATTGGCACACTTATTATCATGGCCGAGGTATAATTTGCTTAGATTGACCATAAATTGAAGTTGTTTGAACTGATTTTGGACCGAACTGTTAAATTTAGTAGATCTAGGGTTTTGTGAAACAAATTAAATGGTTAAATAACATGCAAAACATCATAAACAAACCATAAAATTGATGATCGGACCATGTTGAGATGTTGCAGGTTTGTTGGAGATGATGACTAGTTTGCCCGAACTTGTTGTAAATGTGATAAATTTGGTTTCAGTACAAGTTCGCTCGAACTTGTTTAAATCAAAAAAATAAAATGTGAATCTGCATGTTAGAGCGAAGTTGTATGTTAATTGAAAATTGTAATGTTTTGGCATCAAGTTCGCCCAAACTTGATGTTTATGTGTTGAAATTTGGTGAGAATTGTCTAATTAGTCTGATTTCTTTGTCCGCAGAACATCCAGTTGTCGTTTAACAAGTTTAACAACACTTGTATCTCGCTGGACGAAAAGATTTATCCATCGATGGCTGCATTCTCCGAGATTCTATAGTTTTGGGGGAGAATTCCGATCACCAAGGCGATTGCCGACAAACACGTTGTTTATAGATCACATGTATATCTTTTCTGGAACGCAGTATCTTACGACGAAGCAAACAAGGTGATAAAGTTTGTTGTTCGAGTTGGCAATGAAGATAAGGAGTTTTTAATCACCGAAGCAGATATTCGAAGGGTTCTTGAATTCAACGACAATAGAAGTGATCCTATTAGCTTTGAGGAGAGGATGGTTAAGGGATGTTTCTTAAGAATGGGTTATAAAGGTCATGCAAATGAGTCAACAATGAAGAGAGGCAGTGTTCCTCTACCGTATAAACTTCTGATTCATGATATTATTCACACTTTCAGTCACAGGAAAGCAGTGCTAGATGATATTCAAGATTACATGGCCTGCATGGTTACTGCATTGGTGCTCAACAAGAAATTCAACTTCTCAAAAATAATCTTCAAGTTTATGTCGAAGAACATGGGAAAGGATAGATTGGTGATGTATCCGAGGTTCGTTCAAATGTTGATTGATGGGAAATTCAAAGATATTACGAAAGATCCGTACGATATTCTTTATTTCAGTCATATGGATGAAACAACTTTAAAAAGGCTCAAGATTTATCAGAAACAAGATTTTGCGCCTATTTCAAAGCCTATGTTTGGTGCAATCCTCAAAGCTGATTACGTGTCACCACCTGAGAACAAATGGAGAAAAGATGGTAGCGGAGACAATAAACATGAGGTTGATCTATTAAAGACGTTCAAAGAAAAAAGAGGCGATTGGTATATCAAGAGGGTTGTTGTTATTGAGAAGCGGAAACGTAAAAGGGCGTCGAAGAAAGTGGAAATTATGTTGATCGACGAGCCTGATGTTGAAAAAGTTAATGTTGAAGGATCTAGTGTTGCAGCTAATGTTGAAAGTCAAGAAGCTGAGACTGGTATAGCGGGTGTATCGAGATGATGTTATTTCAGGGACTTCTGACAAAGATGATGAATCATCTGAGGATTCTGCTGACATTAGACAGAGAAAAGCAGAAAAAGAAATAGAAGAAGAAAGGTTGAAAAAGCTTGGTGAAGATCTATATATTCCATCTGCTGAAGAAGGTTCCGATGAAGAACGTCCTAAGAATAAATCAAAGCGTTCAAAGTCAAAAGCTGGTGATTCAAAGAAAGCTACAAGTTCTCCTAGTACTAGAGGTAAGAAAAAGCCTCAAAGTCGCAGGTACTTGAGTCACAAATCGAAGAAAGGAGCTACACAAGAACCTGTTTCTAATCTGTAAAACATTCCTATCATTGAAGTTGAAGTGCCACCAAAAACTGCAACACAAGAACCAACAACTGTTACTGAAGTACCAGTTCAGAGTACGCCTCAAACAACTCCAGAGTCTGCTACAAAGGGTACTCCTAAAGTGACTCCTCAAAGCGGAAGAGCTAACGAGTTCAAAGATGCTTTCGGTGATATTCCAGATAATGTTACACATCCTATCACAGCCGAAGATCTTTCGAAATGGTTTGAAGATACACCAATTTATGTTCTAGAGAAAAGAATCAAAGCGCTGGAAGACAAAGTCAAACAGAATGAAGCTGAGAAAGATGCTCTGGAAAGGAAAGTGAAGCAGAGCATAGTCGAAAAAGAAATCTTGCACGACAAAGAAAAGTTTCTTGAAGACGACAGAGGTTACTTGAAAGCAGGTGATGATACAAAAGATGATTCAGATCATGATGATGGTGACAATGATGATCAAGGGGGTGTTGGTCTAAAGGTTGATTCTGCAAAAGTACATTCTGAGTTTGACTTTGAATCTTTGATCAACGATGATGTGAATATGGAAGATGATCAAAGTAAGGGGGAGCATACAGAGCAAACAGGACCTCAAAATGTTGATGTTTCTGACGCTATACTTGCTATGCCTATTGCTGCTGTTCATGAAAAACCATTGATGATCATGCTAGATCCTAGTATTGAAGAGGGGGAATTCATTCACGACTATTCGAAAGAAGATGTGAAGTGTTTGTTCTTCAACAAGATATGTATTGACAAACGTGAAGAAGTTCAAGCAAAACAATACCAAGGTGTGATTAATGTTTCCTATGCACATGGAATTAATTCAGGTCATATGTGGGAATCAAGATGGAGATAGTTGGAAAGAGAAGAATTTGTGAAAAAGGAAAGACAACTAGAAAAGATACATGAAGGGGTAGAGAGGCAAGGCTCAGACGATTTCAGTTCATGAAGTGGTCACCTCCTACTGACCAAACGCCTATTCCAAAACAAGAAAGATGAAGAAAGTCGTATAAGAACTTCTTTGGAAGAGGTTGAAGATTGAAGACTGATCAAGACTGCGACAATATCCAAGGGGGAGTTTGTTGATACATGATGTCTGTCGTCTAGGTCTTGGATCGAGGCTGTATGTTTAGGCTTGAATTGTTAGAAAATTGAAAGTATTTATGTTGTAAACACAAGTTCGGCCGAACTTGTGTGAAGGCTGATCAAGTTCATCCAAACTTGATCTAGCCAGCCACACTTCACCATTCGGGTATTTTAGGTCTATAGATAGGTCGTCTAGGGTCTTTCATTGTAAGAACTTTGTGTTGACGATGGCGAAGCTCTGTCTTTTTGGATTCTCGATGTACTATTGATTTGAACTAATAAACAGACAATTTAAACAGTAAATCTTTTGTATTCGATTAACAAGTCACATAATTTTCTCTTATGATGGACTTTAGATACAAATTAGGTTCCCAAGCAGTGGAGGAGCGATCCTAAAAAGTGGTGAAGATCTATATATTCCATCTGCTGAAGAAGGTTCCGATGAAGAACGTCCTAAGAAGAAATCAAAGCGTTCAAAGTCAAAAGCTGGTGATTCAAAGAAAGCTACAGGTTCTCCTAGTACTAGAGGTAAGAAAAAGCCTCAAAGTCGCAGGTACTTGAGTCACAAATCAAAGAAAGGAGCTACACAAGAACCTGTTTCTAATTTGTAAGACATTCCTATCATTGAAGTTGAAGTGCCACCAAAAACTGCAACACAAGAACCCACAACTATTACTGAAGACCAGTTCAGAGTATGCCTCAAACAACTCCAGAGTCTGCCACAAAGGGTACTCCTAAAGTGACTCCTCAAAGCGGAAGAGCTAACGAGTTCAAAGATGCTTTCGGTGATATTCCAGATAATGTTACACATCCTATCACAGCCGAAGATCTTTCGAAATGGTTTGAAGATACACCAATTTATGTTCTAGAGAAAAGAATCAAAGCGCTGGAAGACAAAGTCAAACGGAATGAAGCTGAGAAAGAAGCTCTGGAAAGGAAAGTGAAGCAGAGCATAGTCGAAAAAGAAATCTTGCAAGACAAAGTAAAGTTTCTTGAAGACGACAGAGGTTACATGAAAGCAGGTGATGATACAAAAGATGATTCATATCATGATGATGGTGACAATGATGATCAAGGGGGTGTTGGTCTAAAGGTTGATTCTGCGAAAGTACATTCTGAGTTTGACTTTGAATCTTTGATCAACGATGATGTAAATATGGAAGATGATCAAAGTAAGGGGGAGCATACAGAGCAAACAGGACCTCAAAATGTTGATGTTTCTGACGCTATAGTTGTTATGCCTATTGCTGCTGTTCATGAAAAACCATTGATGATCATGCAAGATCCTAGTATTGAAGAGGGGGAATTCGTTCTCGACTATTCGAAAAAAGATGTGAAGTGTTTGTTCTTCAACAAGTTATGTTTTGACAAACGTGAAGAAGTTCAAGCAAAACAATACCAAGGTGTGATTAATGTTTGCTATGCACATTGTGACATCCCGGTTTTTCAGACATCTTAAACGCACTACTTCACGGTTTTCGTTCCTACGTTAAATTGATTCGGAGACTTAAATTGCACGCTCGAAATAATTACGATAACTTCGTAAACTTGGCAAATGAATTACGTGCCATGTGTATTAAACGTTTATAAGTTGGTGAGTTATTATGTGATGTTTCGATTTCGTGATTTGTTTTAGTTATAAAATATATATATAGTAAATATATAGACGAATCGAACCAAGCCGCGACACGAGCCGGCCTCATTTCCTTACGACTCAAAGAGTTAACCAAAACTTGGGGATCAAGTTTTAAACCCAAACCGCCCCACCCAAACCCTTGCGGCCGCGAGCACACACCCAACCGCAACCCTTCCCTTTTTCTTGACCCCTTGCGCTATATATACACATACATGCATGTGCATTGTTTCAAAAACAAAAACACACAAACCCTAGCAACCGACGGCAGCCCTTCCTACCCTCCCTCTCGATCGCAAACAGCCTTCTTGCACTTCCTTTTGATCGCGGCAGCCCCTCTCCATTCTCCCTCTCGGTCGCAACTCTCGCCAACATCCGAATCGGTCCCATCTAGTTCTCGGCTCATTGCCCTTTATTGTTAAGGTTAGATTTCTATGTTATTTCGCTAATCATACTAGGGTTTATGAACTATGGATCATGTGTGTATGTAATGGTAGAAAGTGTTATGATGTTAATCCATTAATTATGCTAGTTTGCAAGTATGATGATTAGTGGAATCAAGAATCATTAGGCTGCGTTTTGTGTGATAAAAACCATGAGATATGATTAGGGTTTGCATGAGTATGATGTATATGATGATATATGATTGGAAAAATATGTTCTTGATCGTTTACATTAACATATCGATTGTTTAAGCGTGTTAGATTGCGATAAAATGCTGAAATCAGGATGCTGAATGTTGTTTACAGCCAACTTCAACTGGCTGTAACTTGGTTATTATTTATGGAAAAACGGATTTCTGAAGTCTAAAACGTAGATTTTCGAAAAAAAGCTTCTAATGGCGCTGGATTCATATTTTTCTGAAGTCGTTTGATATTTTTAAGTGGCCAATTAAGTTCAGTAACTGAAGCTGTGAAAATTCTGAAAGATTGTTAGTTGTTTATCGAGTCGGATCTAATAATCTGTAGAGAGTCGAATCACAAAAATTGTACAGAAACTAGATATGGAAATTTCTGGGAAACTCTCACTGGAATTTTGTTAATTGGACGAACGGAGATTTTTAAATAAATTCTTCCCGTGGACTGCAGTCAGAAAGCGACGAATCTGACTGCAGCCTAGTATGTTAATATTTATGAAAAATTGGTAAAGTGTTAGAACTTGAAAAATTTATATAAAATTCTACAGTATAGTTGTCACCTTCTGTAAAATAATTGGAATTTTTGGAACGTTGGAACTATTTTATAAAAATCCTCGAAAACAGCCTAATTATGAGTATATAAGCTGAAACTTGATAACTTGCGAATGTGTGTACCAAAGTGTTGCATGGATTGATTTGTGTTCATGATAGGTTGGTTTGATCACTATGTTGGTATGATGATACTTGCATGCATGAATTGAGTGTTAGGATTTGTTATTGTGTGTACCGCATTGTGTGTTAATTATGTGTAGGGTTTGTATCAGTGTGTTCACACACTAACTCTAAATCAATTGACTTGTTAGGACGCAATTAGCGGTCCCATCATTTGCAACATCTGTGTTACACTAACCGAGCAAATAAAGGTGAGTTCACGGCCCCTAATTTTATCCGGTTTTAAACAACAGGGGGAGAAACATGTATACACTCTACAACTCTATCTCTTTACGTTATACGAAATTAACGTCATTAAACTATTCGGTAACTAAGTTAATGTTAATGTACGTTATGGTCACTAAGCAGCTATATCACACAAGTCCTCGACAATCTCTCGGATCGTTAGTATTGGGTTTAAATAGCGGGGAAATTATAAGTAGTACTACTGGGCCCGACAAGCCCCACCCGAGCTAGTCGCGCTAGCCGACCGGGTATGGTCAACGGGTGAATAATTTGGCCTAACTTCGCCATGGTCAGTGATAGGCCTGGCAACACGGAGGCACAACAATCAGCTTCGATCGCGAACACTTACGTGACATAACTTTAGGCTCGCTACCTACATGTTAACATTGAACCTAATTACGAATCAACTATATTATCCCGGGTTAGGGATAATGGAAACAACAACTATATTATCCCGGGTTAGGGATAATGGAACAACAACTTTATTATTCCGGGTTAGGAATAATGGAACATCATTATTATTCCGGGTAAGGAATAATGGAACTATCAGTATTATTCCGGGTTGGGAATAATGGAACCAAATCGTTATCCCGGGTAAGGGATAACGGGGAAACAAACTTATAACCAAACAAATGAACTTTTGAAAACCTGTGAACTCACTCATCTTTAATGTTGACACTTGTTTCTTTACATGTTTCTCAGGATGCTAGGAGCTCTAGGTGCACTCACTTGCATTGATCAAGACATCTTTTTATTGAGTCTCATTTACAAACATTGTTTTGAGTTTTTCTTTAGTTTTGGCGTTTGTGTTGGCGCCCGTTCCTTTACTTGACTTTAATGCTTCCGCTCAACTTTAAAAACTAATGCTTCTGCTAAACATTGAAACCAAACTAAGACAATCTAAAATTAACTATGAATTGTTAAACAAATGATTTTGGAAAACGTATTAATGAATCATATAGAGTCGTTCGACGTTACTAGTGTCTCAGATTCTGGTTTGTTCACACGCCTCGCGGTAAAACTCCGCAAGTGGAAATTGAGGGTGTGACACACATGGAATTAATTCAGGTCATATGTGGGAATCAAGATGGAGATAGTTGGAAAGAGAAGAAATTGTGAAAGAGGAAAGACGACTAGAAAAGATACATGAAGGGGTAGAGAGGCAAGGCTCAGACGATTTCAGTTCATGAAGTGGGCACCTCCTACTGACCAAACGCCTATTCAAAAACAAGAAAGATGAAGAAAGTCGTATAAGAACTTCTTTGGAAGAGGTTGAAGATTGAAGACTGATCAAGACTGCGACAATATCCAAGGGGGAGTTTGTTGATACCTGATGTCTGTTGTCTAGGTCTTGGATCGAGGCTGTATGTTTAGGGCTTGAATTGTTAGAAAATTGAAAGTATTTATGTTGTAAACACAAGTTCAGCCGAACTTGTGTGAAGGCTGATCAAGTTCATCTGAACTTGATCTAGCCGAGCCACACTTCACCCGAAATTGTAGGTCTATAGATAGGTCGTCTAGGGTCTTTCATTCTAAGAACTTTGTGTTGACGATGGCGAAGCTCTGTCTTTTTGGATTCTCGATGTACTATTGATTTGAACTAATAAACAGACAATTTAAACAGTAAATCTTTTGTATTCGATTAACAAGTCACATAATTTTCCGTTATGATGGACTTTGATACAAATTAGGTTCCTAAGCAGTGGAGGAGCGATCCTAACAAGTGGTGAAGATCTATATATTCCATCTGCTGAAGAAGGTTCCGATGAAGAACGTCCTAAGAAGAAATCAAAGCGTTCAAAGTCAAAAGCTGGTGATTCAAAGAAAGCTACAGGTTCTCCTAGTACCAGAGGAAAGAAAAAGCCTCAAATTCGCAGGTACTTGAGTCAGAAATCGAAGAAAGGAGCTACACAAGAACCTCCTGTTTCTAATCTGCAAGACATTCCTATCATTGAAGTTGAAGTGCCACCAACAACTGCAACATAAGGACCAACAACTGTTACTGAAGCACCAGTTCAGAGTACGCCTCAAACAACTCCAAAGTCTGCTCAAAGGGTACTCCTAAAGTGACTCCTCAAAGCGCAAGAGCTAACGAGTTCAAAGATGCTTTCGATGATATTCCAGATAATGTTAAACATCCTATCACAGCCAAAGATCTTTCGAAATGGTTTGAAGATACACCAATTGATGTTCTAGAGAAAAGAGTCAAAGCGCTGGAAGACAAAGTCAAATAGAATGAAGCTGAGAAAGAAGCTCTGGAAAGCAAAGTGAAGCAGAGCATAGTCGAAAAAGAAATCTTGCAAGACAAAGAAAAGTTTCTTAAAGACGACAGAGGTTACATGAAAGTAATGGTTGATAGTCTGAGTCATGCTAACGAAAAGTTAGAGAAAAAATTACTGAGCTTATATCTGAACGTGATCATAATGACAGAAGGTTCGCCAGGCTTCAGAAAGGGTTAACTAACAGTTTGGGCATTGATTTCAAGGCAGAATATGATAGACTTGATATTCAAGAAACCAAAGAAAAAGCAGAAAAAGAGTTAGCAGAACAGGGCAAAGGCAAAGGGGTTATTGAAGGTGTCCCTAAATCTACAGAGGAGCCTGTTATCGAAAAGACTGTTGAAGCAGCAAAAGCTCCTGAATCAGAGATCGTTCCTGAAGATGTTTCTATTGTTGAATCTCAGGAAGCAGAAAAGAATGATGAATCGATCAAAGCGTCTGAATTAAAGAAAGATGACGAGGAGTAAGATGATGAAAAAGATGATGGCCCTGCAGGTGATGATACGAAAGATGATTCAGATCATGATGATGGTGACAATGATGATCAAGGGGTGTTGGTCTAAAGGTTGATTCTGCAAAAGTACATTCTGAGTTTGACTTTGAATCTTTGATCAACGATGATGTGATTATGGAAGATGATCAAAGTAAGGGGGAGCATACAGAGCAAACAGGACCTCAAAATGTTGATGTTTCTGACGCTATAATTGCTATGCCTATTGCTGCTGTTCATGAAAAACCATTGATGATCATGCTAGATCCTAGTATTGAAGAGGGGGAATTCGTTCACGACTATTCGAAAGAAGATGTGAAGTGTTTGTTCTTCAACAAGATATGTTTTGACAAACGTGAAGAAGTTCAAGCAAAACAATACCAAGGTGTGATTAATGTTTCCTATGCACATGGAATTAATTCAGGTCATATGTGGGAATCAAGATGGAGAAAGTTGGAAAGAGAAGAATTTTTTAAAGAGGAAAGACGACTAGAAAAGATACATGAAAGGGGTAGAGAGGCAAGGCTCAGACGATTTCAGTTCATGAAGTGGGCACCTCCTACTGACCAAACGCCTATTCCAAAACAAGAAAGACAAAGAAAGCCGTATAAGAACTTCTTTGGAAGAGGTTGAAGATTGAAGACTGATCAAGACTGCGACAATATCCAAGGGAGAGTTTGTTGATACATGATGTCTATTGTCTAGGTCTTGGATCGAGTCTGTATGTTTAGGGCTTGAATTGTTAGAAAATTGAAAGTATTTATGTTGTAAACACAAGTTCGGCCAAACTTGTGTGAAGGCTGATCAAGTTTGTCCGAACTTGATCTAGCCTAGCCACACTTCGCCCGAACTTGCTGCTCTATATATAGGTCGTCTTGGGTCTTTCATTGTAAGAACTTTGCGTTGACGACGGCGAAGCTCTGTCTGTTTGGATTCTCGGTGTACTATTGATTTGAACTAATAAACAAAATTTAAACAGTAAATCTTGTGTATTCGATTAACAAGTCACATAATTTCCGCTTATGATGAACTTTAGATACAAATTACGTTCCTAAGCAGTGGAGGAGCGATCCTAACAAGTGGTGAAGATCTATCACACATAACATAGATGCTTCACATAATGGTAATTGCACGTATGTAAACTTGTAAAATTCGATAACGATATGCGACACATGATACACCCCGAAAACGTATAAATAAAATAAAAAAGGGAGGTGTAAGATTCACTCAATGTGTTTGCGTTTGCGATTCCTTGTAAAATTAAGCGTGCAAAAATGATCTGGGACTTTGGAACAATGAAGGTTATCCTAAAACAAGAATTTAGAATGCTCTAATAAAATGAAAATAATAATAATATTACTAATAATCATAAAATTAATTGTATTTTATATTTATACGTAGGGTACGACTTGTGTCATCGCAGTTGTAACACTCGGAAAAACTGTGTCGAATTACATAATGACAGGAGTCCAGATAACTCTCGAATGTGCCACGTGTTGGACGAGAGGGACTAATTGAGTCGTTATGTCACTTAGATGACCTCTGAACGATGTTTGATATAGCCAAGGGGCAAATCTTGTCATTTATTAAAAGTATGCTACCTAAGGGATTAAAGGTTACAACATGCCAATTCTTATGGCCTCTGAGTGACCCTTACGGACCGTAAGCCTTAGTGCCCGGACTGTAAGCAAGGATAAAGGAATGCTTCTGATAAGTGGTTACGGACCACAAGGCTTAGTCCTTGCGGTCCGTATCCGATTCAAAACCATGGGCACGCTAACTGGCTTACGGACTGTAAGCCATAACCCTTACGGTCCGTAAGGGACTGCCAATGGCAGATTGTTTGGCAGCTTGCAATGTTGCCACATTTCTCGCGAATTGCCACCTTCTTGCAGCTCCTTACACGTCCATAACCACCTGGAGACATCCTAAAGCAGCTTCTAACACCTGGAACGATGGTGTGCATCATCTCCCACTATAAATAGCAACTTATGATGCTCTCATTCCTTGCTCATTCCTCTTTTTCCTCCTCTACTCTCTATTGGAGTTGTTCCTGATTATAAAGGAGCCTCCACTGAGTTCTAAACATTCTCTTGGATCACTAGTAAGTTTTCCATCCTTTCTCTTTTCATTTTATAGGCTTTCATGGCCAAAAGTCAAGCGTTTTCGATAAACGCTTTGACCCTCGTTTAAGACCATTATGGTCCAGCCATTGTTCGAATTGAACATGGCTACGTGATCGTCATTAGGTAGGTGTTAATTCCTCAAAAGGGCACCTCCTGAGAATCACGTTAAGTTGGTTAAATGACGGGTCAAAGTTATGCTTAATTAAAAGCCAAAACGCCATTTTTTGGAAAAAAAAAACTTATAAAATGAACTTCTAAATGTTATAACCCATGTTTTGACACTTAAATAAGTTGGTAAATAATATTAGGACATGTATAAACATGTTGTTGGTGCACATATGTCTATTGCCTACGTCTAGGACAAGTCTGATGTATAGATAGGGTTTCATAGCGTCAAAGGTTTAGTTTTAAAAATTTTGTATAGTTGTTAAATTTTCGTACAAAATTTTCGTACGAAAATCTTGAGTCTTGAGTCACTAGGTGCTGTCATGTCTTGCCTATAAATAGGTGACTTAGGATGTTTGTTTAGCATGCTGTTTTGAGGAAACAGTGGTGAAGCCCTGTCCGTGTCTATAATCGTTTCAAACGATAATCAATATACAGACGGCTAAACAGTAATCATCGCTTGTTCTTTGTTTGTTCAATCAGCTAGCAATGAATTCCGCCGTTGTTAGCTGAGCAAGTCTGACCGGAAGCTCACTAAGTTGGGTCCGATCCTAAGCATTCACAATTGGTATCAGAGCCTTAAGGTCTGATTTGTGAACAAACAACCAAGTTTCAGCTAAATTCAACCTTCAAAGTTCAAGATTCATCTATTGGAAACTCTTCTTCTACTCTTTCTTGGAACTTATTCTAGATCTGAAGATTTCATGGACAATTTGGACTAGGATATTAGTATCCCGTGTTAAAATCAACTCTAATCAGTTCACTGAAACATACAAACCTAAAATCCATCGAAATCATGCCTGAAATCATCAAAAAAGTAAAATTGTGAACAAGTGCTTGAAGAAGACAAGTATTTTCGCACGAAATACAAAATTTTCGTATGAAAATCAGGGGAATAATACCTGAAATTTTGAACTAACAAACAAACAAATTTTCACATCAAATTTGAATGCACGAAAATTAAATTTTCGCACGAAAATCCAGGAATCAATTCGTACGAAAATTTTAAGGTTCAACCAAATTTTCAGTCAATTTCATGTTAATCAGTTTTATTCTGTTTTCTGTTATAAGTTTTTGTCAAGATGTCAGGTGAGGAAGAATTCCATAACGCATTCGCTACACAAGCCGTTACAGCTTCCGTAGCAGCTCAGAACATGAATCTGGAGAATGAAATGGGAACCACTACGAAGTCTCCAAAGCTCATGAACATCAAAGACTACGAGTGTTGGAGTGAGCGTTTCAAGAACTGGGTTCAAGCAACAATTTTAACAGTTTGGTTCGCACTTGAAAACAAGTATCAACCGCCGCTTAATGAACTTGGCATTGAGAAAACAGTCGCTCGTCAATCTGATGAAGAATGAGAAAAGTACATCATTGAGAAGAAGATGATGAATCTCCTTTAGCAAGCCATAAAAGAAGAGATCTTAGTTCTCCTACAACATGATGATGACGCTCATTCGTTATGGCTTGCCTTACATTAAGGGCACAAGGGAGAACTAATGTCAGAAAAGGAAAGAAGGCGTTACTGAACAAAGAATTTGAAGTATTCAATATTCTTCCGGGCGAGAACATGAAGCAAATCATCGAAAGGTATTGCCACCTGGTAGTGCAGATGAAGCGCATGGGAATTGTCAAGACAAATGAAGAGCTAGTCGACAAACTGGCAGATTCTTTGCCTGAAGGAGATTGGGCAACATATCTAACAATCCTGAAGAATGGAGCTGAGTATGACAGTCTCAGTTTGCTGAGATTCATAGAAAAATTAGAAGGGCACGAACTAGAGATGCAGAAAATGGCAAAAGGGATGAAACGAACTCTCAACAGGACGTGAGTCTATACTACAAAGGAAACCCAAACACTCCTGTTCAAAGTCCCAAGATCCAGACAGCCTTTAGTGCCAGCACAAATGCTTGTCCTGCCTCCAATCAATCAAGTGGATTCCAAACGTTTGCTTCCTTCAATCCAAACAATCACCAAGGACAACAATCGTCTCAGAGCTCAAGTCAACCACAAACCAATCAGCAACATCAATATAATTCTGACCAACGGATCTTGCAATGTAACATCGCAGTGAATCTCCAGAACGCTCAAGATTCAATGAGCAAACTGCTAAACAACATATGGTGCTCCTTGCAGCAGTTCTTGAATCATATGAAAGTCTTGTAGCCGGTCGTATCGGAAATCAAGAAATGACCAAAGAAGACTACGACCAAATTGATCCAGAGGAGATGGAATTAATTGACATCATGTGGTGCATGGCATCAGTGGTTCGAAGGGCTCAGCGTTTCATGGAAATTACTGGAAGAGATGATTTAAGGGGCCTTGACATAAATTAGGCTTTCATAAGTCCAAAGTCACATGTTTCAAGTGCAGGGAAAAAGGGCACTTCAAGCGCGAATGCCCAAACCGAGAAGTAAAGGGCAATCATAATCCATTTGGGGATGACTATTACCAAAAGGCAATCTATCATCAACGACAACCAGAGAAAAGATTGGTACAGATAGAAGATGGAGCTTCAAACTCCAAAGATAAAGCTCTGGTGGTAACACAGGAAGATGAAGGATTCCATTGGAACAATTTCATCTCCAAAAAGAAAGTCTTGCACTTGTTGCTGAAATCATGGATGAACCAGAAGCATCTGAAGAAGTTTCAGAAGAAGAGATGGAAGAAGTATTGGCAGATTATTTTCAGAACTTCAGCAGAAGAAGAGGAACATCTGGCAGGTACTCCTAAATCATGTTTATTTGACACAATTCTGAAAACTTTTGCAGGTAGCTTTGAATATGGACATACAAAAGAAAGTTCTGACGAGAAAATGACAGAATGTGTGGAGTTGATAGATGTAACCAAACCTGTGACACTAGAGAGCTTAACCGATATTGCCAACAAAGCACTCATGGCCAGTACAAACGAGGTAGTCAGTGTGAGAGAATAGGTAAAAAGGTTGAAACAGCTAATGAAACATTCAAAGCTCAAACTGTCGAAATGGTCAGCTCATGCTTAAAATGTACAGAAGCATGTGACCAATGTGCTGAGAAAGAGAAAGTTTTTAAAGAACTTAAACATACAATGATAAGCTGTCATACGACTACAACACCGTAAAAGAATCATATGATAAGCTCAGCAGGACCATTCGATAGTATGAGAAAACTGTCAAAGAAGATGACAAAACACTTTCAATGCTCAAAGCGACTGTGATGGACAAACAAATGGCCATCAATCTTCATATTAACACAATCACTGAGCTGAAAAGTGAGCTGGAGAAAACTAAAATTGAAACAGAAAGGGTTAACAAATTGTTAATCAGTTACTCTACCAGCATGTATGTCCTCGATCACATTCTGCCAAAACCATAAAGCAGCAAAGATGGTAAGAAAAGTGAGAAAAATCTTGGAAAATGTTACGATCATGTTCCACCTCCTATGTGGAATAGCTATGCTAAGAAACATCTTGACGGAGTGGATAAGGCGCTGAATTTAAATCTTCTCACAGAAAGGAATAACGAGCTGACTGAAAATCTTGACGTAACATATCCCAAAACAGAAAAGGAATGTGAATCCGAGGTGGTAACCAAAGTGTTTGAAAATGTGTTTGAAAATGAGTCTGACAGCACAGTTTATGAAAGTGTTGAGTCAAACAATAAGAAATCAGAGTCAAGTTCACATTCTGGAAGTGAGAAAAGTTTTCATGAAAATTTTATCACAACATCAGAAAATGGTTTAAGTGATGATCCTAATGTAGTTATCTACAAACTGAAAGGATCAGATAAACTATACACTGATGAAGAATTCCCAGTACAGAATGTTAACTTTGACCGTGTCGATAAATTCTTTAAACTCGTTGAAGTTGAAACATCTGAACTTGAGAAGAATGTTGCTGGTTTCTACTCAAAACCAAAGAAAACTCACAAAAACATTCATCCCAGAGGAAGAGGTTATCCTGAAAACAAAAGGGATGGGTTAGGGTTTGAGAAGAAACGAAACAACAAATCACAAAAACAAGATTTTACAAAGAAAGTTGAGTTTGTTTTTGGAACTAACACTGTTGAGGAAAAAGAGGTCATTAACAAACAAACCAACGAAGAGTTTAAGAAAGAAAAGGAACTTCGTGAACAGGCTTTGGAACACACTGTCGGAAACGACAATAGAACTTGTTACAGATGTAACAAAGTTGGACATATTGCGAGACAATGTTCTCAAAATCGTCCAAAACCTGTTCATGAACAAAGAAGGTTCACTGTTGATGAAAAGAAAAAGGGTCCAGAGTTTGTGCCAACAAAGATTCTAAAAAGGAAAGAAGATTCCAGTTCTAATGTGACACCAACAACTGAAATCATTTCTAAATTTGAAGTTGGTGAAACATCAAAGAAAAATGAAAAGAAAGAATCCAAACTTTACATCAAAAAGGCATTTTCAAAGGCACAAACCTGGGTAGCCAAAGCTAAAACATCTCCTGTAACCCCAAAATCAACCAATGTTACAGTCAAATCAAAAGATAAGACTGAATTCAAGACTAGACAATGGATTGAGGTTAAGAAAGATGACAAAGTTGCCAAAGTTCCAAAATTGACATTGTCATCCCACCCAAGACCGAAAGGGCTTGGGTCTCTCTGTTTAAGTAATGTGCTTTTAATATGTGCAGGAGCTTCCAAGTTCAATTATGTCAAAGTGGATCATGGACAATGGAGCTTCTAGGCACATGACAAGGATGTTGGCACTGTTGTACAATGTAAAAGCCATCAGGGGAGGATATGTTGGGTTTGCCGGAACACAGGGCGGCAGGATCGTGGGAGAAGGAATTTTGACAAACAGAGTCGTGTCTTTCGACAAAGTGAACTACATTGCTGAGCTCGAAATAATTTATTGAGCATCTAACAGATTTGTGATAAGAAGTTCACAACTCACTTCAACGACAAAGAATGTCTTATTCTCAAACCTGGTTTCGTTATTCCTGAGGAGTGGATCCTCATGCGCGCTCTGCGAGAAAATGATCTATACGTTTTAGACATGAGCATCGCATCCACTACTTCAAAAGAGGGACAGTGTTTTGTATCAAAGGCTACTGAGAAAGAATCAATCCTATGGCATAGGAAGATGGGTCACATACACTTAAGGAAGATGAATTTTCTGGTGCATAACAATCTAGTGGAAGGGGTGAATCTCAAAAATTTTCATTTATCCGACGATTATGTCAGCTGCAAAAAGGGGAAGCAGCACAAAAAGTCACACCCGAAGAAGCTTCTCAACTCCATCAAACTACCGCTAGAAAGGCTACACATGGATCTCTTTTGGCCTGTCAATGTGAAAAGTATTTCAGGAGATCTATACTGCCTGGTCGAAACCGATGAATTCTCAAGATTCTCATGGGTTTTCTTTCAAGAAAGCAAGAATGAAACGTTCAACAATTTGATGATCTTGTTTTGATAGATTGAAAACCTTTACCATTTGCCTATCAAGAGAATCAGAAGTGACAACGTTACTGAGTTTAAAGACAACAAGATGCTCGAATTCTGCAATGCTAAGGGTATTCATCATGAGTTCAGTGCCTCCTATACTCCTCAACAAAATGGAGTAGTTGAACGAAAGAACAGAACGCTCATCGAGACTGCAGCACATGCTTGCGATCAAGTTGCTACAGTTTGAGCGAAGTTGTCCCTGGTTCCCTCAACCGCTAAGACGCAAGAAGCACAAAAATTCGAACTTCTTAACCACAAACTAATCTGAGTTTTGGAGCGAAGTTGTTGCCTCTGCATGTTACACCCTCAACCGCGTAATGACGGTCAAGAAGCACAAAAAGACATGCTTCGAACTTCTTAACCAGCAAAAACCTAATCTAGAGTTTTTGGAGCCTTTTAGATCACCGTGTACCGTTTTGGACCCGGAAGGAAAATTCGGAGCCAGATCTTTGGAAGGTTTCTTCGTAGGATATGCAAGTCGACAAAAGAGAGTCTATCTTCCAAGCTTGAATCTGGTTATTGTTGCTCAACACTTGATTGTCAGTGATATACAACGCCCATGCAAAAACCTAGAGATCCGTGGCTGTTCAATTACGATGGGTTGTGGAATTCGTTTGATCTACCTGAAGAACCATCTGAGGAAGAACTTATCTTGCTATCAACAACATCAACTATCGAATCAAGAGCAGGGAACAGGACCATTGATAATCTCTCCAACAACAACACCTTCCTCAGAAGCAGGTCCGAGCAACACTCAGTTAGAAACAGTTGTTTCACCGGTATAGAATATTTGCAGAACCATCTTCTCCTCAGCCAGCAGATGCGGAACCTGAACAAGATCCTACCTTTGATAATGGGGATTCTAGTTCCGATGAAGGATCAGAGAGATTTCAAGTTATCTCAACAATAAAGCTGCAGAAACCAGTGCTAGAAATGAGGCCACATCTTCAGAACAAGTTGCTGGTCAGAATATCACGAATTTAGAAAGCTCAGTAAATGTTCCAGGCGAACTAATGCCGAGATCAGTCTCCTACCATCCAACAATAACATCATTGGAGAACTGCAAGCGGGCGTGAAAACGCGAAATCAATCAATAAGGATCTAAGTTGCTTTTATTCCAAAGTTGCTCCACTCCAAAATAAATTTTCTCATAGTTGTTTTGTTTCTCAGGTCGAACCAGCAAATATCAGAGATGCTCTTAAAGATGACAGTTGGGTGGAAGCAATGCAGGAAGAATTATTGCAATTCAGAAGTTGGGAGTCTGGAACTTGTTAACCTACCACCAAAGCAGAAAAAGATAAGCACACGGTGGGTTTACAAGTGCAAAATAGATGATAGAGGAGTGGTTGTTCGAAACAAAGCTCGGCTCGTAGTTCAAGGTTTTCGTCAGTAGGAAGGGATAGACTACAACGAGGTCTACGCCCCAGTCGCACGTCTAGAAGCTATCCGCATTTTCCTGGCATTCGCCTCATGGAAAGGTTTCAAAGTGTACCAATTGGATGTGAAGTCTGCTTTCCTGTACGGTAAGGTAAAAGAGGAGGTTTATGTCGTCCAACCACCTGGGTTGTCGATCCGATTCACAAAGACAAGGTCTACTTGCTGAACAAAGCTCTTTACGGTTTACACCAGGCCCCGAGAGCCTGGTATGAGACGCTTTCCAAGCACCTTCTGGCTAATCGATTCACCAGAGGAACAGTAGACAGCACTCTCTTTACCAAGGAAGTAGATGGAATCTGATTATTGTGCAAATTTATGTGGATGATATCATCTTTGGATCGACAAATGAACAGCTATGCAAGGACTTTGAGAAAGTCATGAAAGAAAAATTCAAAATGAGCGCTATGGGATAGATGAAATTCTTTTTGGGGCTTCAGGTTGAGCAACTGCTAGACGGTATTTTCATTCACCAGACGATGTATGTTCATGACGTCTTGGAGAAATTTGACATGACAGGAACTAAACCCGCATCTACTCCATTAGCCACAAATCACGGCATTTGTCCGGACGACTATGGAGAAAAAGTTGATGAAACATTATATCGCTCCATGATCGGATCCTTGATGTATCTCACAGCTTCAAGACCTGATATCATGTACCCCACATGCCTTTGCGCCAGATATCAGTCAAGTCCGAAGGAATCTCATCTGTTGATCGTTAAAAGGATCATGCGCTACTTGAAAGGATGCCCAGGCACCGGCTTGTGGTATCCACGCCACGATGATTTCAACCTTACGGGTTACTCTGACTCTGATTTTGGTTGCTGCAAGCAGAACGCCAAATCTACAACGACAGGATGCCAGTTCTTCAGAACACGTTTGGTAACGTGGCAATGCAAGAAACAGACCATGGTCGCTCTCTCTACTTGCGAAGCTGAATACGTATCAGCATCCAGTTGTTGTTCCCAGATCTGTGGATACAACAATAGATGAGAGACTACGGTCTGCAATTTCTTGATACGCCCATATTCGTAGATAACAAGGCGGCTATTGATATCATGGTCAATCCTTGTCAACACTCATGCACTAAACATATCGAGATTCGATATCACTTTATCCGTGACTATCACGAAAAAAGTTGATACGAATTGAGAAAATCCACACTGATGACCAAAAGGCAGATTTTTACACCAAAGCGTTTGACAGAGCAAGATTTCGAAATCTTTCAAAATTAAATGGTTTAAAGAATCTGACATCAGGGGATATTTATGAGGTTGAATTTGAGGATGACGATGTTGGGACGTAATCCTCACTGGTAAGTCAAAATATTTTTTTCTATAAATAGTTTACATGCTTTCTTTAAAACCAAAAATCCAAAATATGTTTTTAATTTTTAGGGGGAGAAAAAGTTGTCATAAAAATACAAAAACATTGAAAAATCATGAAAAATACAAAAACATTGAAAAATCATGAAAAATACAAAAACATTGAAAAAATCAAGAAAAATACAAAAAGAGTTTTGTGTATAAGAGGAGATGATAGTACATCAGTAGACCATTACAGTACGCTAAAGAAATATATTGTTTAAAAGCGTCTAAACAGGTCTTTCTAAGGATATGTCGGTAGGCTTCGCACGTTTAGTAAACTGCTTTCAGGATATAAACCTAAAGAGATAAACTGGTAAATCTGTGGCCTAACATCTCTCGGATATATGGGCTTGGTACCCCGAAATTTCGTTTGAGAGAATGCCAGATTCTGAGATACTAGGTCTTTATATTTAGTTGATATCTGGGGTATTATACGAGTTCTTCTGATTTTGCGTCAGCAATGGCCTAGAACTTGTATAATACTTTCGCATTATTCACCCCCAAAAGCTACATAAAAAATGAAGGAAAATGTCATAAAAAGATACGACATTCTGCAGTACAAAAATTAAAAGATTCCCAAGAAGAACACCACCAAAGTCGAGCCTTCATCTCTTTCTATGTACGGAAGTACTAACCTGAGCTCTCAAGGTTTCGCAATTCACCCCTATACAGATATCAGTTAGATATATTCACATGTGAGATGAAATCTAGGGAATCTCGATGCGGGAATATATTCTGAGGTGGGAAACACAGATTAGGCCATGTTGCTAAAATTTACCTAATATATCTTGAAGCAGTTGAGAAATGTGTAGAGGTTTAAGTGGATCAGTATACTGACAATCTGAAGAAAATCTGTTTAAAACTTAAAGTTTCATGTAGAGCAACGGTACTGGTCATGTGTCTCAATAAACTGATATGATCCTCTAACACAAACTCGCAAAAATATGTCTGTAAATATGTTTTGAACATATTGCTTTAAGTGTTTCTAGTTTAGAAATGTTCAAAAAAATTCAAAAAGATTTTCTTTTCTACTTTATTTTCTGACTGCCAGTGATGGAAAACAGATCTTCAAAGTCTAAAAACGACAGAATGCAGAGGAAAATCATTTGAATTACGGGCTGGGAGCTAATCTGGAAACTAAGTCTGGATTGAAACATTGAAAAATTCATTAATTTGAAACTTAAAATCTAAGAACAATATCAGTTTCAGTCAAAAAGTGGTCAACCAAGGTCATTAACTTGGACTTGGTAGCCAAAACAGTTAAACAAGGTCATTAACTTGGACTTGGACAACTGTGTGGATATTTAAAACTGAAAACAAACGAAAAAAGTTGGAAAGTTGAGATAATTTCAAACGAGCCAAAATTTCTACACGAAAATATTATTTCCGCACGAAAATTTGGTCAAAACTCATAAACCAAATTTTCGTACGAAAATCTAGTGGCTATATATAAGAGAGGAGATATCAGATTCCGCACGAAAACCTGTTAAGAATTTTGGTGCGGATTCTCTGAGGCGATTTGAACACTTTGTCTCGGTTCACTCACTTCTCGACGTTTTTGACACATTAGGGAGGTTGATTTGCACACCTCTTATAATGGCGAAGGTATTCACCGAGATTAAACCGTCAAATTTGGACTTGTCGGACGTTAAAAGGACTAAAACGTAGATCTAGGATAAACTAGCCGGTAAAACTTAAAATTGAACCCTCCAATGTTAAAATCGGAAAGTTTAACTAAGGTTTACCGTTTTAATTTCTTGAAAAAGTCAAAAATTGTAAGCGTTTTGAGTCGGTATGAAAATGAATTAACAGTTGGAGAAGGCGAAGATTTTCGCACGAAAATCTTGGATTTTCACATGAAAATTCATAAAAGGAAGGGTTGTGTGTTGGTTTGATATTTTCGCACGAAAATTAAAGAAAGTTGTATTATGTAAATTTTCGTACGAAAATATGGAGAAATTTATAATTGTGAAAATTTTTATAACTTTTTCACATCTCTCTGTTTCACAGAAAATCGTGTATGAGTTTCATCCCGTGCACAACTCCTGTTGCTTGATCGACAAGGATGTACCAGAGTTTGCTCCGTTCTCGCAGTACATAGACTTTCTGGATAGGCTGCCAGTTTATTATGCCCTTACACATCATCATGATGTTTATGCTTCACACATTGATAGATTTTGGGCCGCAGCAGTGTTAAGAGCTGATTCTCAGGCTATTACATTAGCAGTAAAGATAGGAGATAAAGATGTGGAGATCACTATCACGGAAGATCTATACGCACGGTGCTGCATTTTAGAGATGAGAAAGATTTTCCGCAGGGTTTACGGAGAAATTTGTCAAGGGCTGCTTTACCGTGTGGGCTATAACGGTTATGTGAACTCCGCTCCGTACAAGATTAATCAGCTGGGTCTGCCATAGAGATTTCTTGCCCATAAATTACACGTTCACTGAGCCACAGGAAAGGGGATTGGGATGATTTAGTGGACGATCACATGTGCATGATGGTAGCGGTGATTTTGAACAAACCCTACAACTTCAGCAAAATGATTTTTGATCAAATGGTGATGAATTTGGGTAAGGGTAGACTTTTGCAGTACCCTCGTTTTGCACAGATGATGCTTGACCACTTACATCCAAATCTCGAGAAGAAGAAAGAGGATATTTTGAAGCAAGAGCATATGACTACATCTGACCTCCACATCATCAGCAACTATCGCAAAGGAGGAAAGGCTCCAGCTTTCAAGCCTATCTTCGGAACATTCGTCAAGACTGATTATGTGGCTCCGCTAGAAGGGAAATGGAGGAATGTAGACAGCGGTGATGAAACTGATGATTTAGAGAAGTTAGAAGATTTTGTTGAGAAGAGAAGTATTTGGTATGTAAAGGGAGAAGGTGAAAAGGTCATTACGGGAAAAAGAAAGCAGGATCCTCTTCGTCTACCACAAAAGAGAAAGAAATCTTTAGAGACTTCCTCTTCCACCCCCAAACGTCAAAGAAAACAAGCCAGTGTCAGTACAGGATTGATTGATGAACCCGATGTCGTGCAAGTGAATGTTGAAGAAACTGTGCAACCGACTGAATCAGTTCATGTTGAAGAAACTTTGGAACAAGCCACTGCTGATATCGAGAGAATGGTCGGTGTTGAAACAGAAGCAGGTGGTGGCGATGATGAAGGGCCATCATCAAGCACAGATTCAGAAGGTAGGAGAGAAAGGGAGAGGAAAGAGAAAGAAAGAAAAGAGCTAGAGAAAAGAGGAAGGGAAAGAAAGTTGGCAGAGGATAAAAAGCGTAAGGCTACAGGGGATGATGATACAACATATGAGCCATCTAAAGGCGAAGAAGAGATTTCAGTTGTTAAGCCTGCAAGGAAGAAAGAAGGTAAAAGAGTCAAACATTCGGTGGCAAGAAAGCCTGAGTCTACTGCTGGAAAGCTTCGGATCAAGCAAAGTCAAAGCCTACTGAGAAGCCAGTTGCCCCAACTGCAGAAACAACATCCGAACGCCCTCCATCTCCTTCTCCTCAGCATGTTACCACAGAGATCCGTGTTCCATCTCCTCCACCGTTATTGATCCACCAGTTAGTTCTCCTCCTCCACAGCACACATCTATAGAAGTTCCTGTTTCTACTCCTCCACCAGTTACAGATCCTCCAGTTGTTACTCCTCCTGTTGTATCTCAAGCGCAAGCAACATCATCGGCTCATCCTACGCAGCCTTCAACATTCACTTCTTTTTATGATTACTACGACTTTGACTATGAAGCTATTCCAGGGGGAGAGCATCTGACAGTGGATGACGTATATGTTGGAAGATTGAATGAGTTAGAAGCAAAATTGAAGAATGCTGATGAGAAGATCAAGATCCTTGAGTCTGAAAGGGATAGCATCAGAGAGATTTTGAGATTGGTGACTGATGATAGTGAAAGATACTTCCAGGCTTCCCAGAAAGTTGTTTATGAAGAAAGAATCAAAGTTCTGGAGAATGAGAGGGAAGTTTTAAAAGCAACTCTTAGCAGTTACGAGACCGAGAATCAGAGGATCATAAAGAAAATGGAAGAGTATGAAGCAGAGCGTGATTCAAACAACAGGCAAGTGGAGCTTATGAAGAAAATTCTTGTTCGTACTCTAGGTATCTCTCTCGCTGATGAGATTGGAAGATTGAGAGAGAGGAAGCTAGACAGAAGGTTGCTGAAAGGGAACGAGCTTCTAAAGCTCTATCTGATGTTGAAGGTCGAGGTAAAGAAAAGGTTGACGATATGCATGTGCATGAAGCTGCTACTTCATCGGTTCCTTTGATCGAACAGTCTGCGCCGGAAGCTGAATCCATGCCAGTATCTTCTGAGTTAGTAGTTTATGATCCGTCTGCTGATGTTAGCATGGGGTTTGTGCTTCAAGGAGAAGGGATTTTAGAGAAGATGACGAGAGAAAAGGCAATAGCTGATAGGGAGCTGAAGAAAGAAATTGACAATTGGTAGATGGAATGTTTGATGAGTTAGAGAAGGAAGGATTCGAATATGTAGCAAGTTTATTTGATAATGAAAATTTATTTGTTGATGCTTACATGAACGACTCTATTTTTGAACTAACCGATGAACAGGTTCAGGGGAGTCGTCAGTAGAAGAGACAGTGCCAAAGCCGAAAGTCCCTCTATCTTGAGCATGATGTCGAAGAAGGGGAGTATGTTCATAAATACTCCAAGGTGATCTTGCAGAATTATATGGCTTACAAGAAGATTCATTTGAGTTTGATTTTGAAGAAGAATTAAAGAACATGAGCTCAGAGCCAAATGATTATGTTTTCGAAGATATCCCGCAAGCCAACGATTATGACAGAGTCATTATTGAAGATTGGGATTCAGATGATAATGAAGATGCAAGGTATACGGGTGAAGGAACTGATGTGTTTCCTACCCTTGATGAAATAACTGCTGAGATCGACGAGAGATGTTAAAGCAGAAAGTAGTAGAAGCAGTTAAAGAAGGATCGGCACCTAAACCACCAACAAGAGAAGAGATCATAGAAATGAAAAAGAAATGGTTCAAGGAGATGCCACCTGAACGAAAGTTCTGTCGTCCATTGGCTTTCTTCACCAGAGACCCTGACGCATCTCTGGGTAACATTATTAGTTGGGGATGGATCGAGGAACTGGATGTATATGCGTTGAAACGTGAGTATGGAGTTCAATACTTTAAACGATTGGGTGATGTGAAGACCTTTCCAGAATGGGATGTGACAGAGTTGGTTCAGAGCAAGACGTTCAGCATGAAGCTGCGTCCAAATGATCAACGTCTATGGAAGCTTATCAAGTTTGAAGCTGAATATGGTTTCAATTTATGGAAACCACACAAGCCGCGAACCGTGACAAAGATTGATCCAGTTACTCAAGAGAAAGATGTGACTTTGATTGTGAAAAGGCCACGCGTTATGAAGAATATGCCTTTGAAGAAAATGGAACAAGATTTTTACAAGATCTTCAAATGTGGCATTATGATTCGAGTACTGGAGAGGCTGTTATATGTGTAGAGCCTGATGAAGGATCATGGGATATGTCTAAAGATTTGTCTGAAACCGTGATCATGCACAAGAGAATTTATGGGCTATGGCGTGTAATCAGAGTATTGGATCCTATGTGGCTGGTCAACTGCTTAGAAATGGATATCGAACGCTTATTCTTCATCAATATCAGTTAAGAAGAAAAAGACAAGGAGCAGGCCATGCAGTTCCAGAAAATTGTGAATGTTTGTTATGCTAACAACATTAATTCAGGTAAAGAATGGAACACTTCATGGAGAAAGCAGGGAGATAAAGAGCAGGAAAAGAAAGATCAAAATGAAGAAAGGATCGAAGCATGACGAAAGCTGGCCACCCGTGAAAGGTTCAAGTTCGGGAACACGTACAACCACCTCCTCCTACAGATCAAACACGCATTGCTTCAGAAGAGCGTCGAAGGCCACGCAAGCGATTTTTTGGATGATTCAAGTCAAATATGTTTAAAGTTTTTTTGAAGCAAAAGTTTTGAAGACTGTCCAAGACTGCGACAACATCCAAGGGGGAGTCTGTTGGTGCACATACGTCTATTGCCTACGTCTAGGACAAGTCTGATGTATAGATAGGGTTTCGTAGCGTCAAAGGTTTAGTTTTGAAAATTGTGTATAGTTGTTACAATTTTCGTACGAAAATTTCTAAGGATTCTCGTACGAAAATCTTGAGTCTTGAGTCACTAGGTGCTGTCATGTCTTGCCTATAAATAGGTGACTTAGGATGTTTGTCAAGCATGTTGTTTTGAGGAATCAGTGGCGAAGCCCTGTCCGTGTCTGTAATCGTTTCAAACGTTAATCAATACACAGACGGTTAAACAGTAATCATCGCTTGTTCTTTGTTTGTTCAATCAGCTAGCAATGAATTCCGCCTCTGTTAGCTGAGTAAGTCTGACCGAAGCTCACTAAGTTGGGTCCGATCCTAAGCATTCACACATGTTCAGCCCGTCATTTCCAGTTTTGGTGTCGGTTCGCAACCGAAAGCCACAAAGTTTGACTTTGCTTTGACTTTCGATTATGAACCGATTTAGCAACTTTATGTTGGGGTTTTCACATGTTTATCAAAGTCATTTTATCCATATAAAATGAAAAATGCAGCGGAATAATTATTTAAAACATGTTAGTATGTTGATACAAAAACTCATTTTACGTAAAAACCCAAAACCCAGATCCATATATGAATATGCATGTTATCAAAACACAACCATAGGGTGTTTTAGAATACTACCTTTCAAAGAGCAAAATAGTTGAAGAAGATGAGTAGTCTTGAATGGTAATCTTCAAGGATGAAGACCTCAAGCTCGCATACCCCAAGCCTCCAACAAAAACACCTTATGTTGCTAGGATTTTCACTTATGAACACCTCCTTCAAAACTTCTCTTGGCCGAAAAATGTTGAGAGAAAAAGAGTGTGTTCTTGCACTTGTAAATTAGTGTGTATTCTTATGTGTAAGAGTGTGTTGGAGAATGGAATCAAAATCCTCCATATAATCTTGCAAGATCTTATGTTGGATTTTGTGAGATTCCATGAGATATTGCATGCATATCTATTGGTGGAAGATCCACCTTAGGAGGATACATATGGCTGGCCATTGGGCCAATTTTTGTACCCAATCAAATGCCTTCCTTTTTGAGATTTTTCATGTAACTTGATTGGACCAAAAAACCCTCTTGGGAAGACCATAAAGGGGCCTCAAGGGGTATGGTCCCAAAACCTTGCGCCAAGCGGGAGACCATACCCACTATTATCCACAAAGCAGACCTTGCGCAGACAATATCACAAGAGATAAACTTCATTTTTCCATGCGCCGGGCATCTGAGAAGAGAAACAATCATTTAACTACCTTGCGCTGGCTCGCGCAAGGAAATAGTTAAGCTTGAATACATCTTGTATCAGAAAACTACCGCGCGCTGGAAAGATGATCAGTGCAAAAGGAATCTTTTCTGTTACAACAGAAACGACACGTGGCAGCAGATCAAGAGATCACAGCTGTGAAATGTTCTAGAAGCCACAAAGGCTCAATCGTGTAGGGGCATAAAAGGTTACAGCAGAAATTACACGTGGCATGATCTGGTGCGCTCCTTGCAATCACGATGATGGCACATCTCGTAACAAAGAGTGAAGAAGTATCATATGCCACGTGGTGATTCCCCAGCCATCGATCAAGCCATGATCCGTGTGCTCGGATGGCAAATTAACCAACTAACACCGTTGGGAATATTCTGTGAACTCTCCCATCTCTCAAATTGGCGCCTAAAATCCGGTTATAAATAAGTAACTTCAGACAAGTAAGACATTCACTCTCACTTACTCTCTCTTACTTCTCTTTAACTATTCCGATCAACCTGTACTTATTCTCACGCTGGAGGGTGGTCACGGAGAGAACCCCATTCTCCCTATGGAGAGTCTAACGGTGGTTTGTTTTGCAGTGTTCATCAGAAGTTCTGTTCATTACGGCGAGCAATCGGAGGAGTAACCTTTTATGCAGAAACTCTCATCACAGATTTGATCTGATTCAAGTCGATTAGATCCGGTGTTTCATCAAGGCCGGTATATAGGGCCTATTTTTCACCCAATGAATTTTTTTCCTTTATTTAAATCTTTTATTTATATTTTATAACTTTTATAAAATATAATATAACATAATACAAGACTTTATGCAACATCTCATAACAATATAATGTTATTTAACCCATTAAATAACTATATAAAATATTCTCTCAAAATAAATTATCTATAAAATTTATTAGTTTCTCAAGTGCAATTATTTAGAAAACCAAGTTCTAAATATTCTAAGTGTTAATATTTATTTGTTTGATCTATCATAATAAATAAATATTATGGGTGCTTGTCTAGCTTGTTATTGGGTATGACCCGACTTGGATTATAACGTACTAGCCACATCAAATTAATATGTGTCTAGGGCATACTGATTCCAACAATCTCCCACTTGCACAAGATACATAGAAGATTGATGAAAGTAGTAAATACCGCCTAACAACGGTTTACTACCCCTAATACGTATGAGGAAGTGCTATTCAATAACAACATCTCCTTCAAGTCCCTTACTTGAACATGATTTAGGTGAATCAATCATTTATCCTTTTGTTTCAGATGTCATGTTGAATCCAGAGACATAGAATGATCATTCTCTGTTGATTTAACTTAAGCAGGCCTTAGACATTTTACTCTCAACAAATAAGAGGAACAAATCCCATCTTGGCTACATATGTCTCTCACAATCACCTTGTACCACACCTGAGCTTAGCCTTATGTACTGTCATGTTACGGACAGCAAAGAACTAGGTCAAGGTATAATATCTGGTGAATCTCAAGACCCAATATGTATCTCAGGTCAGAGGATACTATGATATTCGCCTTTACTCAAATTTACTTATGATCAATTATAAAACATTCTATGCAGTAACATTTGAGAGCGGGTCAGTCTGTATCCCACAATATTTATGAACTTTGGCAGCAACACTTTGCTCTATATTCATACATAATGAATCTCCGCCAATCCAAGTTCATAATAGTCTTACCTTCATATTTGTTCCCACAAATATGATCGACTACGGACATTTAGAATAATTAACTTATTCATGGATTTAAACATGCTAAAATGGAACATAACTCAAAATGCCATAATCATTTAAAAGAGTCAAAATAACAATTGTTCCATTATCCAAATACAAAGTAGATCAAATCCAATCACTAGAATATCGAAGTCCCAAGGCACAAGTATGATTCTCATGTTTTGGCCTTTCAAGGAGCTTCGTGAGTGGATCCGCAATGTTTTGATCAGTGTGAACCTTGCGAATACATATCTTTCCTTTTTCAACTTCATCGCTTATGTAGTTGAACCTCCGCTCTATATGCCTAGTCTTTTGGTGTGCACGAGGTTCCTTGATTTGAGCAATCGCACCCTTGTTATCACAAAAGATTTCCAAGAGGTCCTTAATGGTAGGGACTACCCCTAGATCAGCAATGAATTTCTTCAACCATGCAGCTTCTTGTGATGCCAAAGAAGCGGCAATTTATTCTGATTTGGTAGTGGACAATGCTACCACATCTTGCTTCGAGCTCGTCCAAGAGACTGTTGCTCCATTCAAATTGAAGACATACCCAGATTGTGATCGAGAATCATCTCGATCAGTTTGGAAACTCGCATCCGTGTAACCCTTTACAACGAGTTCCTCTTTGCCAGATCCATATATTAGAAACATATCCTTAGTCCTTCTAAGGTATTTCAATATGCTTTTAACAGCCATCCAATGATTGTCACCTGGATTTTGTTGGTATCTACTCGTCATTCTTAAAGCGCATGACACGTCCGGCCTATTGCATATCACTGTCACACCCCGACCCCAGCGGAATAAGAGTCGGGGCATAATTGGGTTATCACCAAAGCTCATGACATTTACTAATATGTTTCATATTTAATAAAGTCAAAGTTACATTTCAAACATCCAAACATGTTCATTCAATACAAGGAAAATAAGCCAAACATAACAATCCCAACACTAAATCGTTTTATTCTTCTAGTCCAAATCCTATGTGTTCCTAGCTGCAGCTGCTTCACCTGTATCATGTGTAAAATGGGAGTTTTTGGGTCAACATAAGTTGGCGAGTGAACCTTATTAGATAAACATTTATTAATAAATTAATTGTTAGTTTATCAATGAAAATTTGTGCATAATCATAGATGAGCAAATGTAAATAATCAAGTAATGGCAAATTGCAGTCACAACTATAACATACAATAACACATGGCAGCATACATGAACATACCAACATCATACTGTAAATAACATAAATGAAACTGTGCGATCAAGGCTCAATCAAACGGAGCGATCGTATTGCATGTACTGAAAATGAAAATGTCTGTGCGATCAAGGCTCAATCAAACGGAGCCGATCGTATGTGGGCACGCCAGGTTCAACCGCATAATAAAATGGGGAACATGCTCAACGCTCATAATGTAATGGGGAGCGGCGGCCTATGAAATTGCATGTACTGAATAATAAATTGCATCCAATAATAACTACTTAACAGCAACAAACTGAATACACAAGTTCATGATATGATATATGCACAATGGTTAAGTAATAATATATATATACAAAGACACATGATACACCCCAAAACGTGATTAAAACGGGGAATTTGTAAGATTCACTCACCTTGGGTGCGTTGGATTAGAGATGGTGAGATGCGCACGAATTAGATGAGCGGAACAACGAGAAATACTAACCTAAATAATGACGGAAAAAATATATTAAATGAGTGAATTTTATTAAGGATTTTAATGAAATTTTTAGATATATTTTTGTGAGTTTAAGGCTATTTTCTATCTTTAAAAATGTTATTTTTAAGTATTTTTAATTGATTTTTAAATTAAATTAAATAACTAAAAATATAAAAAAAATTGTTTATTTGCTTGACCGTTGACCGTTGACATGTTGACCTGTTGACTTGTTGACCGGTTCGATCAGGACATGGTTTGCGCTGGGTGAGGCTCGAACCCGAGACCTCCCGTACGCGTCACGCAGCTCTACCAACTGAGCTACGTGTCTAACCCGAAATAATCTTGTTTTTAATTATATTTATACCCTTATTCAGTTTAACCGAATTTCTTTTAAATTACAAAAACATTTTAATTCAACAAATCGGTGCCAGTGACGGGTTTCGAACTCGCACGTGTGACTTAGCGTTGCACACAGTCCACCGCTGGACTGTGTGTCTAACCTAGTTATTATCTCGGTTTTTATTATACTTATCAACTAACAGAGTTAACCCGGTTTAGTTTTAAACAAAAAGGCATTTTATTACATATGGAATGCGTGCATCAGGGATCGAACTCGGGACATGAGTGTGTATTTTGCACACAGTCCACCGCTGGACTGTGTGTCTAACCCGTTTAAAATACCAATTTTAATTAGTCTTATGTTATATTGCGTCTTCATCTTCTTCGTTGATTTTACCCGGAAAAACATATTCCGACTGTTATGACAGATTCATGACATATACGCTTTTCAGACATTACAAGTAATTTAAAAGTAAAGAATGGAGAGAGTTTGGGGAAAAAGGTGTACCGATTGATGTTGTTCACAGAATTCCGGCAGGGGTTCATCGGTTCTGAAGTGAACTCCGGCTGTTGAAACCAATTGACAGCTTTGTTCGATTATTTAAGAAGTTGAGGCACTTAAAAAAAGGGTTTAACAGAAGTTTGGAAGATCATACCAGTTCACGGTGTGTTTCCGAAAGTTTCAGGAGTTTTCCGGCGAAGGTAAGATTTTCGACAAACGTTGACTAGGATCGATTCTGATGGTGGAGTTGTGTTAGTGACCGATAAATCACATGATTGAAACAGAAAGAGTCGGAGGAAATACCGTGTGGATGTGAGTCCCGGTTTTCCGGCGACTTGCAGAATTTTTCCGGCGAGTTGATTTAAGCTTCTCCGGTGGACTGTAAGGTTGCGGAAATGTAATTGAAAGTCTTGCAGAGTGTTTTGAGTCGCAGGAAGGGTCTAGGATTGAAGTAATCCGAGAATTGAAAACTTTCGGTTATTAAACCGATCCACTTCCGAATTCAAGTTACATTCACGGCAGCATTGATTGGAATCGTCAGTTTATCGGTTATACTCGCTGAATCGCGAGTATCCAGATCGATTTTGGGCGTTTGATAACCGATTTCAGTTACAATTGGTAAAATCGATTGATTTACCTTAGTCCATAAAACCTATTTGTTTCCTAAAGATGACAGAAAACAAACAAGTGGCGGAGTGGTGATGTGTGTGTGCGTTAAGTCTTTGATGTTGTAACCGGCTGACCCGGGTTCGAGTCCCGGCAGCATCATAATTTTTTTATTCATTTTGTTTTAACTTTTTATCAAATATAATTTTCATAGTTTAGTTTATTTATTAATTATGTATCGTTTTAACTTAAAATAATCATAAATATTCAATGTAACTTTTATAACTTGATACTCGATTACAAAACGGAGCGGGTTTTGAAAACCCGATTTTTACAAATGTTACAGTATCCCCTACTTTTAGGAATTTCGTCCCGAAATTTAGGTAGTTGAAGTAGTAGGAAAAAGATGCGGGTATTTTTCACGCATTGAGTCTTCACGTTCCCAAGTAAACTCAGGTCCCCGTTTCGACTCCCAGCATACCCTAACAATTGGAATGTAGACTTCGTCGAAGACGTTTCTCCCTAGTCCATGATCTCCACTGGTCTTTCAATAAAATGCATAGATTCATCAATCTGAATATCTTCCAGCGGAATATGGAGATTCTCATCAGCGAGGCACTTCTTCAAGTTCGACACGTGGAATGTGGGATGAATCCTGTTGAGTTCTTCTGGTAGGTCAAGCTTGTATGCTACAGGACCTACCCTTTCGAGTATCTTGAAAGGTCCTACGTAACGAGGTGCTAGCTTCCCTTTTTGACCAAAACGAACTACTCCTTTCCACGGTGATACTTTAAAAGCACATGATCACCAATGTTAAACTCTAAGGCTTCCGTCGTTTATCTACATAACTCTTTTGACGACTTTGAGCTGCTAGAAGATTGTTTCAAATTTGATGAATCTTGTCTGTGGTTTCTTGGATCAAATCTGGACCAGTAATTTGTGCTTCCCTAATTTCGTGCCAACATACAGGAGATCGGAACTTACGACCATATAAGGCTTCAAAAGGTGCCATGCCGATGCTCGAATGATAGCTGTTGTTGTACGAAAATTCAACTAATGGTAGGTGGGCGTCCCAATTTCCCTTGAAGTCTATGACACATGCTCTAAGCATATCTTCAAGAGTTTGAATGGTGCGCTCAGACTGTCCATCAGTTTGAGGATGATAGGCGGTACTGAGATCTAATCGTGTGCCCATAGCGGATTGTATGCTTGCCATGTTCGTGAGGTGAAACGACCATCACGATCAGAAATAATACTTAATGGTACCCCATGTCGCTTACGATTTCGTTGATATAAATACGTGCAAGCTTTTCGTTCTTGAAATCTTCACGGATAGGAATAAAGTGAGCTGATTTTGTAAGTCGGTCTATAATTACCCATATTGTGTCATACCCACCAGAAGTGCGAGGTAACCCGGTAATGAAATCCATGGTTATATTTTCCCACTTCCATAAAAGGTATTTCCGGTTGGACTAGAAGTCCTGAGGGTCTTTGGTGTTCAGCCTTCACCTTGGAACATGTGAGGCACTTGGAAACAAAAACGGCAATATCCTTCTTCATTCCAGGCCACCAATAGGTGTATGTAGGTCTTGATACATCTTATCGGCTCCTGGGTGTATAGAATATCGCGTTTTGTGTGCTTCATTCATGAGAGTTTCACGAAGATTGTTGTGGTTAGGAATCCAGATACGATCTAGGTAATACAGAATACCGTCTGATTTAGTTTCAAGTTTTAGCTCGGCTCCACAGGACATCTCCTTTCGTACATCTTCTTCTGTTATTGAAACGTGTTGGGCTTCTCGAATTTGATCTTTAATGTCAGTTATAATTTGCGAACATAGAAGACGAATGGAGTTCGCATAACCCTTTCGACTAAGTGCATCAGCCACCACATTTGCTTTACCAGGGTGGTATCTATTTCACAGTCGTAATCATTTAGAAGTTCGACCCATCTTCGTTGCCTCATGTTTAACTCTTTTTGATTGAAGATATGTTGAAGACTCTTGTGGTCAGTGTATATTTCACACTTAGTACCATAGAGATAATGTCTCCATATCTTAAGAGTGAACACAACGGCTCCAAGTTCTAGGTCATGAGTGGTGTAGTTCTTTTCATGTGTCTTGAGTTGTCTCAAAGCATAAGCTATGACTTTTCCTCTTTGCATTAGAACGCAGCCTAATCCTTGCCCTGACGCGTCGCAATAGACTACAAAATCATCACAACCTTCAGGAAGAGTGAGGATTGGTGCATCACAAAGTTTTTGTTTAAGAGTTTGAAAGGCTTCTTCTTGCTTGGGTCCCCATATGAAAGGTTTTCCCTTATGAGTTAAAGCCGTGAGTGGTACAGCAATGCGAGAGAAATTTGAAATGAACCGACGATAATAGCCAGCTAGTCCAAGAAAAGATCTTACTTCAGTTGGTGTACGTGGAGCTTGCCATTCTTGAACCGCTTTGATCTTTGAAGGGTCAACATGTATTCCCTTGTCATTGACTACATGCCCGAGGAATTGCACCTCTTTTAACCAGAATTCACATTTGGAGAACTTGGCATAAAGCTTTTCCTTTTCTAGAAGTGCAAGAACGAGTCGAAGATGACGCTCATGATCAGATTTAGATTTTGAATAAATAAGAATATCGTCGATGAAGACTATAACAAATCGATCAAGATAAGGTTTGCAGACTCTGTTCATTAGGTCCATGAAGACAGCTGGTGCGTTGGTTAAACCAAATGGCATAACCATGAATTCATAGTGGCCATAACGAGTTCGAAAAGCAGTCTTAGGGACGTCTTCTTCATGCACTCTAAGTTGATGATAGCCAGATCGAAGGTCGATTTTTGAAAAGCAGCTGGCACCTTGAAGTTGGTCAAGAAGATCATCAATGCGAGGTAAAGGATAGCGATTCTTTATTGTTAACTTGTTGAGCTCTCTGTAGTCGATGCACATACGAAACGATCCATCTTTCTTCTTTACAAAAAGAACAGGTGCATCCCAAGGCGACGAGCTAGGACGTATGAATCCCTTGTCAGTCAACTCTTGTAATTGACTGGCTAGCTCTTGCATGTCAGAGGGGGCTAACCTATAAGGAGACTTTGCAACTGGTGTAGCACCAGGTATAAGATCAATACGGAATTCGACGTCTCTAACTGGAGGAAGTCCTGAAATGTCGTCAAGAAAAACTTGTGGGAAGTCTTTTACTATAGGAATGTCTTCAAGTTTCTTCTCCATGGTTCCCTTTTTGATGATATGAGCTAAAAACGCGACATAATTCTTGCGAAGATATTTTTGAGCTTGAAGACAAGACATTAAGCTGAGCCCTTTCGACGAGGTTTCTCCAATGATTCGAAGAGTCTGTCCGTTTGAAAGAGGAATACGAATAAATTTTTCACGACATACAACTTCTGCCTGATGTTGACTGAGCCAATCCATACCGATTATGATATCAAAACTTCCCAGCTTCATAGGAATAAGGTCGACTGAGAAATCGTGGTTGTTTAAGGTGAGTGTACAGTTGCGTATAATAGAGTTTAATGAAACTGGTTTCCCATCCGCAACTTTTACCGTTATGGATTTCATGAGCTTATCCCGATTTTTGTTTAAGATAGGTTCAAATTCTAAAGACACAAAACTTCTATCCGCACCAGTATCAAATAACATAGATGCATATCTACCATTTATAAGGAACGTATCGTTAACCACATTGCCGTCAGCTCTGGCCTGGTTAGCGTTGATATTGAAAGCTCTCCCTCTTGCAGGTGGAGGAGCTTGGTTTGCTTGATTCACCGGGTTGGCTTGGGCCTGAGCATGAATAATATTAACCAACCTTGGACAAGTGTTTCGGAAACGGCTTGGGTCGCCGCAATTGTAGCAAGCCCGCATTGGTTGACCCATAGGATAATTGGGCTGGTAATATGTTTGGGCTAAATGTTGAGTGGGTGGTAGTAGGGGTTGTTGGCCTTGGCCCATTATTTGTTGGTGGGTTTGGGTTAAAGGTTGGTGGCGGTTCGTTCGTTGAGGCATGCGGCAAGTTTGAACATTATGACCCGCGCGACCGCAGCCGGTGCAATATTGACAGGGATGATCAGGGGAATGGTGATATTGGCAACGGTTACATTTTGGTAACGGGCCTGTGTAGGGTCTTCTGTATGGTGCGGGTGAAGGAGTGACTTGAGTAATGGGTGCAGCAGGAATAGGGAGTTGGTTTGAGTAACTGCAAAATTTCTGGTGTTGCGCTTCCTCTTATTAGCAAACTTAGAGGAAAGAATGGGGTGGTTTGAAGTTTGTCCCTCAACAAGGGCTTTCTTCTTCTCTTCTTTGAACTTCCCGTTGCGAATTCGGTTTTCGGTCAGTTCAGTTGCTAACTCCATAGCAGCTTCAAGTGTTACTGGTGAAACGCTGAGAACTGAATCTTGGATTTTCGAGGGAAGTCCTCGAATATAGTGCTCGATCAGACGATAGGTTGGAGTGAACAAATTTGGAACCATTTGGTTCAACTCCAAGAACCTCTTGTTATATGTAGTGTGATCACCCTCCTTTTGCTTTAGAGAATGAAATTCGTCCTCCAGCTTTTTAATTTCACTTCTAGGACAGAAACGCCTAGTCATGATTTCCCTTAACTCCTCCCAAGTTAAGGCCATCGCATCTTCAGTTCCCCTCTTCCCTTTCTCAGTATTCCACCATGTGAGAGCTACCCCAAATAGTCTCCCGGTGGCGTATCGAACCTTGCGATCCTCAGGACAATCGCAGTTTAGAAAGGTGTTTTCCATCTCCTCGAACCAATGTAGGAGAGCAGTGACACCCTCGGTCCCTTCAAATTTAGGAGGATCACAAGACTTAATATGTTTGTAAGAGCACTTACTGGTAGAAGGTTGTCAATGTTCTGGTCCTGTTGTTGGGGAGGGTTAGTAGGATTTGTAGCAAGGGCTTGTTGTACTTGTACCACAATGTCAGGCAATATCGTGGCCATTTGTTTCACGATCTGAGTGGCCAAACGTTCCTGAGACCTTCCCGATCTTTTACCCTTCGTTACTGTCTAGACGACATCTACAGGATCATAAAATCAGAAGATTGTGAGTTTATGGTGTCTTTTTAGGTGTCATGTGTCTTTAAGAAAATGAAAATAACATAAATATCAATAATGCAACTACATCCATAGGATGTCTTGGGTTCGCTCATGTTGGGCCTCAAATGTCCCCCATACCTTCACCTACATAGTCATGTGGGCCCCCATGGCTATTGGCTTGGTAGGATTCACATTAGTATTGGCAATTTAACACTCGCATCCCCCGAATGCAAACCACAAAATATGTTCATGAGATGTTTGGTCGGAACGTGTCCAGGTGTAGACACAATGACAACTCAAAGTGGAATTAGCTCACACGACGTTTGGTATAGCATGCTTTGGCCTAATAGGTACTTCGTACTCTCATCGTTAGTCCCCAGGTAGGCAAACTGGTCCTTTATTTTGGATTTATACGAATGCCAGCCTAGACAGGACGTTCCGACTACCGGTACTGGTACCCTTCCAGTTACTACATGCCCGTCATGAGAACTCACTTTGATGGGATTTGAAAACACGAAAATCATTGTAAAAACAATCATGATGTGGTGTGTGCTTTCATGGATGTGATATGTTATGAGCATACGATTTCATTATAGGTATTATATGATAATACATACTTATGAACATGCTTGCACAATATCAAATGTAACATTTAACATAAAACATATAAACATCATGAAACATATAACACACAAAATTCTTATAAGTTTCTAATCGACTATAGTATAGGCTCTAAGGGTCTAATAACCTATCCTATATCCCTATAGTCATGGCTCTGATACCAATCTGTCACACCCCGACCCGCAGCGGAATAAGAGTCGGGCATAATTGGGTTATCACAAAAGCTCATGACATTTACTAATATGTTTCATATTTAATAAAGTCAAAGTTACATTTCAAACATCCAAACATGTTCATTCAATACAAGGAAAATAAGCCAAACATAACAATCCCAACACTAAATCGTTTTATTCTTCTAGTCCAAATCCTATGTGTTCCTAGCTGCAGCTGCTTCACCTGTATCATGTGTAAAATGGGAGTTTTTGGGTCAACATAAGTTGGCGAGTGAACCTTATTAGATAAACATTTATTAATAAATTAATTGTTAGTTTATCAATGAAAATTTGTGCATAATCATAGATGAGCAAATGTAAATAATCAAGTAATGCAAATTGCAGTCACAACTATAACATACAATAACACATGGCAGCATACATGAACATACCAACATCATACTGTAAATAACATAAATGAAACTGTGCGATCAAGGCTCAATCAAACGGAGCGATCGTATTGCATGTACTGAAAATGAAAATGTCTGTGCGATCAAGGCTCAATCAAACGGAGCCGATCGTATGTGGGCACGCCAGGTTCAACCGCATAATAAAATGGGGAACATGCTCAACGCTCATAATGTAATGGGGAGCGGCGGCCTATGAAATTGCATGTACTGAATAATAAATTGCATCCAATAATAACTACTTAACAGCAACAAACTGAATACACAAGTTCATGATATGATATATGCACAATGGTTAAGTAATAATAATATATATACAAAGACACATGATACACCCCAAAACGTGATTAAAACGGGGAATTTGTAAGATTCACTCACCTTGGGTGCGTTGGATTAGAGATGGTGAGATGCGCACGAATTAGATGAGCGGAACAACGAGAAATACTAACCTAAATAATGACGGAAAAAATATATTAAATGAGTGGATTTTATTAAGGATTTTAATGAAATTTTTAGATATATTTTTGTGAGTTTAAGGCTATTTTCTATCTTTAAAAATGTTATTTTTAAGTATTTTTAATTGATTTTTAAATTAAATTAAATAAATAAAAATATAAAAAAAATTGTTTATTTTGCGTTGACCGTTGACGTTGACCGTTGACCTGTTGACCTGTTGACTTGTTGACCGGTTCGGTCAGGACATGGTTTGCGCTGGGTGAGGCTCGAACCCGAGACCTCCCGTACGCGTGCACGCAGCTCTACCAACTGAGCTACGTGTCTAACCCGAAATAATCTTGTTTTTAATTATATTTATACCCTTATTCAGTTTAACCGAATTTCTTTTAAATTACAAAAACATTTTAATTCAACAAATCGGTGCCAGTGACGGGTTTCAAACTCGCGACGTGTGACTTAGCGTTGCACACAGTCCACCGCTGGACTGTGTGTCTAACCTGGTTATTATCTCGATTTTTATTATACTTATCAACTAACAGAGTTAACCCGGTTTAGTTTTAAACAAAAAGGCATTTTATTACATATGGAGTGCGTGCATCAGGGATCGAACTCGGGACATGCGTGTGTATTTTGCACACAGTCCACCGCTGGTCTAACCCGTTTAAAATACCAATTTTAATTAGTCTTATGTTATATTGCGTCTTCATCTTCTTCGTTGATTTTATCCGGAAAAACATATTCCGACTGTTATAACCGATTCATGACATATACGCTTTTCAGACATTACAAGTAATTTAAAAGTAAAGAATGGAGAGAGTTTGGGGAAAAAGGTGTACCGATTGATGTTGTTCACAGAATTCCGGCAGGGGTTCGTCGGTTCTGAAGGTGAACTCCGGCTGTTGAAACCAATTGACAGCTTTGTTCGATTATTTAAGAAGTTGAGGCACTTAAACAAGGTTTAACAGAAGTTTGGAAGATCATACCAGTTCACGGTGTGTTTCCGGAAGTTTCAGGAGTTTTCCGGCGAAGGTAAGATTTTCGACAAACGTTGACTAGGATCGATTCTGATGGTGGAGTTGTGTTAGTGACCGATAAATCACATGATTGAAACAGAAAGAGTCGGAGGAAATACCGTGTGGATGTGAGTCCCGGTTTTCCGGCGACTTGTAGAATTTTTCCGGCGAGTTGATTTAAGCTTCTCCGGTGGACTGTAAGGTTGCGGAAATGTAATTGAAGTCTTGCAGAGTGTTTTGAGTCGCAGGAAGGGTCTAGGATTGAAGTAATCCGAGAATTGAAAACTTTCGGTTATCAAAACCGATCCACTTCCGAATTCAAGTTACATTCATGAAGCATTGATTGGAATCGTCAGTTTATCGGTTATACTCGCTGAATCGCGAGTATCCAAATCGATTTTGGGCATTTGATAACCGATTTCAGTTATAATTGGTAAAATCGATTGATTTACCTTAGTCCATAAAACCTATTTGTTTCCTAAAGATGACAGAAAACAAACAAGTGGCGGAGTGGTGATGTGTGTGTGCGTTAAGTCTTTGATGTTGTAACCGGCTGACCCGGGTTCGAGTCCCGGCAGCATCATAATTTTTTTATTCATTTTGTTTTAACTTTTTATCAAATATAATTTTCATAGTTTAGTTTATTTATTAATTATGTATCGTTTTAACTCAAAATAATCATAAATATTCAATGTAACTTTTATAACTTGATACTCGATTACAAAACGGAGCGGGTTTTGAAAACCCGATTTTTACAAATGTTACAATCACTGCATACATGATGGATCCTATAGCAGACGCATATGGGGCTCCTTTCATTCTTTCTTGCTCATCCTGTGAGCTTGGACATTGAGACGCATTCAATATCGTTCCCTTTTGAATAGGTACCAAACTTTCTTAGAGTTTTCCATCTTGAACGTTTTCAAGATTTTGTCAATGTATGCACTTTGATTTAAACCTATCAAGCATCTTGATCTATCCTTATAGATCTTTATTCCCAAAATATAGGCGGCTTCACCAAGATCCTTAATGAAAAACAACTTCCAAGCCAAGTTCTTACACCTTCCATGGTTGTAATGTCATTTCCAAATAGTAGAATGTCATTGACATACGGTACTAGGAAAGTGATGATGCTCCCACTAGCCTTCTTATACACACAAGCTTCATCACAGTTTTTGATAAAACCAAATTTCTTGATCTCTTCATCAAAATGATGATTCCAACTTCTTGATGCTTGTTTCAATCCATAGATTGATTTCTTCAACTTGCATACATTATTAGGATATGTTGGATCGACAAAACCTTCAGGCTGAACCATATAGACATTTCATCAAGATATCCATTGAGGAAAGCCGTTTTGACATCCATTTGCCAAATATCATAATCATAATGTGCAGCTATGGCAAATAATATCCTAATTGACTTTAGCATCGCCATGGGCGAGAAGGTCTCATCATAATCAACCCCTTGCTACAAGTCTCGCTTTATAAGTATCTAAGTTATAAACCCCTTGCTACAAGCCTCGCTTTATAAGTATCCAAGTCTCATCATAATCAATCCCTTGCTACAAGTCTCGCTTTATAAGTATCCAAGCTACCATGCATATCGGTTTTCTTCTTGAAAACCCACTTACTTCCAACTACTTTGGAGTTAAGAGGTGGCACAACCAATTCCCATACATGGTTGTCATACACGGATTACATCTCTACGTTCATGGCTTCATGCCACTTATCACAATCGGATTGTGACATTGCATCATGGTATGTGGTTGGTTCATCCGAATCTACCACGTAGCATCCATCCATAAAAAATCCATATCTTTTGGTTGAATTACTAATTCTACCAGACTTGTGATCGTTTTGTGTGTATTGATCAACCATTTGATCACTTTCAACATCCTCTTGTTGAGTGCTAGTATCAACCAAACGTGTATTGGCTTGTGGTTCTTGATCCTCCTCAAGTTCCACCGTTCTACCACTAGGCCCTTCCATAAGGAACTTAGCTTCTAAGAACTTACCCTTTCAAGCAACAAATACCTTGTGTTTGGTTGGATCGTAGAAGTAATATCATATATCATCTTTGGGATATCCTACAAAGATACACTTAGTGGATCGGACTTACAATTCATTTGGGGTGTATTGCTTGACATAAGCTTCACAACCCCATACCCTTAAGAATGATAATGATGGAGGCTTTGCATACCATATTTCAAAAGGTGTCCTCTCCACTTTCTTGATTGGGGCCATATTTAATATATGGACCGCCGAGAGCAAAGCGTAACCCTAAAATGATAGAGGTAATGTGCTCCTAGCCATCATAGATCGAACCATATCCAATAGAGTTCGATTCCTCCTTTTAGATACACCATTATGTTGTAGTGTTCCAGGTGGAGTAAGTTGTGAGATAATTCCACAACTCCTAAGATGATCTTGAAAAGCATCACTAAGGTATTCACCTCCTCTATCGGTGCGAAGGACTTTGATTGTTTTCTTGAGTTGATTTTCTACTTCACTTTTAAAAATTTTTGAACATTTCAAATGCCTCATCCTTGTGTCTTAGTAAATACATATAACCATAACGACCATAGTCGTCGGTAAAAGTAATGAAGTATCTTTCACCATTCCTAGTCATTGGCTTAAAAGGACCACACGCATCCGAATGTATGATGCCTAATAAGTCCTTTGCCCTTTCAAAGGTGCCACTAAAAGGTTCCTTACTCATTTTGCCTTGTAAACAAGATTCACATACATCAAATGAACCATCTTCATTTGTTTCCAAAAGACCATTCTTTCAAAGTGTTTGCATGCGATTTTTGTTTATATGTCCAAGGCGACAATGCCAAAGATAGGAATCACTCAAATCTATTTTGAGTTTCTTGGTGGTCACTTGGTACATTGAGCTATCATATGATGTGTCATCTTGAACTAATTCATAAATACCATTTAAAGGCATAGCTTTAAAGTAAAACACATCATGCATAGAAACATAAATGTCATGGTTAACAAATTCGAAATTAAAACCATAATGTCTTAAAAGGAAATTGAAATAATGTTCCTAGTCAAACTAGGAGCATACAAAACATTTTTCAAAATCACTTCCAAACCACTTTGAAGCTTAAACACATAGTCTCCTTGGGCTTCGACTTCAACTTTTGCTCCATTGCCCATGAAGAGACTAGCGTCTCCCTTCTTATAATGCCTATTTCTTTTGAACCCCTGCAACAAATTGCAAATATGAGTTCCACATCCGGTATCTAGTACCCAAGTGTTAGAAGAAATAACATTAAGCTCAACATGTATCATAAAGATTGTACCTGAGGTTTGCCCTGCATCCCTCTTGTTTTTCAACTCCTTGAGATAGGTTGGACAATTTCTTTTCCAATGTCCTATCTCTCCACACTCAAAGCATGGGATATTCGAGGCAACCTTTTGCTTCTTTTCCTTTGGTTTCATGGGTTCTGCTTTAGCCTTTCCTTTCCCTTTCCCTTCCCTTTGATGTGTCCCTTCCTTTTGGTAAAACTTGCCTTGGAGTCGGGGTGGGGCCTCTTCTTGTTTCCTCCCTCATTGATTGTTAGGACGGGTAAAGCCTTTTTACCTATGCCCGCCTCGGTAGTTTTGAGCATTGCATGAAATTCACCAATGCTCTTGTCCCATCCGTTCATGTTATAGTTCATAACAAAAGTCTCAAATTTCTTTGTTAAAGAGTTGAGGATCAAATCCATAGCCAACTCTTTAGAGACAGGACAACTGAGCCTTTCGAGGCGATCAATGTGGCTTTTCATCTTAAGGACATAAGATGAGACCGACTGTGTTTCCTCCATTCGACATGTATGAAGCGCCCGAACCGTTTCGAAGCGTTCTACCCTTGCTTGTTGAAGGAACATTTCCTTCAATTGGGTAATCATGTCGTATTCGGGAATCATAGTTCCCAACATGAGGCAAGAGGCTTGCATGGAGTCCTTGGTATACTTAACCCAATCGTTATAGGCATCCTCGTCTTTTACGTTAGGTTTATCAGGAATAGGATCGTCCAACACATAGGATATCTTCTCTTGCTTGAGAACAATTCTCAAGTTTCGATACCAATCCATGAAGTTGTTATGGTTGAGACAATCCTTTTCAAGGATTGTTCTTAGTGATAGGTTACGGACGGTTTGGGTAATTGTGTTTGCATTGTTAGCGGCCATCTACAAAATTTTAACAAAGTTCAATTTTAGTATTTTTGATATTATTAAATTTTAATCATTAATACCCTTTTATGTCTCATAGACAATTAATAATTAAAATCTAGAATCCAACGTTACACTTAAATATTGGTTAGGTGACCTTTATCCCATTATTTAAATTAACAAGGCAGTCAACGTTTGACGATTGCAACCCTTTGCAATTTCTAGCCATATGGGATCGTTAAAAATCTTTATGTTTAGTTGGCATGTTTAATCCCATCAACACCTTTGTACGCCATGCTTCGGTGACCCTAATCACATGGTTTCCAAATCAAGTCGTCCAACTTACACACACATGTGAGTTTACACATACAAGTGGTTAGGTGACCTTTATCTCACAAATATGGTAAGCCCATGTCACACCCTGACCCGCAGCGGAAAAGGTGATCGGGGCATGATTGGGTTATCATCAAAGCTCATGACTTTTATTTTAACGTTTCATATTCATTAATACAATTTAATGGAAATTTACAATAAATATTACAACATGTCCTAAATATCAATCTAGGCTTCATTGTTTTCTTCTAAGGCATTTCCTATGTTTTCCTTGCTTCATCCTGTTCACCTGTATCATGTGTAAAAAGGGTTTTTGGATCAACAAAAAGTTGGCGAGTGAATCCTATGGAAAACATTTGAACAAGTTTATTTAATTGATTATGAAATAAAGTGCACAACCACACATGAGTAAAAATAGATGTAAACTTATTCATAAATCAATTTAATATTAAAAATACACACATGAACAAAAATGGATCGTTTAGAGGCACGCGTTGCTCAACTCGTCTCTCACGAGGAACTGATGGGCCTAATGAATGAATTGCATAAACATGATAATATGAAAGACATAACTACAAACAATATAAACTCAATAATACACACATGAACAATAATGGATTGATTTTGAGGCACGGGTTGCTCAACTCGTCTCCCACGAGGAACTGATGGGCTTAATGAATGAATTTCATATAGGTTGACAAAATGAAATACATAATCACAACAATATAAACAATCTAAGTTTAGATCACGATATGGTAGGGCACAAGTTTAAATAAACGAGTTAATTATTTTGTGACACATGACACACCCCAAAACGTGTAATTAAAAAGGGGGAGTTGTAAGATTCACTCACAGTGGGTGCGTTCGGTTGATGATGTTGAATGCACGCGAAGTGGTTTTAACCACGAGTGAAATTAACCTAGATAAATAGCATTATGGTTCGGTAAGTAAACGGATTTTATTAATCCATTTTAGTAGGATTGTTGGGTGTATTTTTGTGAGTTTAAGGCTATTTTCTAACCTTAAAAATGTTATTTTTAAGTATTTTTAATTGATTTTTAATTAAAATAAATAAATAAAAATAAAAAAAAAATTGACTTTTTTGACCGTTGACCGTTGACCATTGACCATTGACTGTTTGACTTTGACCGGTTCGTATGCGTGTATGTGTGCGCTGAGTGAGGCTCGAACCCGAGACCTCCCGTACGCGTGCACGCAGCTCTACCAACTGAGCTACGTGTCTAACCCGAAATATTTCTGTTTTTAATTATATTTATATACTAATTAGATTAAACTGAAAATCATTTATTTTTCAAAAATGATTTAATGCATCGGACCGGGCGCTCCACAGGTCTCGAACCCGGGACCTGTGGTTTAGGTTAACACACAGTCCACCGCTGGACTGTGTGTTTAACTTGTTAAATAATCCGATTTATATTATACTTATGAACAAACTTCATTATTTCATTTCTGCCTTATTTTAAAAAGTTAGATAATTGTCCGAATCGGTGCAGTAGACCGGACTCGAACTCGTGACGTGTGTTTAAACATTCACACAGTCCACCGCTGGACTGTGTGTCTATCTTGGTTATTATTCCGGTTATTATTAAACTTAACATGTACAGCGGTGACTCCGGTTCGGTTAACAAAAAAGACATTTTTATTAAGGCAGCATGCGTGGGACAAGATTCGAACTCGAGACGTTTACGTGTTTAATGTGCACACAGTCCACCGCTGGACTGTGTGTCTAACCCGAGTTATAACTTGATTTAAATTAAACTTATGTGTTACCGAAACTTCGTCTTCTTCGTCAGTTTTAACTAGAAACGATGACTGACTGGTTCGAAGTTTTAATCATGTTCGTTAGCGTGTTTCAGTTAATTACAGGTGAGATATAAATAAAAAGAAAAGAAAAATTAGGCGTAAGGTATACCGACTGGACTCCTCTGTTTCTCCGGCGAAACTCCGGTGACAGCAAAAGATTCCGGCCACGTGTGTCTTGCGGCAGAGAGTCTTCAGAAAGCTTGAAAAGGATGTGGGTGACTTCGGTATAAGCTCAGGGGGTTTAGTAAGGCTCAGAAGTGAAGGATTAGGTTTTCCGGCGATGTGCAGAAGTCTTCCGGTGAGTGAAATTACGTCGGGTAAAGGTGCGGTTTTGAGCGAAAAAGCTTGCAGAGGTTCGAGGAGGTATTTATAGGGCAGGTCGTCGATGAATTTGGTCCGATTTCCGACTTGATTCGTCGGTTAAAAATTCTCCGGCGGTTATAGCTTGTGTCGCGGGTTCAGGCGTCGGTTATAACCGATGTGGGTTTAAATGTTTACGTTAAGACTTGAAGAAACCGTCAAATCTCGCGAGATCGCCGGGATTTCCGACGACTGAAATTTGGGCGCCGGTTTTGAATTCGAGAATCATGATATGAATTAATTGATTCTAATAATTAACAAGGAACACTAGTGGCGCAGTGGTTGAGTGTGCGTGTGTTAAGTTGCTGAACCGGTTGACTGACCCGGGTTCGAAACCCGGCAGAACCATTATATTTTTATTTCATTATTTTTAACAATTTTTCAAAACAAATCATATATTCCAATATAATAATTAATTATGTATCGTTTAAAATTAATTTGGGCATTAAATACGCCACGAAATTTTAAACTGATCGTTCGGTTAATAAACGGAGCGGGTTTGGTAAAATCCGTTTTTGACGGATGTTACAGTATCCCCTGCTTTTTAGAAATTTTGTCCCGAAATTTAAGTAGTGATATATTTGACTAAAAGAATGATGGTGTTTAGTTTGACAGTTACTTAGAAGAAAAAGTAAGAGTTTAAATTTTTGTTTGAGGCGGTAACGTCCCTTGTAAGGGTTAAGTACCCTATTACAGGAATCGCTTTTTGTTACCTACCGTAAAAGTATTGATAAGCAGAATTGATTCGCTAAATATGATATCATGCATAAGAGTTTGGATATGTTTGGAAGGATATGATTATATCCTAAGGCAAAACTTCTAATACTACAAACTACATGGAACTTCTCATAACCATCTAACAATACCTCTGATCCTTTGACAAGAATACTTATATATAGGAAGTACCAGCGGCGTATCCACCATATTCTTGTCAAATTTTCATTGGTTTTATCAGTAAGTTATGATTGGTTCTATGACTATAGAACATAAATGAACACAACAGCTAATATTTGAATCCACATTCTGATAGCATATATGTTTGAATGGTGACAGTTCCTCTCTCGTTTGTTATGATGGAGAGGTTAGTTTATGTAGAAATGGAACACAATCCAATTTCTTTAAATAGCGAGATGTATAATGTAACCAAATTTAACAGCAATACTAATCCTACATGGAACTTCTCATAACCGCCTGATAATGCCTCTGATCCTTTGCAAGAATACTTATATATAGAAGTACCAGCGGCGTATCCACCATATTCTTGTCAAATTTTCGTTGGTTTATCGCAAGTTATGATTAGTTACCAGAAACTACTAAATCCTACATAGAACTTCTCATAACCGTCTGACAATGCCTCTGATCCTTTGACAAGAATACTTATATATAGGAAGTACCAGCGGCGTATCCACCATATTCTCGTCAAATTTCATTGGTTTTATCAGTGAATTATGATTAGTCCTTATGACTCTACAACCAATACACAAACACAAAATACTGAAATGAAAATGTCTGTGCGATCAAGGCTCATCAAATGGAGCCGATCGTATTGCATGTACTGAAAATGAAATGTCTGTGCGATCAAGGCTCAATCAAGCGGAGCCGTCGTATTGCATGTACTGAAATAATAAATTTAATCTAAACAACAATCACACAAAAGCTTATACATGGAACCTCTCATAACCGCTGATAATGCCTCCGATCCTTTGACAAGAATACTTATATATAGGAAGTACCAGCGGCGTATCCACCATATTCTGTCAAATTTTCATTGACTTTATCACAAGTTATGATTAGTTCTATGTGACTCTACAACAAACACACAACCACAAGATACTGATAATGAAAATGTCTGTGCGATCAAGGCTCAATCAAACGGAGCCGATCGTATTGCATGTACTGAAAATGAAAATGTCTGTGCGATCAAGGCTCAATCAAACGGAGCCGATCGTATTGCATGTACTGAAAATAATAAATTTAATCTAAACAACAATCACACAAACAGCTATACATGGAACCTCTCATAACCGCCTGATAATGCCTCCGATCCTTTGACAAGAATACTTATATATAGGAAGTACCAGCGGCGTATCCACCATATTCTCGTCAAATTCTCATTGACTTTATCCGCAAGTTATGATTAGTTCTATGTGACTCTACAACAAACACAACAACCACAAGATACTGATAATGAAAATGTCTGTGCGATCAAGGCTCAATCAAACGGAGCCGATCGTATTGATGTACTGAAATGAAAATGTCTGTGCGATCAAGGCTCAATCAAACGGGAGCCGATCGTATTGCATGTACTAAATAATAATAAATTATTACTATAAACAATAATACACAAACAGTTATACATGGAACCTCTCATAACCGCCAGATAATGCTTCTGATCCTTTGACAAGAATACTTATATATAGGAAGTACCAGCGGCGTATCCACCATATTCTTGTCAAAGTTTCATTGCTTTATCCTAAGTTATGTTTTGGTTCTATGTGATTAAAAAAACACAAAACTAAACGATAGGAGTTGAATCTGGATCTTCGGTGAAGGAGGACTGTTGGGAAAATGTATCTTCGTTTGGGCCGTCATTATCTTCGACAGGATTGGCGTTGATGTTGAAGACTCTTCCTCTTGCTGGTGGCCTAGCGGTTGGGTTTTCTTGGTTTACTTGGTTAACTGGGTTTGATTGGGCTTGAGCGTTTATGATGTTAACCAATCGAGGGCACGTGTTTCTAAAGTGGGTAGGGTCGCCACAATTGAAACAAGCTCGAACATATGGGAACATGGGGTATTGGGGTTGTTGATAGGTTTGGACCATGTTTTGAGTAGGGGAGAGATTTGGTTTTGAAAGGTGCGGCAAACCTTGCTCAAATGACCATAGCGTCCACAAGTTGCACATAGTCGACAAGGTAAGGTAAGGGGATGGTGATAAAAACAGTTGTTGCATCGAGGGTGAGGTCCAAGATATGGTTTCTTATTTGGGTAAGTTGAGTTGGGTGCCACTTGAGTGATTGGGATAGCTTGGATGGGTATGCGTGTGAAATTGGTTGATTTCGTTGGATAGTAGCGAAAAGTTGCCCGTCTCTTTTTCTCTTAGAATTGGGTTGAGAGGGGATTCGGTTTGGGTGTAGTCGGAGGTTTCAGTCGATGCTTTATCCTTCTTCTTCTCCTCCTTGAAGTCTTTGTTCCGGATTCGGTTCTCGGTGAGCTCTGTTGTTAGCTCCATTGCTGCTTCCAAAGTTGCAGGCGTGGTACTTATTACAGAGTCTTGAATTTTGACGGAAGACCACGAATGTAGTGCTCGATCAAACGGTAGAGGGGAGTGAACATGTTGGGAACCATTTGATGTAACTCGAGGAATCTTTTGTTGTAGTGGTGTGGTTCGCTTCCTTTTGCTTCAACAAATAAAACTCATCTTCTAATTTCTTGATTTCGCTCCTTGGGCAAAATCGTCTGGTCATGATTTCTTTAATTCTTCCAAGTTAAAGTCATAGCATCTTCAACACCTCGTTTGGCCTTCTCTGTATTCCACCAAGTAAGTGCTATCCATATAATCGACCGGTAGCATAACGCACTTTGCGATCATCGGGGCAATCGCAATTTAGAAAAGTGTTTTCCATCTCTTCAAACCAATGGAGGAGAGCGGTGACACCTTCAGTCCCTTTGTATTTTGGAGGGTCGCATGATTTGAAATGCTTGTAGGTGCATTTATGGTATTTGGGGAGAGTTGATAACGTTTTGATTTCTTGATTGACAGGATTAGCGGTAAGTGCTTGTTGGACTTGGATTACAATGTTGGGTATTACGGCAGCCATTGTTGAGCGATTAGGGCAGCCATGTGTTCGGGGCTTTTCCTGCTCTCTCTTCCTACGAGCGTGGTTAGAAGACATCTACAAGAATACATGTCAAGAGTATGAGTTGGATGCTTTTGGGATCATGGGTCGCATTCAGGAATGAACGTTCATAAAATAATTATAGAAAAATAAATCTACTACATCCATAGGATGTCTTGGGCTTTGCTCGCCATTAGGCCCTACATGCCGCCATACTTCACCTTCGTAATCATGTGGGCCCCCATGAATACCGGGTTTTTCATATGGTTCGCATGTGTTAGCCTGGTTGCGTACACTAAACCGAGAAAATCGAGAAATATGTATACAACGTATGGTATTCGGAATGTGTCCAGGTGTAGACACGGTGACACCTCAAAGTGGGTTAGTTCGAACGACGTTTGGTGTGGCATGCTTTGGCCTAATAGGTCCTTCGTACTCTCATCGTTGGTCCCCAGGTAGGCAAATGGTCCGTTATATTGGATTTATACGAATGCCAACCTAGACAGGACGTTCCGACTACCGGTACTTGTACCCTTCCAGTTACTACATGCCCGTCGCAGAACTTACTTTGATGAGATTTGAAAATTGCAACAAAATCTTTGAATAACCAAAGTATGAAGATGAATTGAATATATGAACATTGATATATGTATAATGAATGTGTATGTAAGTATGTATGTTTGACTGTAATATAAACAAATATGAAACAAATAAATATCATAAGTTTGTATGTAACCACCTAATCAATTAAAATTTAGGCAGACTATAGTATAGGCTCTAAGGGTCTAATAACCTATCCTATATCCCTATAGTCATGGCTCTGATACCAATCTGTCACACCCCGACCCGCAGCGGAAAAGGTGATCGGGGCATGATTGGGTTATCATCAAAGCTCATGACTTTTATTTTAACGTTTCATATTCATTAATACACTTTAATGGAAAATTACAATCAATATTACAACATGTCCTAAATATCAATCTAGGCTTCATTGTTTTCTTCTAAGGCATTTCCTATGTTTTCCTTGCTTCATCCTGTTCACCTGTATCATGTGTAAAAAGGGTTTTTGGATCAACAAAAAGTTGGCGAGTGAATCCTATGGAAAACATTTGAACAAGTTTATTTAATTGATTATGAAATAAAGTGCACAACCACACATGAGTAAAAATAGATGTAAACTTATTCATAAATCAATTTAATATTAAACAATACACACATGAACAATAATGGATCGTTTAGAGGCACGCGTTGCTCAACTCATCTCTCACGAGGAACTGATGGGCCTAATGAATGAATTGCATAAACATGATAATATGAAAGACATAACTACAAACAATATAAACTCAATAATACACACATGAACAATAATGGATTGGTTTTGAGGCACGCGTTGCTCAACTCGTCTCCCACGAGGAACTGATGGGCTTAATGAATGAATTTCATATAAGTTGACAAAATGAAATACATAATCACAACAATATAAACAATCTAAGTTTAGATCACGATATGGTATGGCACAAGTTTAAATAAACGAGTTAATTATTTTGTGACACATGACACACCCCAAAACGTGTAATTAAAAAGGGGGAGTTGTAAGATTCACTCACAGTGGGTGCGTTCGGTTGATGATGTTGAATGCACGCGAAGTGGTTTTAACCACGAGTGAAATTAACCTAGATAAATAGCATTATGGTTCGGTAAGTAAACGGATTTTATTAATCCATTTTAGTAGGATTGTTGGGTGTATTTTTGTGAGTTTAAGGCTATTTTCTAACCTTAAAAATGTTATTTTTAAGTATTTTTAATTGATTTTTAATTAAAATAAATAAATAAAAATAATAAAAAAAATTGACTTTTTTGACCGTGACCGTTGACCATTGACCATTGACTGTTTGACTTTGACCGGTTCGTATGCGTGTATGTGTGCGCTGAGTGAGGCTCGAACCCGAGACCTCCCGTACGCGTGCACGCAGCTCTACCAACTGAGCTACGTGTCTAACCCGAAATATTTCTGTTTTTAATTATATTTATATACTAATTAGATTAAACTGAAAATCATTTATTTTTCAAAAATGATTTAATGCGTCGGACCGGGCGCTCCACAGGTCTCGAACCCGGGACCTGTGGTTTAGGTTAACACACAGTCCACCGCTGGACTGTGTGTTTAACTTGTTAAATAATCCGATTTATATTATACTTATGAACAAACTTCATTATTTCATTTCTGCCTTATTTTAAAAAGTTAGATAATTGTCCGAATCGGTGCAGTAGACCGGACTCGAACTCGTGACGTGTGTTTAAACATTCACACAGTCCACCGCTGGACTGTGTGTCTATCTTGGTTTTATTCCGGTTATTATTAAACTTAACATGTACAGCGGTGACTCCGGTTCGGTTAACAAAAAAAGACATTTTTATTAAGGCAGCATGCGTGGGACAAGATCGAACTCGAGACGTTTACGTGTTTAATGTGCACACAGTCCACCGCTGGACTGTGTGTCTAACCCGAGTTATAACTTGATTAAATTAAACTTATGTGTTACCGAAACTTCGTCTTCTTCGTCAGTTTTAACCAGAAACGATGACTGACTGGTTCGAAGTTTTAATCATGTTCGTTAGCATGTTTCAGTTAATTACAGGTGAGATATAAATAAAAAGAAAGAAAAATTAGGCGTAAGGTATACCGACTGGACTCCTCTGTTTCTCCGGCGAAACTCCGGTGACAGCAAAAGATTCCGGCGACGTGTGTCTTGCGGCAGAGAGTCTTCAGAAAGCTTGAAAAGGATGTGGGTGACTTCGGTATAAGCTCAGGGGGTTCAGTAAGGCTTAGAAGTGAAGGATTCGGTTTTCCGGCGATGTGCAGAAGTCTTCCGGCGAGTGAAATTACGTCGGGTAAAGGTGCGGTTTTGAGCGAAAAAGCTTGCAGAGGTTCGAGGAGATATTTATAGGGCAGGTCGTCGATGAATTTGGTCCGATTTCCGACTTGATTCGTCGGTTAAAAATTCTCCGGCGGTTATAGCTTGTGTCGCGGGTTCAGGCGTCGGTTATAACCGATGTGGGGTTAAATGTTTACGTTAAGACTTGAAGAAACCGTCAAATCTCGCGAGATCGCCGGGATTTCCGACGACTGAAATTTGGGCGCCGGTTTTGAATTCGAGAATCATGATATGAATTAATTGATTCTTATAATTAACAAGGAACACTAGTGGCGCAGTGGTTGAGTGTGCGTGTGTTAAGTTGCTGAACCGGTTGACTGACCCGGGTTCGAAACCCGGCAGAACCATTATATTTTTATTTCATTATTTTTAACAATTTTTCAAAAACAAATCATATATTCCAATATAATAATTAAATATGTATCGTTTAAAATTAATTTGGGCATTAAATACGCCACGAAATTTTAAACTAATCGTTCGGTTAATAAACGGAGCGGGTTTGGTAAAATCCGTTTTTGACGGATGTTACAGCCCACCTCCAACACACAAGTTCCTTCAAATGTGGTTAGGTGGCCTTTATCCCACAAAGAATTCCCAAGTGATACGAATGTTGTATAAAAGGATGGTGTTTGACTTGTTTTATAAAAGGGATTTTAAGTTTCCAAAATTCTAGTTTTAGAAAACTTTATGTACCATACATCTGCATGCATTCAAATTCATGGTACCTTAGTGAAAACCAACTTTCAAGGTTCTTTTAATAAAACCCATTTTATTATAAAATCATTAACCTTTAATAAAACCTTTTATTAACCACTTTAATGATTTTTAAAGAACCAATTTTAAGCTTGTTATGGATTATAAGTTGTTAAGCAAGCATATCCAAATATCATCCAAACAACCATAAATAAATAACCATACAAGCATAACACTTATTATCACAAAAGGTGCATAACCATAGCCAACTATTTTTTACAACACTTGTTGGCCGAAACAAGTGTGCCAAAAGGTCCTTCCTAAAGGGTGATATTGACACAAGAAATGTGTTATTGGACTCCCACTTGAACCCGCACCAAATGCTTCAAGTATTCCTTTTGTGTTGCGATTTCTCAACTTTCTTTGGGCTTCCAAATGGACTTTAAATTCAGCTCCAAACTCCTTTGGGCTTCAAATTGTGTTTTGATTATTGGGCTAAAATCCCGTTAAGAACTATGAGGTTCTTTAGGCCCAAAATTGGCCAAAACCAAAACACATTTTTGTGTGTATCTTCTTTTATAATAAAGTATCCTAATACATTTTTCTAGAAAAATAAATGCAACTAATCTATTTACTTACATACCAAATAGAAATAAATAAATTATACAACTTTACAAATGGAAGAAAAAAGATAATTAATTACTACAACCCATTGAAATAATCAAATATAAATCACAACACAATCATTCAACATATTCAAACACAAGGTCATGGCTAGGTTATGAACACCAAAATATACATCCACATATGTATATTATTCAAGAGCAAAATGGTTCCCTTTTAACAACGCGGGTTTTTGGCCAAGAAAGAAAAACCGAAAAACGTGGGTTTTGTCCAAACAAACAAATCATCCAAATGACATTTTCAAGATACCTTTATGCATGTAAGAGAAATATCTTGAAAAACAAAAGGTGAACCATGGTTAAAATTTTCGGCCATAGGGTTTTAACCAAACCCATAACCCCCGAAAATTTAAATCATTTAAAGCATGCATTCATATAAGCGGCTCTGATACCCCTGTTGGGGTTTTCACATGTTTATCAAAGTCATTTTATCCATATAAATTGAAAAAAGCAGCGGAATAATTATTTAAAACATGTTAGTATGTTGATACAAAAACCATTTTATGTAAAAACCCAAAACCCGGATCCATATATGAACATGCATGCTATCAAAACACAACCAGGTGTTTTAGAATACTACCTTTCAAAGAGCAAAATAGTTGAAGAAGATGAGTAGTCTTGAATGGTAATCTTCAAGGATGAAGACCTCAAGCTTGCACATCCCAAGCCCTAACAAAAGCACCTTATGTTGCTAGGATTTTCACTTATGAACACTTCCTTCAAAACTTCTCTTGGCTGAAAAATGTTGAGAGAAAAGGAGGGTGTTCTTGCACTTGTAAATTAGTGTGTGTTCTTGTGTGTAAGAGTGTATTGGAGAGTGGAATCAAAATCCCCCATAAAATCTTGCAAGATCTTATGTTGGATTGTGTGAGATTCCATGAGACGTTGCATGCATATCTATTGGTGGAAGATCCACCTTAGGAGGATACATATGGCTGGCCATTGGGCCAATTTTTTTACCCAATCAAGTGCCTTCCTTTTTGACATTTTGCATGTAACTTGATTGGACCAAAAAACCCTCTTGGGAAGACCATAAAGGGGCCGGCCTATAGGGCCTATTTTTCACCCAATGAAAAAATTTCTTTATTTAAATCTTGTATTTATATTTTATAACTTTTATAAAATATAACATAACATAATACAAGACTTTATGCAACATTGATAACAATTTATAATGTTATTTAACCCGTTAAATAACAATATAAAATATTCTCTCAAAATAAATTATTAATATAATTTATTGGTTTCTCAAGTGCAATTATTTAGAATGACTACCTACTGATATATAGTGTAACTAAATTATTTTGAAGTTATGAATCTGATCATAACCTGAGTTTTGATAAATTATCGCAAATTATGTAATATTATGACCAAAACGCCCTTTGGTACATAGTATGGTTTTTAACCATATCTATCAATCAAAACTCATTGCCTACTAATTTCATAACATAAATATAATATTTTTAACAGTAGGTAATCAATCATATCTCAGATTGTTATGCAAGATCTTTACATACGTTGCATAATGACTAAAACGCCTTATGAGGCATAATTCGATTTTAAAACCTTAACGGGCATATAAGTTAATATCATACTGATATTACAACTTATTTAAAGTATATTGGCTTAGAACTTTTTATGACTCATCCGGTTACCTGGTATCGCATGTATGCGTGCGGTTAAGCTTATGTAGTCCATTTATGTAAGCTTATCGAATCGGGTCCAACCTTATCATTTAATCTCAAATTTCCGAATGTATATTGCTTGCCCATATTATGCAAGTCTTAGTACTTGTTGGGTTTAAACTACATTCTATTCTGGTCACCGCTAATCTAGCACATCATACCGATTTCGTTAATTTAAGTTAACCCGTCCAAGTCTATGACTTGAATAAGACCGTTAACATTCTAATTGGTTATTAATACGATTCATTCCAGCCTAGAGCCTTCTGGTAGATTGCAACCAAGCTAGTCATTTTGTTTACGGTTGTGCTTATTATATTTTCTTGCATTGTAAGACTTGTTTAAGCCAGGTAAATACTCTTAACCTATTTTCTCTATACGGGCTTGGGATACGGTATATTATTACCGCATGATCGGGTATTGGATCAGAGACCAATGCATCGGGAATCCAAATAATCCGTTTTAATTCGTATTGCTTAATATTAAACATTGGGGGTTTATGCGACCGTGTCTTGGATATCCACGGCTCATTTAATTGTAAATGGCCACGACTTAAGCAAGGAGTGTAGGTATACACCTGACAGATGCTAATGCTTTATTAAAATATTTTTATAACCCAATACCGGTGTGCCTTATAAGGGCATTAAAGTGGTGTGCCGATTAATCATTATCTCGGCATAGTTTTCAGGCCCTAAATGTATTTATAAGCATGTAAAACTAATAACATGAGAACTAGTTTATCCCAAGTTATTATAAAATATATGTACCACTGTGTACATAAAATATTTTGAAATATTTTCAAAATGTGTCGGTTATTTGTATTTACCAGTGAAAACTGACGTATTTTCAACAGACTAAGCGCATGTAGCAAGGTTATGAAATAGGCTAGAAGTGTTCGGTAATGCTTAAGAGGAAATTTGCAACTCCTTTCCATAGAAGCCTATAGTCTGTTATTTCATTTTGTATCATTCGATCCGCCTGTGAATCTTTTTAACAAACGTCTGTATATTATTACTTGAACTTTGGACAATACGTTTGTAATAGTAATTTTACTCCAAGACTTCCGTTGTGCTATTTTGTGTTATTTCTCTATGATGATATCAAGTTACGTCACGATACTCCCCACCGGGCCCACCGAAAAATGATGTGAAAATCGGGGTGTGACAGCAGTTTCCTTGATTGAGATCCATGCAAGATTTTGAATCGTCACTATCCGAGCGGTAAGAAGTTTTCCCGTCTATATACCATTACGTATATGTACAATTACGGTATAAAACATTTGTCTTTGATTTTATATTATAGTAATTTATTTGATTAATAAAATATCTATAATTATATGGTTTATTTAATAAACAGCAAATTGGTTTAGCTTTAATAAACTATTTTTGATAAGTAAACAATTGTAAAATTAATTGCTTTAATAAAACAGTTGTTTTTAACTAAAAGAGGTGTTGTAATCGAATAAAAAAATAGTAGTCATGCTAAATCCATGGATACACGGATCGAACCCGGCTTCCTCAAGTTAAGGGGAAGAACACAACCACTGACCAAGCTTCCTGTTTGTGTAACTGCCTATATATATATATATTATAACTCTTTCTTGTTAGCTTATTTTGAAGGAGAACAGAAAGAGCAAAAAGTGGAGCGACACAACTGCATGGGGGCCGGGTCGAACCTGCGACCCCCGTGTTCATCGAGGGTGTGTCGAACCGTTAGGCTGGCGTGTGTTCTGTTATTCGTTTTCAGCATGTATTGTTCTTGAATATAAGTTCAGTGATCATCTTTTATGTTTTAACCCAACCCGACACCCTAACCTTATAAACCTGTAAGTTCAACACTTACCGATATATAACAAAGACTAACGGACAGAAAGAAAAGGAAGTATATAGGAGAAGTATACCAATACAAGCCCGATGGTTGTCCGGTGGGTTTTCGATCGCCGGCTTCCAGTAACAGGAGATATTCTTCTCTGGTTCCTCTCGTGCTTCGACGGAACTTGCGGCTTTGAGAGGAGGTTCGTGAGGGAGGGAGGATGACTGAAAAAGAAGAAAAAAAAGGAACCGAAGGCTGAGGACCAAGAGACTGGTTATAACGAGGTTGAAGGAAATGATGGTTCTAAGGTTTTTGCATGGCGGCCGTCAACCTTTCGAGTAAAAACGTGTGCGATGATCAATCACATTTAATGTGATTGATCAACGTTTTAGGGTCCAGGATTATAGGAAAACGCGTGATTGGATATGGAAACTCAGTCATGGTGTTTCCATATAAAGGTGATGAGGTGTGGCGGTAAGTTCTATTTGAATTATGTATATTTACATAACACTATTATATAGAATTTTGCACAAAATTTCAGCAGGAAAAGAACTGGTAGCATAGTGGTGAGAGTGTTTTGATTGTTCACCGGCTAAGCCGGGTGAACCCGGGTTCGAGTCCCACGGTTCCCGGTTTTCTTTTTCCTTAAGATTTTTCTAAACTTTCATCATTCACATAATGGTCCCTGAATTTTAACTTCTAGTAATGGCAGGTTAACCCCCTTCAAGTTTCAACTTTCATAAAATTACATTATAAACCTTAACTTTGTTTTTTTTATTATTGATTTAACAAGACTCCTTGTATATTCGTATTTATGAATGCAAATACAATATATATATTTTTTATAACATATATATTTATGGATTGCTATCTATCTATCTACTATATATATATATATATATAATATATATTATTGTGTAGTTTATATCTATAAAAAAATTCAAACGGATACCTTCGCACGGCTTGAACCCGTATGAGGATACGGGAGATTCTTCTTCTTCTTTTCATCCCGCGAGGCATTCTATGCCGAATGAATACTCTCCTCCCAACTCCCATAATTCTCACCATTCCCACTATTCCTACCATTCTCATCATTCCCACCACTGTCACTAATCCCATCACTCACACCATTCCCACTCCCATTCTTACCATGCCGAATTCGACCCTAACCACTACTTAAACCCAAACCCAGCTGATCAGAATTAGGTGGACCAGCCAAATGCTATGGACGAGAACTCCGATCCAGAGATGTCGCCGATTGGGTCACTCGGGCACCCAATCGAAATATCTAGTGGTTCTGCATCTTATGTGGGATCACCATACCAGGGTCACAAGAATGGGACCAGTAAGTTCTTCAAGAAACTCTCCAAATTAGTCAAGTGAAAGAAAGACGAGTAGTGTTCTTCTATTATGTATTTAAACTTCAAAAGTCCCTGCATAGACATGTTATTTCCTTTTTAGTCCTGCGAGGACAATTAGTTTAGTTCATTTCAAAGTCTTGTTTAAGGAAAGTATTGTATTTCTATTTGATTTATGAAATTTTGGAATTTATTATTTTTATATTATGTATTATATAATATATTTGTATGTATATATATATATATATTATTATATAATATATATATATGTATAATATGTATGTATGTATGTATTCGTTACATCCTTTGTTCAAGCGATCGTCTCGATTTTAATTCGAATTTTATCGATATGCTGTAAAATTCCAAAAGATCTTCTTAATGGTTTTGACCAGCCAAATGGCAATGTCATGTTAATTGGCAAACATAAATGGTAGTTAATGATGAATAATCCTTCTCTCATGATAGTTAAGGAAGTAAACCCCTTCTATCCAGAGGTAGTGGGCAATGATCCAAACCTCAAAGTCAATATGACTTTTGTTAGTCAACCATTAGGATAATTATTCTGTATTAACATTCGAGTGATGTTTATACTCTAGGCAGTGTGACCTGAGAAACCACAATAGCCAGCTGGGTAGTAGACTATGTTCGTACCATATAGCCTATATGGTCAAATTAGATCATGGCTAAATATCATCTGAGTGATAATTATATTATAAAAGGGGCAATTGCATAGTTCCCCTTATAAAACTTATTGATTGCATATTTACCCAACTCAATATAATATTGCATATATCCCCTACCTTAACTAATAAAATTGCAAATTTACCCATTTTAATAATAATAAGTTATATAAGGACTATTTTACCCTTCAGTTTACTAAAACTTAAAAAACCTACAAATTACCCATTCCTTTACTACTTTTGTGTCTTTTTCCTTTTTTATACATCTCGCTAGTTAGTTTTACTCGTTTCTTGCGTGTTTACTAAGTTTTTTGTTTGAGTTTTTTTTTTATTTTTCATGATTATTAATCTATCACAAGCTAGAATAACAATCATAAACAATAAGAATGATGATCGACCATCTAAACATAAATGAAAAATAAAAAAAAGTCAAAACTCTAATCATAAAAAAGTTCATCTTATCATAACTTGTATTAATAATATAGTGGCATCCTTCTTGGGAATAAAAACAACAATATACAAACTGGTGAGGCATCCATATTAATTCATACAATATCACATTTTCAACGCTAATTGCCATGTATAGAATATAACTGTAAAACACATTTCATCGCCAACTGAGACCCGCCGTTGAATCGTCTGAGAGAAGAAACTGAAAAGTTCAGTAAGTAGTTTGCATATTTTGAATCTGGATTTCCCTCTTAATGTGATAAGGATTTTTTAATTGTGAAAAAGGGTAATTTAGTCATTTTAATAAACAAGGGGAAATATGCAATTTTAATTTAGACTTGGGTAAATATGCAATATAAAGTCTTTTATAAGGGGAAATATGCAATTCTCCCTATTATAAACATCCTTGGTGAGTATCGCCTATGGGCTATATTTATTTGTCCATTGTGACAATGACAGTTTAGTCTTATGACTTCCTGTCCAAAGGTAACGAACTATGTTCAACCTTTACAAGCCTCTTGGTCCAATGAGATCACGACTTATATATTTTATGTCCTTCGTGACAGGCCAATGTGCCATATTTTATGCCCTTGACAGGCCAATGTGCCATATTTTTATGTTCTTCGTGACAGGCCAATGTGCCATATTCTGATTTCCTTTGAGACAAGTCTATGAGCTATCTAAAATTTGCCATTTGCAGTGACAGTTGTGACTTTATGATCCACTGTCCAATAAATTCATGGACTTTGTCCCAATTTAAATGCCATTGACGGTCTTTTGAGACCTAGGCTAATTGTACTTAGTTACTTAAAATAACATTTGCTTGAAATGTTAAAGCCAGATAGTTGTGACATTGTGCACATTAGTCTAAAAAGGCAAGGATTTGTAAGTCCAAACTTTGAAGCTTATATGGTTAAATAATACCATGACGTACACATATTAAGCTTATATGATTAAGGAGACATACTGTCCTCCTCACGAAGTTGAGAAGGTAGAGTCTGAATTTTGACTCTTACCATGAAGAATCCGGATTGTCGGAAATACGTTTCCGACTACAATTCATTATCCAGATTGGTTCCATATTTGATAACCCCATAACCCAAGCGCATAGCACGCTTTATTGGTGGTTTGGCACCAGAAATCAAAGGCATGGTTAAAGCATCCAAACCTACAACCTTTAGATCTGTTGTGGATCTATCTATCTCTCACACTCAAGATGAGGTGAGATTAAGGTCAGTTTGATCTGAGACTGACAAGAAAAGAAAGAGAGATGATGACCACTCTCAACACTTCAAGAAAGGCAAGAAAGGGTTCAATAAGATCCAGCAAAGGTCGGATGAAAAACCTGTCAGCAAAATTTGTGGGAAACGACACTGGGGACAACGTCGGACAGAGCATAAACCTAAGTAGTGTGGTGTCTGCAAGAAGGTTGGTCACAAGTCCCATGAGTGTAGGGACATAAAGAATGTCGTATGTTATGGATGTGATGATAAGGGCCACATCAAGACCAACTGCTCCAAAGCTGCCAAAGAAGGTGCAGCTAAGCTTGGAGAGGCTAGAAAGGGAAATGCCCGGGCCTTCCAGATCAACGCTAGAGAGGCTGTGAATGACAATAATGTCATAACAGGTACGTTCCTCATCAATGATATCTTTGCTAGAGTTCTCTTTGATTCGATGCAGATAAGTCCTTCGTAGACCATAAGTTTAGTAAACTATTAAACTTGCCCATAAGAACTCTAGACATAACTTATGAAGTAGAACTCGCCGATGGAACAATAGAAATTGCTTCTTCCATTCTTGATGGATGTTCTATATCCGTTAGGAATCATTCTATTCCTATCTCTCTTCTGCTAATGAAATTGGCAGGGTTTGATGTAGTCTTAGGCATGGATTGGTTATCTTATAACCAAGCCCGCATTGCCTGCGATAAGAAACTCATTGAAATTAGAACCCCACCTGGTGAGATGCTCACAATCTTAGGAGACCTTCATTACGGTCTACCTAGAAAACATCACTGCTTAAGGAATCAAGGTGTATGAAGAGAGGATGTGTCATCTACATGGCACAAGTCATCCTAGACGAGCCAAAACCCAAGATTGAAGACATTCCTGTCATTTCTGAATATCCAAGTGTGTTTCCAGAAGAATTACTCGGTCTACCTCATAGACAAGTGGAGTTTAGGATCGACATCTTACCTGGAGCAGCTCATATAGCTAGAGATCCATACCGTTAGCACCCACTGAAATGAAAGAATTAAGAACCCAACTGGATGAGCTTTTGGAGAAAGGCTTTATACAGCCTAGTTGATCACCTGGGGAGCTCCTATCTTGTTCGTTAAAAAGAAAGACGGTTCAATGCGGATGTGCATTGACTACCGCGTGTTAAACAAAATAACGATCAAGAATCGTTATCTATTGCCCAGGATTGATGACTTGTTTGATCAGCTGCAATGGGCTAGTTATTTCTCTAAGATCGACTTGAGATCAGCTGAAGGTTAGGAGTGAAGATTTTCCGAAGACTGCCTTCAAGACCAGATACAGTCACTATGAGTTCCTAGTGATGCCTTTCGTAGAGCTGACAATTTTAGACACGGACACGATTACATGACACGAACCTACACGACCTTAACAGGTATCGTGTACTAAACAGGTAGACACGAGAATACCTGTTAATAATTAACAGGTTAAATACATGTTTAATACCGGTTAATACATGATAAGAAATAAAATTAAATAAAAAATATGCCAACCATAGTCATCAGCCATGTGCAGTTGTGCACGTGGGTTCCTTTTCTTTTCTATCTTATCTTCATTCCTCAATCAATTCAAAAAAAATAAAACCCTAACTCCCTATGTAACTCTCAGATCTAATTTCAGCCACCAAGTCACAACCATCGACTTCCATCGTCCGCCACCACATCACACCACTCCACCGCCGGTCACAACCATCGACTTCCATCGTCTTCCTCGTTTGTCCAGACGGAAAGCCAACAGTCTCTTCACTCGATTAAAACTTTATTCAGCCTAAAAGCCTCGTTCGGTCAGCCGCAAGTGAGTTCAACACTTGAACAAGTATAATTATTAATTGTTTGTTTTTGTCATGTGGAACTAGTATAATATGAATATATAGAAGTGGTTTATTTTAAAGCTCGTTTGGTCAGAAAAAAATATAATCTGAATTTATAATTATTAATTGTTTGTTTTTGTCATGTGTTTAACAGATAATAGAGGAACTAGTATAATCTGAATTTGTAGAAGTAGTTTCTTTAAAAGCCTCTTTCTGTTCGTATTTTGTTGACCAAGAAAAAAAATATAGTTTCTTTATCTTTCTGTTCGTATTTTGTTGACCAAGAAAAATAATATAGTTTCTTTATAATTATATATAATCTTTATATATCACATTTATAATTATAAACTAATCTTTACATGCCAACAATGTGTGTTTCTAGTTTCTTTAACATACCAACAATTATAGTTTTTTTTGTATGCTTTCAACAGATTAAGAAAACTCAATATGAGCGATTCTCAAAAGAAGGTGGGGAAGAAGAAGGATAATAAGGCCAAAACAACGGTATGTATGTCGATTCAACTTTTATGCTTTTAGGATCAAATTTGGTAATATTTTTTTTGTGTAACTTTATTTTTTTTCTATTGTAGATGGAGTCCGATTCTATCACAGTTGATTTAGAAAATGACAGCTCAATGAATATGGATGTGGAAGATGATGAGGTTCACTCTGTGGAGGTAGAGGATACAAACGATAGTGATGATAATAAATCTGGAGTAAAGAGACAGCGAAAGGAAAGATCTATTGTGTGGCAATACTTCACCAAACTTCGTAAGAAAGCAGTCGGTGGAAAAGTTCCAAGCAAGTGCAACAAATGTAATAATATTATCGTTTATGATAGCAAGGTACGGGGAATCATTCGAAACACATAAAATCTTGCTATAGTACTACTTTTAAAGATGTAGGTCAAATGATCTTAAAAGTGACATGAAGCTAAAGTCATCTACTTTTTCTCAAAGTACATTCCGTGAGATGCTTGTAGTTGCATCATGATGCATGAGTTACCTTTGTCATTTGTAGACTATAAGGCCTTTAGAGAGTTGTTTAAGTACTTACAACCCGATGTCAAAATTATCTCTAGAAATCCAGTCAAATCTGATTTACTGAAAATGTATAAGAGAGAAAAGGAAGAGGTCAAAGAAATGCTTATGGAATCACCTGGGAGGTTATGCTTAACTTTAGATTTGTGGACATCTATTGCTACCTGATGGGTATTTAGCAATAACAGTCATTTTATGGATAAACAATAGGTTTTGCAAAAAAGAGTTTTATCATTTTCTTTCATGCCACCACCTCATACCGGCGTTGCTTTATGTGAAAAAGTGTTCTCTATTCTATTCGAGTGGGGCATAGAAAAAAAAATATTCTCTATAACTTTAGATAATGCTTCTTCTAATGACACTTTCATTAGGCTTTTAAGAGAACAACTAAACACAAAATTACCACTTGTTTCTAAGGGTAATTTTTTTTTACTTGAGATGTTGTGCACATATTTTGAACTTGATTGTGCAAGATGTGTTAAAGGAAATTGATGAGTGCATTTACAAATTTAGAGAGAGTATCAAGTATGTGAAAGGGTCACAACAAAGAAAGGAAAAGTTTATAGATTGTGTTGAGTTGCTTTCTTTGAAAAAAAGGCGTTAAGGCAAGACATTGTTACTAGGTGGAATTCCACCTTTTTAATGCTAGATGGTGCCCTTTATTATGACGCGCCTTTTGCCATTTAGAATTGAGTAATTCTAATTATAAGTATTGTCCTAATGCATTGGAGTGGGAAAACATTGCAAAGATGTGTTCTTTTCTTGGAGTATTTTATGATTTCACGAATGTTTTTTTCCGGTACCAAATATCCAACTGCAAACTTGTATTATCCACATGTTTTTATGGCTTACTTGACTTTTCATGAGGGTATGAATTCAAAATACGAATATATGAGAAAAATGGCTAACTTGATGATGGCAAAGTTTCAGAAATATTGGTGTAATTTTAGTCTTACTTTAGCCGTTGTTGTGGTGTTGGATCCTAGATACAAATTGCATTTTATCGAGTGGAGTTATTCACAAGTATATGGATGTGATAGCAAGGAATATGAATATGTTGATTAGGTTTTGCACTCTACTTTTCATGAATATGTCGAGTTAAATATGGACGGTAGTTCTTCTACAACTTCAAATGCCCCAAGTACTTCAAATGCTAGCAAAGAGGTTGAGGATACGTGAGATGATTCAACAAGTGTCTTTGGAACTAGAGCAAGACTTAAGGTAATTTATTTATTAATATATATTTTTTAAATTGTTGTCTTTTAATCTTTTATGTATTCATTTACTAATTATTTATAATTCTTTTTTTAGGATTTTGATCAATTTCAAAGTAAAGATTTTACAGTAACAAAAAATCAGAATTGCAATTGTATTTGGATGAGTCAAGAGTTGATAGGAACTCAAAATTAGATGTTTTGTCTTTTGGAAAGCCAATGAGTTCAGATATCCCACACTTGGAAGGATGGAAAGAGACTTATGACAATTCCGATATCTATTGTCGCATCGGAGTCCACATTTAGTGCAAGTGGAAGAGTTCTATTGAACATCGAAGCTCACTTGGTAAAGATACCGTTGAGGCTTTGATATGCAGAAAGGATTGGTTATATGGAGATTATTGTAATGTTCGTTTCCCCTTGAGTTTTGTAAGGTTTTTATAACATAATATTACACGAATAGTATATATTTGTTTGTAACTTTGTATTTGTAGGCTATGATGCACTGGGACGGGTACGGGAACGGGGTACGGGTACGGGACGGGTACGGGAAACGCAAAACTAAAAAATTCAAGAAGCGGGGACGGGACAGATACGGGAATAAAAACATATAAAAAATAAATATATATCAAAGATAATGTAACACAAAACCCCAAAATAGTTATATATTGATGTAAAGCTCAAAAATCTCATTTCTTCCTAATCTAATGTAAGGTAGTGAAAATAGGGGGGGTTAAATGTTAAAATACAAAAACTAATTTTACACTTTTTATGTAAGTTTTACAAGTTTTAATGACTAAAAGTAATCTAATGAAAGATAGAGGGGGTTAAATGTTAAAAACCCATAAACTTACTTAACCCTATAAGCAAAATTGTATTATATCTATATAATATAACAAATTTTTTTTGTAAGTTATATTAATGGCTACATACCGTGATAAAGCTTTCTTGTTGACAACACGAGGGTGAGTCTGAGTTCCTCTTCCCACATTAACATCACCCAAAATTCTCCGGTTATCGCCTCGGAAGCACGGAAACGCCTGGGAGGTGCCGTCACAAAAAGGCAGCCGCTCTTCTTCTTCACAGTTTCCAGCAAGTCTCCAGCAAGTTTCCGGCAGAAATTGCAGGTTTCCGGCCAGAAGTCGTCGTCGGAATCCGCTATTTTCACGCTATTCAGTCGAACTATACCGGAAACTTGCAGGAAACGTTTCCTGCGCGTCCCCATACACCGTCCCCTTCTCCTGCACGCTTCCTGGCCGTTTCCTACCTGTCGGGGACGTTTCCGCGTCCCGTGCCGTTTCCCCTAGCATCCCGGGATGGGAGACGGCACCTCCCAGGCGTTTCCGTGCTTCCGAGTTTGTAGGTTCTAACGAAGTTGATATAGATGAGCTCCCTGAAGATATAATGTCGCTTGATATTAATCGAGAATCAAATGCTTCAAACTCAATGAACAATCCTAAGGTAACCACTCCAAATGCTTCGAGTAGTGTTGCTTGCTAAAAAAACAATGAACAATCAGAAGGTACTTACTCCAAATGTATCAAGTAATGTTGTTTGATAAATTAAAATGACTTAGTTTATGTCCAATGTCAATGCTAAATATGACTATCATTATGTGCAGGCTTGAATTGTTGGAGTTGAAGATCTGAGAAGAGAACAATGGGAACTTTGAATTTGTTTTTAATGGATGTATTAAATTATTTAAGTCTTTTGTGATTTGCCGTTTATGGATTTTTGTTTTAAACTTGTTAAGTATTCGGTGTTTATGGATTATTTAAGCCTTTTATGAACTTTTGGGGAGTTTTGTTTCACTAAACAGGGTCTAAATATGTGATTGTTCTAGTGTTCGTTAACAGGTATTAATAGGTAATTTTCGTGTATAGCATTTGCGTGTTCGTGTTTGAAAAAAAGGAAACGGTAACTTATCGTGTCGTGTTCGTGTATAGCCTTTCGTGTTTTCGTGTCTTATCGTGTCGTGTATACACGATATGCCAGCCCTACCTTTCGGGCTCACTAATGCACCAGCAGCATTCATAGATCTCATGAATAGTCTCCAAACCATACTTAGATAAGTTTGTCATTGTCTTCATAGACGACATACTTATCTATTCTCGTAGTCAATCCGACCACGAGAAACATTTACAGTGCATCGTTGAATTACTATCATTGAATTACTGGATCAAGAAAAACTTTATGCAAAGTTCTCTAAATGCGAGTTTTGGCTACGAGAAGTCTAATTCCTTGGTCATGTGGTTAGTGAACGGGGCATCCAAGTGGATCCCGCAAAGATTGAAGCTATCATGAATTGGGAAGCATCAAAGACTCCTTCTGAGATCTGTAGTTTCTTAGGATTGGCCGGTTATTATAGGAGGTTCATTGAGAACTTCTCTCGTATAGACACTCCTTTGACTACATTGACCCGCAAGAATGTCAAGTTTGACTAGGGTCCAAAGCAACAAGAATCCTTTGAGATTCTAAAGCACAAGTTAAGCAACGCTCCAGTGTTAACCTTGCCTGAAGGCGTTGAAAATTTCATTGTTTACTGCGATACTTCACACACGGGCATAGGCTGTGTGCTCATGCAAAGAGGCAAGGTGATTGCCTACGCATTGCGACAACTAAAGGTGCATGAAAGGAATTACACCACCCATGGTTTGGAATTGGGTGCCGTTGTATTTGCACTTAAGTTATGGAGGCATTATCTTTATGGAACAAAGTGTATTATATACACCGATCACAAGAGTCTCCAACATCTATTCAATCAGAAGGATTTAAATATGAGACAACGCCGATGGATAGAAACATTAAATGATTATGATTGCGAAATTCGATATCATCCTGGCAAAGCGAATGTAGTCGCTGATGCGCTCAGCCGCAAGGAAGGGTTAAACCTATAAGGATTAACGCCAAGAGCATTGAGCTCAGAAATAGCTTGAATGAAAACCTATTAGATGCGCAAAAGCAAGCCCTGTTGGAGGCCAATGTTCCTAATGAAGGATTAGGTTCAACTGTGGAATAGTTAACACCTGGAAAGGATGGAATCCTTAGATTTAAAGATAAAATTTGGGTTCCAATCTATGGAGGACTTAGAGATCTAATCCTCTAGGAAGCGCACAATTCGAAATATTCAGTTCACCCTGGAGGTGACAAAATGTATCAAGATTTGAGAATGAATTATTGGTGGATGTGCATAAAGAAATCCATAGCCACCTACGTAGCAAAGTGCTTGACGTGTTCACAGATTAAGGCTGAACACCAGAAACCATAAGGACTCCTCCAACAGGTTGAAATTCCCGTATTGAAATTCCCAAAGACCAAGAGTGGCAATGACACGATTTGGGTCATCGTTGATAGGCTAACCAAGTCAGCTCACTTTTTGCCCATTAAGGAGACTTATAGCTCCGACAAGCTGGCTAAATTATATGTGGACGAGATTGTGTCCTTACATGGCGTGCCGGTATCTATTGTATCTGATAGAGATACTAGATATACTTCTCACTTGGAAAAGCTTCCAACAATCTTTGGGCACGCGATTAAATTTCAGTGCGGCTTACCATCCTCAGACAGATGGACAGAGTGAGCGTACCATACAAACATTGGAAGACATGCTGAGAGCATGTGTTATTAATTTAGGTGGAAGTTGGGATGACCACTTACCCCTAATAGAATTCTCCTATAATAATAGTTATCATACTAGCATCAAGGCCGCTCCTTTTGAAGCCTTGTATGGGAGAAAGTGCAGAACGCCCGTTTGTTGGGCTGAAGTTGGGAAAGCTCAACTATCCAGATCGGAGATTGTCATAGAGACCACGGATAAGATAATGCAAATCCGTGATCGTCTCAAAGCTTCCCGTGATAGGCAGAAGAGTTATGCCGATAAGAGGCGTAAACCTCTTCAGTTCCAAGTAGGGAACAAGGTTATGTTAAAGGTATCACCCTAAAACGGTGTGATGCCTTTGGAAAGAAGGGCAAGTTAAGCCTAAGGTATGTCGGACCATTCGAGATTTACAGAATGTGTCGGTTCTGTAGCGTACAAACTTAAGCTACCCAAGGAGCTCATTGGAATTCACGATGTGTTCCACATTAGTAATTTGAAGAAATGTCTAGCCGATGAGTCGCTAGCTATGTCATATCATGATGTGCAATTTGATGAAAACTTGAGGTTCATTGAGAAACCGATTTCGATCGAGGATCGATAGGTTAAGAAGCTCCGAAAGAAAAAGATACCTATTGTAAAGGTTAAGTGGGATGCCCATCGAGGCCCCGAGTATACATGGGAGGTTGAGTCCAATATGCAACAGAAGTACCCCCATCTTTTTGAATGAAATCTCGAGGTAGAGATTTCTTTTAAGGGGTGAGGATGTAACACCTTGGAAAAAATGTGTCGAATTACATAATGACACATGTCCAGATAACTCACGAATGTGCCACGTGTTGGACGAGAGGGACTAATTGAGTCGTTATGTCACTTAGATGACCTCTGAACGATGTTTGATATAGCCAAGGGGCTAATCTTGGCATTTATTAAAAGTATGCTACCTAAGGGATTAAAGGTGTCAAGATGCCAATTCTTTTGGCCTCTGAGTGACCCTTACGGAGCGTAAGCCTTAGTGCTTACGGACTATAAGCAAGGATAAAGGAATATTTCTGATAAGCGGTTACGGACCGCAAGGCTTAGTCCTGACGGTCCGTATCCGATTCAAAACCATGGGCGTGTTAACTGGCTTACGGACCGTAAGCCATAACCCTTACGGTCCGTGCCAGTGGCAGATTGTTTGGCAGCTTGCAATGTTGCCACATTTCTCGCGAATTGCCACCTTCTTGCAGCTCCTTACACGTCCATAACCACCTAGAGACATCCTAAAGCAGCTTCTAACACATGGAATGATCTTGTGCATCATCTCCCACTATAAATAGCAACTTATATTGCTCTCATTCCTTGTTCATTCCTCTTTTTCCTCCTCTACCCTCTATTGGAGTTGTTCCTAATTATAAAGGAGCCTCCCCTGAGTTCCAAACATTCTCTTGGACCACTAGTAAGTGTTCCATCCTTTCACTTTTCAGTTTATAGGCTTTCATGGCCAAAAGTCAAGCGTTTTCGATAAACGCTTTGACTTTCGGTTAAGACTATTATGGTCCAGCCATTGTTCGAATCAAACATGGCTATGCGATCGTAATTAGGTAGGTGTTAATTCCTCAAAAGGGCACCTCCTGAGAATCACGTTAAGTTGGTTAAATGACGGGTCAAAGTTATGCTTAATTACAAGTCAAAACGTCATTTTTCGGAAAAAACTTATAAAATGAACTTATAAATGTTATAACCCATGTTTTGACACTTAAATAAGTTAGTAAATAATATTAGGACATGTGTAAACATGTTTAGCCCGTCATTTCCAGTTTACGTGTCGGTTCGCAACCGAAAGTCGCAAAGTTTGACTTCTGTTTTGACTTTCGATTATGAACCGATTTAGCAACTTTAGCTACTAATTCTAAGTTGCATTATGATCCTAGTATAATGTAGTATAATCCTCTGAGGTTGTACTAAAGGATCATAATCAGATTCGAGTATATACGCAAGTGTCTATAATATGTCAACTTTGACCAAAATGCCCTTTTTACATAAAACACGGTTTTAATCAAGATGAACTTGCAAAATGATTACCTACTGATATGATAGTGTAACTAAATTATTTTAACGTTATGAATCTGATCATACCCTGAGTTTTGATAAATTATCACAAATTATGTAATATTATGACCAAAACGCCCTTTTGGCGCATAGTATGTTTTTTAACCATAACTGTCAATCAAAACTCATTGTCTACTGATTTCATAACATAAATATAATATTTTTATAGTAGGTAGTCAATCATATCTCGGATTTTTTATGAAAGTTCTTTAAATACGTCGCATAATGACTAAAACACCCTTATGAGGCATAATTCGATTTTAAAACCTTAACGGGCATATAAGTTAATATCCTACTGATATTTTTACAACTTATTTAAAGTATATTGACTTATAGAACTTGTTTATGACTCATCCGGTTACTCGGTATCGCATATATGTGTACGGTTAAGCTTATGTAATCCTTTTACGTAAGCTTACTGGATCGGGTCAAACCTTATAATTTTAATCTCAATTTCCAGAATGTATATTGTTTGCCCATATTATGTAAGTCTTAGTACTTGTTGGGTTTAAACTACATTCTATTCTAGACACTGCTTAATCTAGCACATCGTACCGATTTCGTTAATTTAAGTTAATCGGTCCAAGTCTATGACTTGAATAAGACTGTTAACATTCTAATTGGTTACTAATACCATTCATTCCAGACTAGAGCCTTCCGGTAGATTGCAACCAAGCTAGTTGTTTTGTTTACGGTTGTGCTTATTATATTTTCTTGCATTGTAAGACTTGTTTAAGCCAAGTAAATACTTTTAACCTATTTTCCCTATACGGGCTTGGGATACGGTATATTATTACCGCATGGTCGGGTATGGTGTAACACCCCAATCGCGTAATACAACAACACGTGGCGGAAATATCGGGGAGTCACGTTACAAATTGCTCACAACTACTGGTACTAAATTGTTTCATTATGGTTACCATTGTTTTTACAATACAAAGAATACATGAAATTGTATTTTGATTAAAGAAGTCTAAAGCCCGGATGCATTCATATATGCGGCATGCTTGAATAATCGAAACCTGAAACATATGTAAAAATAACATCAAAAACAATGTTGGCGAGTACATAGTTTTGTTGGCCAAGTTAATGGCAAAAAGTTTAGTGTTGCAATACTTCGACAACTACGAGAGTTGTCTATTGAAAATGGACTCTTTGAAGCAAAGGAATGGCAAAAAGATTTAGTATTGCATTACATTGACTTGATTATGAAACTTGGGATAGAAAGAGTTTTGTATATGGCAACATGATTAAAACTAAGTAATTTTTATGCCATTGAAAAATGTACTTTATTCTTTGTAATCGCATTGAATTTGGTCATAAAACTTGTGACTATGTTATTAGAAATCCAATCAAGGATTAATAACAATAATATTGAAATTGGTCATAACTCGCGTGAGTATTATCAGAAATCAAATCATGGATTTATAATAATACTTTGGATATCCTTCTAAGAATCTAACATATAAAAATATGAAAGAGTTCTACAAGGATTTGGATAATTGTACGTTGAAACAATCGAACACAAAATCCTAATGTGATTCGGATAACGCTACAAGGGTAATACAATAAGAACACTTATATATAGGAAGTACCAGCGGCGTATCCACCATGTTCTTATGGTATTACACTCGTTTCGTTATCTAAATCACAACTAATCATAATAACCGCATAATCAACGTCTTGTTACATCGTCTTGTCACATACGCATTAAAGTACACAAAGAATCCAAATTAAGGACTACCATTTAGTACTTTAAACACCCCACAAGAATCAATCTATATAGATAGACAGATGCTATAAGAATTTGGTTTAGTCACTTGTCTTGTCACATTGTCTTGTCTCATACGCATTAAAGTACACAAGAATCCAAATTAAGGACTGCCATTTAGTACTTTAAACATCCTACAAGAATCTAACTATAAAGATAGATAGATGTTTTAAGGATTTGGTTTGGTCACATCGTCTTGTCTCATTAAATCACAAAATCCTAAATCCAAATGGTGATTCGGATAAGGCTACGAAGGGTAATACAATACGTACACTTATATATAGGAAGTACCAGCGGCGTATCCACCATGTCCTTATTGTATTATTCTAGTTTCGTTAGCTAAATCACCAACAAATCTCTACACATAAACAATAACCATCGTCTTGTAAAGCACTTCTTACAAATCTCACTAAGAAGATAGGAAGATTTAGGACTGTACTTCAAATATCCTATAAGAATCTAACTATAAAGATAGATATCTGTCAGTCGTGTTGGGTCTGCCGCTCAGTTGAAAACTATGAAACAAGTCGATGTTTTAAGGATTTGGTTCGTGTCATCAATCGTCGTATTTGCATTATAGGAATAATACACAAAAAGTACTTAGTAAACACATACATGCCATACATTTGAGAAAAATTGGTTACACATATGAATCACCCCAAAACATTTGAAAAACGTAAAAGAGGGGAGTATGTATCCCAAAACATTTGCGTAAAAAACGCATTCGGGTGGTCAAACTAGTCTTATGATAATATAATGCAAATAATTATAAGTTGCAACTCATTTATATCAAAAATTGGTTACATATGCTTAAGATGGAATTATGCGCAAAAAGGGCATTTTGGTCATTATTAAGGGCGTATTGAGCGACTTAACATAACATTGACCAAACGACGTGACCATAACGTATAACCTCAGAGGGTTATTCCCTATATAACTATGATCACAAATATGTGTTTGGTCGGATCCTAAGATCGACCAAACGGGTCGGATTCGAAAGTCAAAGCGGTGGTCAAGACCGCTCGACTTACGACCCTAAATAACCACTAAACTAAAAGTGACGAGTTAGACATGATAAAATATGTAACTAAGTTATAAAACTGATTTGGTATCAAACTTAGTGTTTTGATACCCAAAAATAGTTTCATCGTAAAATGCACAAAATGCGCATTTTTAACCGAAACTTTGACTCGTCACTTCGACTAGTTTACATGGTAATCAGTAGGCGTGTTCGCTGTGGATCATAACCTTCGTGATTACGATCACGTTGCAAAGTTCAATTGTACTTTGACTTTGACCAAAATGGTCAGAACCGAAAGTCAAACAGAAAGTCAAACTGTTTGACTTTTGGCTCAAAATAGCAAAATAAAAGAACAAGACTAGGAGTGAGCACTTACTAGTGTTGAAGAACACTTGAAGAGCTCAGAATACTCAGTAGGAGGCCTCCAAAAGATGGAAGCAAGCTCCAAGAGAGTGGGAGAAAGAAAGAAGGAAATGAGCAAGGAAATTGGTTGAAGTTCAAGGCTATTTATAGTTGAAGGGGTGAAAGGAGATCAAGACAAGTGCCCCATGAGGTGTTATGACATGCTTAGTGTCCTCTTAGGTGTCCGAAGCAGGTGATAGGTGTCAAAAATTGGGAACTTGGTGAGCAAGGAATGCACAAGAAGCTGCCAGCAAGTTTCTGCTGAGCTGGGGACCCCTTACAGACCGTATGGGTTTAGGCCTTACGGTCCGTAAGGCCCTTGCAGGGGCAAAGTTTCAAAATTGGCTGAACATGCCCCTGAACTCGTTTTGTCGCGTTTAAGCATTTCTAACACCCGTTAACCTAATTTTTAAGCCTTATAAGGATGATAAAGCTTAGGGAACTTGAAATATGCCCGGAAATGTCACGGATGTCGGTTTGTTCGGTTGTACGGTTACGTTTTTCGCTTAATTACGACGAATGCTTTAATTAACGCGTAAACGACCATAATTGCGTAACGAATGATATTTTTTCATTCCGATCATTAAAATACAAGATTTTAATGATTACAAAAATTTTTGGATGTACGTACGTGTTCCGTGTTAAGAAATACGCGAATCGGCGTACTCTCACAGAATTTGCAAAATAGTCCCTAGAGTTGCATAAGCGCGTTTGTGCCATACCGAACCCTTTCATACTTATTTATAAGTTATCCAAAGGATATTTAAGGTATATTTAGCTTATACCATTGTTCTGGAGTGCACGTCGCGTTAAACGGATTACGTTTGCATAACGGTTTGTGATTTCACTTCCAGGAAAGGTTCGAAAGATCGAAATTGAACAAAAGTTGAAAATACCCAAATGTTATGAATTTAAACAAATCTCGGAAATAAAACACAATATTTTATTGATCATAAAATTGTTCGAAATCGATATATGAGCGAATCACCACGAATTCACAGTCTCCCATACTTTAGGAATTTCGTCCCGAAATTTATTCGAAGGAAACCGTAGAGTGTGTTTGGAATATTTGAAAGATAACAAAGCTCGAGATTCCAAAGATGCAAAGTGTCGTTTGGTGTTGGGAATGTTTGGGGGATTCATAGCGTAAACAAGATATTCAAAGCATCTCAAGGTATTCAACCTTTAGAAATTTTTTAATCTATAAAGCGTCGTCGAGTGTATAAAAATTGTTTTGTATGGCACTATGTTATACTTAGGCACTCAGTGTAATTCCATAGCAAACAAAGGGGTGTGCATTCAAGCCTAGTCATACGTACACGATTTCTAAAGTCCCACGAGGTACATCCCATGTAAGAGCATCTCATGCAAAGGAGACGGGTCAACATACCTATGGTGTAACACCCGCGACCGCGTATAAAACAATTGCGGCGGAAACATCAGGGGGTCACGTTACAAATTGTTTCAAACACATGGTAATTTGAATTAATTAATATGACATTGTCTTTAGAGAATTCGAAACAAAATACAACAACTATTTTATTTTTAATCAAGCTATGGCCAGCGTCCATCCTATGTGTAGCATACTTGATCATTCATTAGTACCTGAAACATATGTAAAAATAAAGTCAACATTGAATGTTGGTGTTGATGCACTTTGTTTCGTCACTTGTCGAATAGGCTAGATGAGCGTGTGTTGAATATTGTATAGGTTAGAATCGAACACACGACCAAAATACGAGGCGTATAATGAAAATGGGAACAAGTTCGCCCGAACTTGGCCTTGGGTGACCAAGTTCGCCCGAAATTGATGTGTGAAGGACAAGTTCGCACGAACTTATCATACGGTGGACAAGTTCGCCCGAACTTGTCCTATGCACACTTCGAGCAAACTTGTTGCCGTTATATATAGGTGGTGTGTTCCTTTGTCATTTAAGTTTTTGCAATCCCTATGGCGAGGTGCTGCCGGATTCTCTCCAGCAACTCCGGCAGCTGGACTTAAAGATGTATACTCTTTCGGTATGAATGAATAAGATATGACTTCCGCTGCACTCTACTTCTACTCCATTTGTAATAACATTCTATTGAAATTACGTTTACGCACTAACTCCGTCTAGAACCGCCTGATCACGGACCTTCAATTGGTATCAGAACTACGGTTATCACCTACGCTCATGAATTTGGACATTTATGGACATTAGGAGGGGTTTTGGACGTAAAACACGAAATAAAAATACAATCCACGGATAAAAAGTAAAATTGAACGAATAGGATTGTTAGAAAATCAATTTCGACCAGAACTATGGTGGAATCATCTCAAAATTTGAAGAAATAAGGATTCTGGATCGAAAAATGTGAAAAAGGCTGGATTTGGAGGGTCAACTTCGCCCGAAGTTGTAACCAAGTTCGCCGAACTAGGTGTTGGCCAACCAAGTTCGCCCGAACTTGGCGCTTTGTGACCAACTTCGCCCGAAGTGGTAACATAGTAGACAAGTTCGCCCGAACTTGTCAAGGAGCCTAAAAAAAGGCATGGGAAAATTTTGTTGATGTATTGATGGGATGAGTGTCCAGAAAAAAATGGATATAGAAATTTTTTCGAGTTTTCGATGACCGAACCGGGATGTTCGGGGACACCGTCTAGAGCTTCAGAGTACAGATTTGGTGAACGGTCACAAAATTTTGAAGATAACGGGAGAGTCATTGATACCGGTGCAGAACGTTGATCATTAGGTGTCGTGACTAGTAATGGGCCTAAATGTAAAATCCGCATTTGTTAATTACTGAAAATTCGGATTTGAGGGGAATTTCAATGAAAATATAAGTATGGTCAGAATTTGCAAAAATGAGGGGGAATAAAAAATTTACGATACATGAAGATTCCGGCATTTTTGAAATTCGTGACTGATGCAACAATTTCGGGCGGTTATCGATTGCAGATTAAAAGGAAATGCAGAGGATTGAGATTCATTGGGTATTTCAAATTGATGTCAAGTTTGAAAGCAGGTGGGTACATAATTGAGTTTGGAGGAGTTGTTTATCAGATTCTGAGGTCATGGTTGTGGATTGACACCTGAGTCGCGCATATGGTTTGGAAGCATATACGACTTCCTATATTTAACTTTGCTTTGCACATGAATTATTGACTGGACTAACCGCCAGGAGGTAAGGATGCTTTGTAATTTCAGTTGCCCCGGGTTGTACGCGGTACAATGATTAAGGAAGATGATATAATGGGTTTTTCAGACAAAGCTGTGTACCGGTTGCTGACGAAAGAGACTATATACTTGGGATTCCGTGATCACAGGAAGTTCAGATTTTTTAGATCATGATACAGATTGATGCTTAAGGGTTAGATTCCTGATCTCCAGTGAAGGGGTAGTTAGCTGGATTAGCAGTCATTAGTACCAGTGAGGAACTGAGGACGTTCAAAACATTCAGTGATGATCTTAGGAATTAATGACTAGCTCCGGAGTCGGATAGTTTCAAAATTACCAAGGAGGTCTGAAGTTATTCTAGATATGACTGATGATAGCCTTTGGTGGCCATTTTGTTTTAGTCTTCAAGCAGATGAATCATTCTTCTCTTTGGACTAACCACCGTTGGATGACGATGTTTGTTGATTAAGTGGCGCTGGTCTACCAGAGATAGCTATATATCTAGCATTGTGACTGAAGATGAAGAATGTGATTTTGGTCTCGGACGTATGGTTCCTAGATTCGATGCGTTACAAGATGATTTGATTCCGATGAAGATTTGCTGATTAAGCAGATTTTCGAGGGTATTCGTTGATTTGAAGTTTTCCGATGCGGTGATTGGAAGTTTCTATCAATTGCCGGTTGAGTTTTTGATATTTTAGGAGTGTGCGGAATAAACTCTCGATGATCAACGCTTATTCAAAAACTGAAATCGGATGCGGTTATCGTCGAAATGGAGAAGCTGCTGCATTGATTTGCTTCGAGTTGGTGGTTATTTGAGAAAATTTGTCAGTCAAGTAAATCAGAGGAGGTCGGAAACCATGCAACCAAAGATCTGAACTGGAGATTTTAGCGGGAATTGAAAGTTGATAATGCAAACCCGGATCATCAATTAAGGGGGAATTTGTTGACGCATTCTATGACATCGGCAGACACCTTGATTGAAGTTGCAGAATACTCAAACACGGCTCAGAGATTTGAAGATCAAGATCAAGCTTCGACAGTAACGAACAAGGGAGAAACTGTTGATGCACTTTGTGTTCGTCACTTGTCGAATAGGCTAGATTGAGCGTGTGTTGAATATTGTATAGGTTAGAATCGAACACACGACCAAAATACAGAGCATATAGTAAAATTGGGAACAAGTTCGCCTGAAGTTGATGTGTGAAGGACAAGTTTACCCGAACTTTTCATATGGTGGACAAGTTCACCCGAACTTGTCCTGTGCACACTTCGAGTGAACTTGTTGCCTTATATATAGGTGGTGTGTTCATTTGTCATTTAAGTTTTTGCAATCCCTACGGGGAGGTGATGCCGGATTCTCTCCAGGAACTCCGGCAGCTGGACAAAGATGTATACTCTTTCGGTATGAATGAATAAGATATGACTTCTGCTGCATTCTACTTCTACTCCATTCTGTAATAACATTCTACCGAAATTACGTTTACGCACTAACTTCCGTATAGAACCGCCTGATCACGGACCTTCAGCTGGCGAGTAACATAGGTTTTCTAAGTCAAATTCATGGATTTGTATTTGTATTGCAATACCTCGTTCGACTACGAGAGTCGATAAGTGAAAATCTTGTAACCAAACTTGTAGTAAATGGGGTTGGTATTGCAACATGTTTAACCCACTATAAAAGTTGGTATAATTAAGAAAATCTTGTAGCCATGAATTTTGACAAAAGTGTTTCCTTTGTAAAACTGTGGAAGTAATCGATTTAAAAGAAAGTTTTGTACGGTTTATATACTTTTAATTGAAAACCACTCGTGTCTTGTCTAACCCAATCCTTTTTGTTTTATGTAAATCAATTGTTCGTGTTTTAATCTTCTTTGTGTAAACAAGTGTGGTCGTGTGGTGAATACATTCAAACCTGTGTTGACTCGTGTACAAACCAGCAAAGGGTTTATCAATTGTACCGTTTCTGTCGTTCCCCAAATTTCCCCACAAACCCCGGAAATTTGGTAACGGGATTGTCGGTTCTATGGTACCATAACATACTACCGGTCGGCGTGATCAAAGTTAATGAATGTACTCGTGTTATGGATAACGCACCACCAAGTTTCACACCTTATTGAAAACATATTCTATATATATAAACCATATGCATTGTTTTGAAATCTTGAAAATAGTTTAGCACATATGAATCACCCCAAAACATTTAGAAACATAAAAAAGGGGGAAAAATTATGTACTCACTTGGATTGTGGATGACTTTCTTAATTGTGTTCAGCAAAGCTCAAGTGTTTCCTAATAACATACAATGCACACATGTTAGTAAAATAACCCAATTCACTTTAGCCGTACAACACGAGACAGAACCCCAACGGACTTAGTCAGGCAGAGCCTTAACATGCGTTGGTGGGTCCTAAATCAATCGGGTAGGGTGGCCATACAACACGAGACAGAACCCCAACAAACTTAGTCAGGAAGAGACTTGACATGTGTCGATGGGTCCTAAATCAATCGGGTAGGGTAACGAATTAGTGATCGGGGGTTAAAATACCTACAACGGAGCAGAGCTTCGTAGGTTTAGGGGTTTAGGGGGTTCGGAACTCGGACAAACTTTAGAGAGAGTAAGAGATCGATTTTTCGATCGAAATGAGCGATTTGAAACAGTCCCAGGTCGGCCTTTATATACCCAAAATTTGACTCTCCCGCGTGTCGCGCGGGGAGACAGGTTGTCTCTCGCGTGGTGCAGGGGAGGTCAACTAGGCCTAGACTACCACCGGTCTTAGGTAGGTTGGACACGTGTCGCAAAACGGAGCCACGCGTCCTGTACTCTCCCGGGCATCACGGGAGATGCCAGTGATTCTGGCGCATGGCGCCTGGGATGCCAATTTTGTTTTTGCTCTCGACGGCATGTTGCGATTAAGGTCCTTGTAAGATTATGTATTTTGTAAACAATTTTATTAAACACGTAACCGATCGAAAGTGCTCATTGGTTGAAATGCTGCAAATGTTACATATGGCATCAAGATCGTCACCTTTAACACCATAATATACTCCCAGTCGGCTCGAAAAGAGTTAATGAATGTACTCGTCTCGTCCAGTGCATTCAATAAACAAATAACAGATAATCACTTAATCACATAATGGTCCAAGATAACATAAAACCTTCAAGTGATCCGAATAACGTTCTGAGGAATAACACAATAAGAACACTTATATATAGGCAGTACCATCGGCGTATCCACCGTGGTCTTATTGTGTCATACCCTTCCCGTTACCCTATGTCACACCCCGACCCGCAGCGGAATAAGAGTCGGGGCATAATTGGGTTATCACCAAAGCTCATGATGTTTACTAATATGTTTCATATTTATTAAATTCAAATTACATCTCAAATGTTCAAGTCAAATTCATACAATACAAGGAAAGGAAAATTAAATAAACAATCCAAAATCTAAACTGATTTATTCTTCTAGGCCGTCCTATATGTTTCTTGCTTCAACTGGATCACCTGTATCATGTGTAAAAATGGGGGTTTTTGGGTCAACAAAAGTTGGCGAGTGAACCTTGTTAGAAAACATTTATTATTGATTTCTTGTTGTATTTAATATGGAAAAATTGTGCAATAATCATATGTGAGCAAATGTAAATAAACATACAATAACAACAATAACAAACCACCTTGCATGAGTATATGACATGAATGATAATGTATATGTTGGCAACGTCACGTTCCGCTCATAGGTAATGGGGAACGGACGGCCTATGATGATGTATGTGCGATCAAGGCTCAATCAAACGGAGCCGATCGTATGTTGGCAACGCCACGTTCCGCTCATAGGTAATGGGGAACGGTTCCGCTCATAGGTAATGGGGAACAGACGAGCATATGATGATGTATGTACTGAAAATGATAAATTAAATCTAAACATTAACCACACAAACAATTTATACATATTGGATACACATTTGATCATGGATATGATGGATGCACATGTGTTTAACTGTAATTAAAATAAGACACATGATACACCCCAAAAAGTGATTAAAACGGGGAATTTGTAGAGATTCACTCACATTGGGTGCGTTCGTTTGATGATGTTGAATGCACACGAGTTTAGAGGGTTGATCGACGAGGAATAACTAACCTAAATAATAACGAAAAGGTACGGTAAATAAGTGGATTTTATTAAAAATTTTTAATAGGGTTTTTAGATTTATTTTTGTGAGTTTAAGGTCATTTTCTAACTTTAAAAATATTATTTTTAAGTATTTTTAAATTAAATAAATAAATAAAAATATAAAAAAATGTTGACTTTTTGGGTTGACCGTTGACCATTGACTTTGACTGTTGACCGGTTCGGACTTGTGTTTGTTTGCGCTGAGTGAGGTTCGAACTTGTGACCTCCCGTACGCGTGCACGCAGCTCTACCAACTGAGCTACGTGTCTAACCCGAAATATTCTAAGTTTTAATTATATATATATACTAATTAAATGTTTTAATTTATTCGATTTATACTAAAAGGATTTAAATGATTGAACCGGTTGCAGGGAAACCGAATCGAACTCGGGTCCCTTGGTTTGTTAGCGCACAGCCCAACCAGTTGGGCTGTGTGACTTATCTGTTAAACTTACAGTTTTTATTATTCTTAAAAACATCCTGGGTCCTACTCTAATTCAGTAACAAAAAAACTGGTTTTAATTCGGAAAGCCGGTGCGTTTGTAAAATTGGTTTTGATGATGTTGAATGCACACGAGTTTAGAGGGTTGATCGACGAGGAATAACTAACCTAAATAATAACGAAAAGGTACGGTAAATAAGTGGATTTTATTAAAAAATTTTAATAGGGTTTTTAGATTTATTTTTGTGAGTTTAAGGTCATTTTCTAACTTTAAAAATATTATTTTTAAGTATTTTTAATTGATTTTTAAATTAAATAAATAAATAAAAATATAAAAAAAATGTTGACTTTTTGGGTTGACCGTTGAGTTTGACTGTTGACCGGTTTGGACTTGTGTTTGTTTGCGCTGAGTGAGGTTCGAACTTGTGACCTCCCGTACGCGTGCACGCAGCTCTACCAACTGAGTTACGTGTCTAACCCGAAATATTCTAAGTTTTAATTATATATATATACTAATTAAATGTTTTAATTTATTCGATTTATACTAAAAGGATTTAAATGATTGAACCGGTTGCAGGGAAACCGAATCGAACTCGGGTCCCTTGGTTTATCAGCGCACAGCCCAACCAGTTGGGCTGTGTGACTTATCTGTTAAACTTACAGTTTTTATTATTCTTAAAAACATTCTGGGTCCTACTCTGATTCAGTAACAAAAAATTGGTTTTAATTCGGAAAGCCGGTGCGTTTGTAAGATTCGAACTCGTGCTATGTGTTTGCACACAGTCCACCGCTGACTGTGTGTCTAACCCGGTTTAATATCTTGTTTTAATTAAACTTATACATTAGGTTCGACTTCATCTTCTTCGTTCAAAGACACAGACAATCGACGTTCGACAGTTTTTGTTTAATTCGATTAACGAAAATTATAAATGATTGAAATGTAATGGATAGAGAAGGTTTTGGAAATGAATGTACCGGAAAGATGATTTTTCTCAGAACTCCGGCAAAGTCGTCGGCTCTGTTTTATGAATTCCGTCTGAGCGGACCAATTAACAGTTTTGATTAACTAATTGTGAAATTAAATGACTAACCAAGAATTATCAGAGAGTTTAGATGTTCGTACCGATTCACAGCGTGATTTCGGAATTTTCAGAAATTTTCCGGCGAGTGCTGAATAACCGGTCAACGTCGTCTGGGACCGATTCTGGTTGAAGGATTTAAGTTAGTATAAGTCTAACAATGGATAGAAGATGAAAGAATTGAGAAATTTACCGATTTGATGAATGTCATGGTTTTCCGGCGAAAGTCCGGCGATATCAGAAAACGTTTCCGACGAACAGAAATTAGAGCGAAAGTGAAATTGGAGGTTCTGTGAGTGATTCCAAATTATGAGACGATGATATTGTTAAAGTAAATCAGGAAGTAAATGATTTCGGTTTTCAACTCCCAAAATCATATGAATCGAGACAATTGATGACCGAATTGATTAAGAACGTGGGCAACAATTGATCTATCGGTTATAATCAGTAATAGCGATCACTCAACAGTCTGGACAGTTGAAAGCCGATGAGCGGTTTCAGTTTTGGCGCAAACAGATGAGTTCACGGGTAGAGTTAAGTTTTATTTGTTTCCTTGTTTACACAAACGAACCAAGTGGCAGAGTGGTTAAGTTGTTTGTGTGTTAAGTGAGCCGGCTGACCCGGGTTCGAAACCCGGCAACGGCTTTTATTTTTTTCTTCGACCGATTTTATGGTTTATTAATTATAGTTTATAGATTCTAATATATTTATTAATTATGTATTGTTTAAAATTAAAAATAGCATTAAATAAGCAACGAAAACTTGAAACTGACTATTCGATTAATAAACGAAGCGGGTTTTGAAAACCCGTTTTTCGTCGGATGTTACACCCTATCACTCTAGATTTTGTGCCACCATACTTAACAAGGCTTACTATGATTCTCATGCGTTGTGTGATACCCATGACGAAACCAGGTACCCCTTAATTGGTCCTAAACTTTAAGTATGATCAAAACAACAATTGCGCATAAACTTTGCAAACTTGCATGACTTGTGTGCTATACTGTGCAATCGTTATTATGTCTCGAAGGAATCCGAGAGCACGTCATGGTTAACATGACACTATTAAGACCAAGGATGCGAGGTTGGTGTCCTTAGCCTTGAACAACGTGTTAAACGGAGACTTGACGTTTAACAGCACATTAAACATTCGATGTTGATTACTAGGCCACCGATAGGGCCCTTTTTTATTTTGAAAGCACAAACATTTTGATTACGTGCCATAGACTATGACATAAGATTAGAAACAAATCGGAGCTCGAGCACGCAAAACAAGACGGTTCCAGTTAGGGAAACGTTTTGTTTTAAGAGCAACGAAAGGCAAACCAAACATGTAAGGAACGGTCAGTCAAGCTTAAAAACACGTAAACTAACGTCATACGAGACTTTTATGATTAAAACATAACCATGCTTGGATTTCGAGATGGTTATGCTCAGTTTTTAAAACCGAGTCTTTTGACAATAATAACGCGAAAAACGGAGCCCGTTTCGCAAATCGGAGACGCGTCCGGGACCCGAAAACGAACCTAAACGCAAACGGAAGATAAACATCATCTTTTAGCGCGTGTTATGAAGCACGAGGGGTCCCACATGGGACCCACCTCCAAAGCCCCCCCCCGGCTATTTAAACATAATTTTGTTTTTTTTTTCTTTTTATTCCATTTTAAATCCAAAAATTCACAAGAAACTCCAAGAAACCTTCCCTTTTCATCATCTTCTTCAGCTGATATTGATCCTAAACATCACCAAATCAAATGTATAAACCTTGGTTCTTATGATTTTAATCATGTTTTCTTGATTAAACGCGATTTCTAACCGAAAAACTCATTTTAATCCAAGATTTTTGAAGGTTTAAACAAGTTTATAAGCTGAATAAGAACACCTTGGTAATTCCCTGGTGTTATATGGCAGCCATGATCACAAATCTTTGGGTTTTGATACCCCAATCAACACCTATTCGACAAAAATCGCATAACAATTCGATTAACCAAACCATGAAACAAAGCTTGATTGATCTAAGTTCTAGCATAGTTGGATTGTACTTGATGTGTAGGTACTGAATATAGCTCCAACACCCTTCTGGACTCAAGAAAAAACCTGCGGAAACGGAGCTTGCGCTAGGTATATCGCCCGAAAACCGAATCTAGAGTAGGCAGATTATTGTTTTGACTATAACTTGGTCCGTGATACTCGGATTTAGCTGAAATTTGGTTTGGTGATGTAGATATTTTCAGGAAAGTCCATGTACAATTATAAAATTTTTGGTATTTTCTAAAATGTTTGGTAAATTTTTAACTGTTTTACCAAAGAATTTCGAAAAAATTACCAAACGAATTCAACAAATCACCAAACTTTACAGAGACACTAAGAAACAAACGGGTAATGTTCTGAAAAATTCGGAGTCCATTGGTTGAGTTTTGATTTGGGTTAAAAAATCCGTGTTTTTGCGAGTTTTCGGTAGCCGGGAACGCACCGAAACGAAATCGAAAAAATCTCAAATTTTTGTAAGAGGTCCCTGGACATGTAAACGATGTTCTGGAGTGTTTTGGGAATTTTTTGACCACTGATGATAATTAATGTTAATTATTTGATTAAATATTTTTTTTATAAATAATTTATTTAAATAAGGAAAGGGCCAAAATAAATTCCGAAATATTTTTACCATAATCTACATATTTTTACAGACTTGTATAAAAATTTACAGATTTTTATTCAAATTATAGATTAAATGGGAATTTATGGAATTAAAAATGAGTTATTTTAAATCAATTTCGGCAGTTTACCGTATAACGAACCTGCCGAAACCGGAACTGACCCAACTCGACAAATACTAAAACTGGAACACCGGGAGTATTCTGGGAGAGTCCCGAGTAAATTAGGCACTATGGGAGTGTCCTAAGACAGTTCGGGAGAATTCCCGACGGTGAAAATGGGAACTCGAATTTGGGCAACCTCGACTCCCCAAACACCCAAACTCCCTTAATGAAAAGTTAATCATTCTTAAATGACAACGTGTTGGCACTATTGGTATTCCCGTACCATTATCCGAACACGTTAAACTACTGATTTTGGCTGGCACGCGAAACAGTGCCCTGAAGCCAAACTGAAAACTAATACTACCCTGACATCCATCACCATACCAGTGTCCTATAGACTCAATCCGGAGTAAAAACTCCTGACCATATCCAAGTTATAACCATTACCAACTTAGATACTGATTTGAGTCCATACTGGCATGTGTGATATTAAAGTTGATCCTGTGGCTAGATCACACGTTTGTTGAGACTCCTACTTACACAGTGAGTTTCACTTCCCCACTTTTGAATGGTTTTACTGTTTTCTGGGGACTTGCATGTTAAAAACTGTGTTGAATACACCAATTTGGGAGTGAGTTTTACTCTCCCACTTGTAAACTGTTTCACTGTTTTCTGGAATGACTTGCATGTTACGAAACTGGGTTAATTGCACCAACTTGTGATGATGTGAATTATCTAACACACGAACTACCTCCCCTCTACAAGTGATTAGCGTAAGCCGTGGACAGTGGATAGTACTATTGGTCTGACAAACCCAGTTGCTCCAAGCAATGTCTAGGTGACACTGTGTGTCGGTGACTAGGCACCTACACGCGTCCTAAACTTGGTTATGTTGCTAGGCATAACTGCAGGGGAACATTGAACTTTACATGACTCAGTTGCCGGGATGACGTGCCTGTCTTGACATGGCCCGGTGGGAAGTGTCTGCGGTGACACGACCCGGTGAGATGATGTGTCTGTCTGACACGGAGTGACTATGATAGGTCAAGGTTTCACTTGTGTCCTCGTGTAATTCCATTTGTGACGGTGACTGTGACCCGTGCAATTAAACTTGTTATACATATGGTGCCAAAATAACTAAACCAGTGGAACTCACGCAGCATTTAGCTGACCCTTTTCAAAACTAACATGCATTTCAGGTAAAGCGAAGCAAGAGTAAGGAATGTGCGTGTGGATGGCTTGGATAGTAAAATGTAGCAGAATAAGAGCTGTAGTAGCTCGTAGTACCGTACTTGAACTGGGGTTTGTAATACGATATTAGTAGTATGTTGTAACCGAGTTTCTCTCTGTTTATGATATCATGTTTTTAAACTATAGAGAATTACCACGTGTCTGTCGCACCCTGCATTCCGCTGCGAGTCGGGGTGTGACAGAAGATGGTATTAGAGCCTTCAGTTATAGAGAACTAGGTATCTCTAAAGAATCTAGACTATAATCCTAAGTTAGTCTCCACACACTGAGAACCTCTAGAGACTGAGCAGTGTGGCTATTACCAGGACGACCTTGTGGGGCAAATAAAGTATTGTGGTCCGGAACACAATAATTTATCTACTCATACTTTGGAGTTCTGGGAACGTTATTGAGATAGGACGGGAATCTGTCTACTAACGTCACCAACCATGAATAATTTTTAAAAATCAAAATCTAAAAATCAAAATTGTGTGCAATACGTGCTTATGTGTATAATTGTGGGATGTTGAGTTGGTTATGTCGGGTAGTCAAATCAGCATTGTATTTGGTTTTCTTTCTACAGATATCATGTCACATCATTCGAGTCGCCAGACTATCTCTCATGCGGAGACCGATCCTGAGGAGGATCCACTGATAACCCCCTTGACATCGAGAAACGAGCCAGATCCTTCTGGTTACAGTTGTAGTCCTTACCCACCCAGACCTCGTACTAGGCGCGAGGGAGAAGTCTCGAGCGCCTACCGTTTTACCACCCGACTAGCTCCTCGGAGCATAGTCGTACCCCGGATGTTGTTATACAGTAGGACCTATTCCTCGGAGCCCTACTCCCGCTACGGGACATTGGGAGTGGGAGCCGTAGCACCTAGGTTACCTACACCAGAGACTCGCCATGACCCTTATACTCCTTCTACCCCGAGCACTTACTCTCCCTCTTTGTCTAGCCCTCTTGAGATACCCACCTTTGGCCTCCGACAGACGTTTCGTCGGAGGGTACTTACACCTGTACCTATGTTCACACCACCCGTTTCCCCTATTCGTCTGATACCCATACCTATAGGGACCCAGCAGCATTTTACCGCCTGTTTTCTGACACCACCTCGGGAGGACCCTTCCCCGTTCACACTTACGAGCGAGGTGGCCCTTCCCAGCCGTTTAGAGAGCCTTCCCTACCCGTTTGGGGCATACCCGTTCCTCCTCAGGAGGTGCCTGCTCCCATCACCGAGAGCAGCTTGATGGGGATCTGTTTGAGCAGATTTCATTGTTACGGATGGCGTGGGATGAGGATGAGCAGCAGAGGAGGTCGATGGGAAACTACCTGATCATCTTACAGCAGACGATCATTGCCTTACAGCAGGGTATGGGATATGTTCATCATGAGCAGGATCATTTCCGGGTGTTGGTATACGGATGTATCGGTGCCATTGTAAGTTTGGTAGCAGGTTTTGGAGGGTTGGCATGGTGGATGTGGCATTCATAGTATGGTTTCTTTCTAGTATAGATAGAGGTGATGTATCTTTTGTACATCCTACCAAGCACTGGGTTATACCCATGTCAAGGTGGTGATGTAGTCATAGTGTTTCCACGTTTTCCTAGTTAGTATTTTCGATGCATCGAGTCTGTACATCACTTTGGTGACATGTTTTGACAACACATTTAAGCACTGGCCATTATGGGTTAAGTCTATGTGCAAATTTTGACACTTGTATGATGATGATATTATATATATATATATATATATATATGACGATCCTTTTGACTATATGTGTCGTGGACTCATGTGTGTGATGAAGTGTGCGATGTGTTTTAACCGGATATGTGATAGGTGTTAACTGGATATGTGACATTGATACATATAAATCTATTGCTTATAATAGAATGGCCCCGAAACGCGCACCACAGATGACTGAGGCAGAAGTTGCGCAAATGATAGCGCATAAACTCCAGGCTGTTATTCCCACGATTGTGGCGCAGGTTAGTACCGTATTAACGCTAACCCGCAACCTAATCCACAACCCGGGCCGGTAGGTCAGAACGATAATCAGAATAATGGTAGGCCGGTTTGCACATATAAGCATTTCATGGAATGCAAAACAATGGAATTCAATGGAACTGGGTTTGTGAAATGGATCGAGAAGTCGGAATCGGTACTTAACATAAGTAATTGTCCCGATGATTGCGCAGTTAAGTATACAACTTGTACCTTTACCGACCATGCTTTAAACTGGTGGAACACTATTGTTCAAACTCGCGGAAAGGACGTGATTAATGCTATGACATGGGATACCTTAAGGTACAGATGAGGGGAAGGTTCTATCCCGCCCATGAAATTCAGAAACTTGAGCATGAGTTTTGGAACCTGCAGATGCAAGTTCCCGACCATGCAGGTTACACAAACCGCTTCAATGAACTGGCGCGTATATTGCCTGACATGGTCCGACCGGAGTCCAAGAGGATTGAAAGGTATATCTGGGGACTGGCCCCAGAAGTGTCACACCCTGACTCGCAGCAGAAGCGCACGTGAGGTGCAACAGACATATGGTACGAACACGTTATTTGAAAAGATATTGTATTACACAACACAAGCATCGGTTACAACGTTTGATTACACACTAAGTTTTAATGTACAGGCAATAGTGTCCCCAAAAGTTGTTTGTCTTCACTAAGCATGCTTCTATGTACAGTAGCACCCGATAAAAAAAACTTGAGATCCGTACGCATGTCACTTTATTCTTCTTTAGCTTTGCCTGAAAAGCATGTTAAGTTTGAACGGTCAACTACGAAAAACTGGTAAGTTTCACTATTTTAGTTTGTTTCACAATTTAGTTTGAACCAATTTGTTTGCACATTTGACATGAAATTATACTAAGCCCACAAGTGAAACCTTGACTGTTCTCATGTGCCGTGTCCCACAACCGACACCTCAGCACTTTACCACCCCAAGTAGCTATGTCTAACACCACATAGCGTGTTCACAGAATTGCATGGACATGTGCAACTGCAATAGAAACCCTGGCCTCCGTGCCAGCTTAATTGGGTTTGTCAGACCAATAGTACTATTCACACATCCACCAGCTTTTTTTGATCACTCGTGTTTGTGGGGACTTGTCGTGTGTTAGTATAACTCAGATAATTCACATCACAACATGTATGTACGTGCAATTTTATATGTATGTAACATGCCTTTCACCCCAAGTAAAACAGTAAAACAGTTTGAAAGCGGGGTTATGAAACTTACTTAGTATATAAGCACAACAATCACAAGAGATGTATGTATTAAGGCTCTATCACCTCAATCCTGGCATCATACCGTATTTGGTTAATTACCGAATACAGTTTTCAATTCGGTAATTGCAATAACTCAGGCTCAGATGAGAATAATCATATGAGAATCGACCTATAGCATAACAGTAATACTGTGGGTATTATCTAAGTGTTGGATTTCAGTTTGGCTTCCGGGCACCGTTTTGCGTGCCGGTCAAAGTCGTCTGTTTTAGATGTTCGGAAAGTGGTATAATCATATGGACTGTACTAATGAGTTGGCCATTAGAAATGATTTACTTTATATTAAGGGAGTTTGGTCGTTTGGGATCCCAGGTTGCCTGATTTTAAGTTTCTCGTTTTCACTGTCGGGGAATCTCCCGAACTGGCGTGTAATGTACCCCAAGTACCCATTTTGCCCGGAACAGTCCAGAGTGACTCTGGTGTTCCACTTATTGCCAATTCACTTATTAGTCAGTTCACGGTTCTGGCAGGTTCGTTATACGTTTACCACTGTCGGTTTTGTATAAAATAATAAGATGTTTAATTCAAAAAATGATTACTCAATGGCTATAATTTATAAAATTATGAAAATTTTTGTATAAATTGGTAAAAATATATAGAATTCTGGAAAAATATTTCAGAATTTATAAAATGAGTTTATTAATTTTAATAAATTTTGAAAACAACATTTTAACCGAACAATTTACGCCCAGACTGATATGACTTCCAAAAATTCTCAAAAGATCAAAGAATTGTCCCAATATATCCAAGAACGTCCTGGAAAATTTTTAGACATTTCTGAGTTCATTACACCGTATTTCCTGCTACCGAAACTTTGCGAAAACGCGATTTTTGAAACCCATATTAGAATCCCCCAATTAGCCCCAAACATTTCCAGAATCTTTTCCATACTTAACTCAACATCCCTGAATGTTTTGATGATTTATTAAGCTCGTTTAGTATTTTATCCGAATTTATTCCTTTAAAACAATTAAAAATTCACCAAATATCACAACAGATTCAGAAAAATCTAAAATTTGAGTTGAGTCTTAGTTTCACCATGTGTAAACAGCTTGCAAAATTTCAAGTCCAAACAATACCCATGGAAATAGTTATCCTATAGATAAATCTCTACGCCCTATTTTCGATTTTCGGAAGTTATACCTAGCGAAACTCGCGTTTTTACGCAATCCTTGTGTGTCCAGAAGTGAGTTAAGCTTATGTTCAGTACCTATACACCATAAAAAACACCAATATGCAAAAACACGTGTCAATCAAGCCTTAGAACCATTATTTTTCAATTAGTGTTTGTTATGTTCGTTTCTTGTCGAATAGTCCGGATTTTGGTATCATAAACCATGTTTTTAAATAACCACAAACCATGTAAGTACTTTTTATATCATAATCACCTTAGAGCAGCCCTTTGATTGTCCAAACCCTCAAAATTGATGGTTAAAAATTGTTCTTTTTATAAAGAACTAGATTTTAATCACAAAAACATTATGAAAATAAGTCATAAAGAGGTTATACCTCAAAGATCTTGAGTGTTCTTGAGAGAACTCAGCTGATAATGCTAATTGTGTGTTTAGAAGGTATCTTAGTGTGTGTGGGAATGAAAAAAAAAAAGAAAGGAATGGACTTTTATGTCCCATTTTGATCGTTTGGAACATTGTGGGCTCTTCTAGACCCCTTTGACTGGTCAAAGAAGGTTCTAGGGGGCCCCACCTGATAGGTTTTGGTATTTTTCATGGTTAGGTTCGTTTTCGGGTCGCAAACGCGTCCCGGGTGCGCCCAACAGGCTCTTTTTCACGCGGTTTTTAACGGTTTTGAAAACCGCACCCATCGACAACAAAACCCTAACACTTTGATATATTTACTTAGAACAACTTATATTTATGTTAAATAAAGTGTTTTTAGGCTTGACTGACTGTTCGTTGCATGTTTGGTCGTTTCCGATTAAGTTAAAATCAAAGGTGTTCCGCTAACCGGAAGCTGCTTTGTTTAGCGTGCCAACTAACTATAGGGTCTCAAATCTTAATTTATGGTCTAAATATCTAGTTCAAGTCTTCCCGTCCCTTTAGAATAGTCTACGACCCTTTCTTTTGCATTCAAATCGTTATTGTACGGTTTGCGAACTGTTAAACGGAAAGCTTCCGTTTAACCTGGTTTTAGCACACCGAGGCATCCACATCGCACTGTTAGGTATTATTGTTTGTATGTTTCTCATAACGTACCCTCTGATTCATCCGATTCATACTCAGGATAGTTTCGTTATCCATATAAGTCGTACGTACAAATTAGGGTTTACCTGCTTTTGCCACAGTTGTCACATTCTCCCCCGGTTAAGAAATTTCGTCCTCGAAATTCGATGTATCTAGTTGGGGAAGAGGTGCGGGTATTTCCTATGGAATTCATCCTTCCACTCCCAAGTGTATTCAAGCCCTCTTTGTGAGTTCCACCGGACTTTTACCAGCGAGATTTTGTTATGACGTAGTTGTTTGGTCTTTCCGTCTACAATTTCTACCGGTTCCTCCACGAAGTGGAGTTTGTCATCAACGTGCACATCTTTCAATGGTACAATAGATGCTTCATCCGTGAGGCATTTCTTTAAGTTTGATACATGGAATACATCGTGAATGGTGCTCAGTTCAACCGGTAATTTCAGTCGATACGCTACAGGTCCAACCTTGGCGATAATCTCGTACGGTCCTATGTATCTCGGCGCTAACTTCCCTGCCTTGCCAAACCTTATCACTCCTTTCCACGGTGACACTTTCCATAGTACCTTGTCACCTACTTCAACGACAACTGTTTCCTACGAACATCAGCGTAACTTTTCTGCGGTCCCGTGCCGCTTTCAATCTCGTTGGATCTTATGAACCTTGTCCGTCGTTTCTTGGATCAGTTTTCAGATCCCGTGAGTTGAGTATCGCCCACTTCAGCCCAACAAAGTGGTGACCTGCACTTTCGGCCGTATAGCGCCTCGTATGGTGCCGCTTGTATGCTACTATGATAGTTGTTATTATAAGAAAATTCAATTAAGGGAAGGTGCTTGTCCCAACTTCCTCCAAAGTCTAGGACACAAGCACGGAGCAGATCTTCTAGTGTTTGGATAGTTCGTTCCGATTGGCCGTCGGTTTGGGGATGGTAAGCGGTACTCAAGTCTATGCTAGACCCCAAAGCTTCTTGTAATTGTTGCCAATAGTGTGAAGTGAAATGGCTATCGCGGTCTGAAATGATCGCAATCGATACACCGTGCCTAGCCACAATTTCAATAGTGTAGATTTCGGCCAATTTCTCTGTTTTGTAGGTAGTACGAATCGGGATAAAGTGCGCAAATTTGGTTAGTCTATCCACGACTACCCAAATCGCATCATGACCTCGGGGTGTCTTTGGAAGGTGGGTCATGAAGTCCATCGTGATTTGCTCCCACTTCCATTGAGGTATCTCGGGTTGCTGAAGCATTCCCGAGGGTTTTTGATATTCTGCCTTGACTCGGGCACAAGTCAAGCATTTACTAACTTACTCTGCCACGTCTTTCTTCATGCCCGGCCACCAATAAAATTCCTTAAGGTCGTGGTACATCTTGTCTGTACCGGGGTGAATAGAGTACTTAGATTTGTGAGCCTCATCCATAATCAGCTGATGTAGGTCATGGAGAGTAGGAATCCATATTCTATCTTTGAAGTACATCACTTCATCGGTTTTCTTCTCAAAGTTCTTCTCGTTCCCCTACAACTCCTCCTTCTCCATTTGACCTTCCAGTAAGGCTTCCATCTGTGCAGCACGAATCTATTCCTTGAGACTTGTTTGGACAATCATCCCCAGGGCTCGTACTCTAAGTGGTTTCACCCTATCCTTTCTGCTCAAAGCAACTGCTACTACAATTGCCTTGCCAGGGTATTTCGCAATCATAATCATTTAACAATTCCACCCATCGCCGTTGCCTCATGTTCAACTCTTTCCGGTCAAATATGTGCTGGAGGCTCTTATGGTCCGTGTAGACCGTGCACTTTGTACCATATAAGTAGTGCCGCCAGATCTTAAGTGCAAAAATCACTGCTCCAAGCTCTAAGTCATGCGTTGTATGGTTCTTTTCATGTACCTTTAGCTGTCATGAAGCGTATGCTATTACCTTGTTTCGTTGCATCAGTATGCATCCTAAACCTCATCGCAAAGCGTCACAATATACGACGAAGTCTTCGTTTCCCTCCAGAAGTGTTAGAATTGGGCTTCACATAATTTTTGTTTCAGCAATTGGAAAGCCGTTTCTTGTTCTTCACCCCAGTCATATTTCCGATCTTTTTGAGTGAGCGTGGTCAAGGGTTGTGCGATGCAAGAAATGTTTTCAATAAAGAGACGGTAATATCCTGCCAATCCCAAGAATTGGCGGATTTCCTTGGGGGACTTAGGTGCTTGCCAATTCTTAATGGCTTCAATCTTACTGGGGTTAACATGAATTCCTTGTTGATCCACCATGTGCCCTAAGAATTGCACCGCTTGTAACCAGAAATCACACTTGGATAGCTTGGCATACAACGTTTCCTGTCTCAATACCTCCAAAATTGCACATAAATGGCTCTCATGCTCCTCCTTGCTTTTTGAATATATTAGGATATCGTCAATAAAGACTATGACGAATTTATCCAGGTGTGGTTTACAAACCCGGTTCATGAGGTCCATAAATACCGCAGGTGCGTTGGTTAGCCCAAAAGGCATAACCAGGAATTCATAATGGCCATACCGAGTTCGAAAGGCTGTTTTCTGGATATCTTCTTCCTGAACCTTTACTTGGTGATACCCCGATCTAAGATCAATTTTCGAAAAGTAACAGGCTCCTTGTAACTGATCAAACAAATCATCGATCCGCGGAAGTGGATATCTATTCTTGATCGTGATTTGTTCAGCTCCCTGTAGTCTATACACATTCTAAAGCTCCCGTCCTTCTTTTTAACAAACAATACCGGCGCTCCCCAAGGGGAATAGGTAGGACGAATAAAGCCTTTGTCCAACAGCTCCTGTAACTGAGTGGATAACTCTTGCATCTCGGAAGGTGCAAGGCGATAAGGTGCTTTGGCGACTGGAGCTGCTCCTGGAATTAAGTCGAGACGGAATTCGACTTGTCGGTCGGGTGGTAATCCAGGTAATTCTTCATTGAAAACATCAGGGTAATCACGTACAACTGGAAAGTCTTCAATTCGTCTTTCCTCTAGTTCCACTACTGCCACATTTGCCATGTACACCGCGCATCCCTGTCGTAAGCACTTCAACACTTTGAGGTGAGATATAATGGGTAAAATAGCACCAGATTTTTCTCCTTGGACCATCATCACTTCATTGTTAGGGAAAGGAATCCTAACAATCTTCTTTCACAGACAATTTCTGCCTTGTACTTGGATAACCAATGCATTCCCACTACTATATCAAAACTTCCGAGTTCTACAGGTAGAAGGTCAATGTGGAATTGGTGGTCATTAAGGGTTAGGGGACAGTCATGGACAATTTGGTAACTAGTTATAGGTTTACCGTTAGCGAGTTCTATAGAATAGGGAGTGTTAGCTCACTAGCCGGCATACTTAATAATTGTAGGAAGTTAATAGAAACGCTCTTATCTTCACCAGTATCAAATAACACCGAAGCATACTGGTCAGAGACAAGAAAGGTACCTGTCACTACATTAGGATCTTGTCGTACGTCGACGGATCCTATAACAAATGCGCGTCCTCAAGCTTGATTGGAAATTGAAGCCTACCATTGGTTTGTCTTTCCTGTGGGTCCTTGGTTCAGTTTCGGGCAAGTTCGTTTAAAATGCTCTGTACTACCGTACTCGTAGCAGGTACGGGGGTAGGTCAGTTGTGGGTTTTGTTGAGATGGTCGCTGTTGACTTGTTTGGGGTCGGGTGGTTTGGGAACGAGTAGGTTGGTTCAAAAGGTTTGTTGGTTCAGTCGGTGTTCTACAGTTACAAGCATAATGCCCCACTTTCCGACACTTGTTGCAGGTTACGGTTCCGCACTCGCCCAGGTGATGGTAACCACCTGGTCCTTTATAATTATCGGGTCTCGAATCTGAGGTAGTCATTGCATAATTTTGATTGTTTGACCGAATACGCTTAGGTGGCTGAGATCCCCGTGGCTGATAGTCACAACTAGTTCTTTTGGTACCAGATGACTCTCCGGGCATCTTCAATATATTCCTTCTAACCATGTCAAAAGTAATTGTGCCAGACGTCGACACAACGCTTTCCATTGTCAAGTGTTCTACTGAGTTTACAATGCTTCGGACTTCTGGGGCCAATCCCCATATATAACATTCAATTCGCTTTGATTCGGGTCTGACCATATCTGGTAGTAAACGAGCAAGAGTGTTAAAACGATTAGTATATCCCACGTGATCTGCCCCTTGCATTTGTAGGTTCCAAAATTCATGTTGCAATTTTTGTATTTCATTTTTCGGACAAAAGTGGGTCATCAGAAGGGTTTTAGTTCATCCCACGTCATATGGGCAATGACTTCCTGTCCCTGGGTCTGGACTATAGTATTCCACCAATTTAGAGCATAGTCCATAAATGTAGACGTCGCATACTTTACAATACACTCTTCTGGACAATTCGTGATGTTAATAACTACTTGTGTCTTCTCGATCCATCGAACAATCCCTGTTGGCCCTTCCGTACCATTGAATTCTATGGGTTTCCCTTCCATAAATTGTTTATAAGTGCATCTCGGCACTACATTATTTTGATCAATGGGAACCAGATTCGGGTTAGGCTGAGGGTTTTGTGCATTTGCGTTAATGGCTGCTGTAACTTGGGCTACTACAGTTGGAATAAAGTTTGTGGTTGTTGGGTTATTAGTTGTGCGATGTATGCCTCTGTCAGGTTATTTGCTCGTTTTGGTGCCATTCTGTAACAAAAAAACGCGCATATATTGGTACACATATCACATATCCGATTGCATTGCATCAAAACTATTAACAATCTCATAAACACACGAACACATATAAACAACAGTTACTATTATACATATAAGCGCCGCTGTACAATAATCAAAATTGGCACGCAGGCCGAATCTACAAAGGATTTATGTTTGTAATGTACAAGTCAGAAATTTGTCACTACAGTGACGTACACATAGTAACAACGTTTAGTACAAAGAACAAACACCGTCACACATCACCATCTCGACATAGGCCTACAACTGCCTAGTGCTTAATGTGATGTCAAAAGATATATGTTAGTATGCGTCACTACTATATACAAGTAGCCCACAATCTATCGTCCGTGTATCTCTACACTAGCCAAACAAAACCTATCATCGACAACACCAACCCTCCTACACATAGATATAGTAGAGTCTCTGTACGTCCCTGACGATAACCTACATATGGCATGGCCTTAAAAGAAAGTGGGGGTTCCCTCTGTTGTGCAGGTAGACCCCAGACAGGCAGGGTAGGCTCCTCTGCTTGGCACGAGGGCTCTCCCCGCTCGCGAGTATGGAATGGGGAAGGAGGCTCCGGTAAGGGTGTCGGGTTTAGGAATCGGGCGGTCACACGGTATCCTAGGTTCGTTAGTGTAGGTACAACTGGAGAGGAAGGTGGAGTACGGATAACCGGAGAAAAGGCTGGAATTGGCATCGGGACTCTCCTGCGAGCCGTCTGCCTAAAACGAGCAACTGGTGGGGAGGGTGGTGAACCAAGATGGATTGGAGTGCGCGGGGTAGGAAATCGTGGAATAGTAACTGGTGTAGGACTCCGCCTAGCCATAGCGGGATAGTAATATGGGTCTGATGTGGGGTCATATTCAGCCGCAACAGGCTGTCAGTGAGGTGTGGAGTGGTAAGAACTAGTAGCCTCAGTCCCTCGTCTAACGGGGGATCGGGGTGGGTAGCTGTCGCAACGGTAACCTGATAAGTCGGGTTCGTTGCTAGGATGTCAAATCCTATCGCCTCCTCTTCCTCCTCCTCCTCGGCCCCTGACTCCATCTCCTCAGGATCCTCTTCCGTCTCCATTGATGGATCCTCTTCAGAACTCTAATGCGTCGGCTTGACATCGTACCTGCATATTTTTATCAATATATATATATATGTATATATATATATATTTGTGTTAGTACTCGTGTTCGTTTCCAGTCCTCTCTCAACGGCGTTCTCAGAATGCCCAAGTACAAGCAGATAAGTTATTATGTTCCGGACCACAATTACTTATTTGCCCGACAAGGCCATCCTGGTAATAACCATGCTTTTGGTTACTATAGGTTCTTGCTGTGGAGAGTCACACTTATTATTATAGTCTAGGTTCTCTAAGAATACCTAAATCGCTATAACTGATGGCTCTGATACCATCTTCTGTCACACCCCAACTCGCAGCGGAAGCGCACGTGAGGTGCAACAGACATATGGTACGAACACATTATTTGAAAAGATATTCTATTATACAACACAAGCATCGGTTACAACGTTTGATTACACACTAAGTTTTAATGTATAGGCACTAGCGTCCCCAAAAGTTATTTGTCTTCACTAAGCATGCTTCTATGTACAGTAGCACCCGATAAACAAAACTTGAGATCCGTACGCACGTCACTTTATTCTTCTTTCCTTTTCCTGAAAATCATGTTAAGTTTGAACGGTCAACTATGAAAAGCTGGCAAGTTTCACTATTTTAGTTTGTTTCACAATTTAGTTTGAACCAATTTGTTTGCACATTTGACATGAAATTATACTAAGCCCACAAGTAAAACCTTGACTATTCTCAAGTGCCGTGTCCCACAACCGACACCTCAGCACTTTACCACCCCAAGTAGCTATATCTAACACCACATAGCGTGTTCACAGAATTGCATGGACATGTGCAACTGCAATAGAAACCCTGGCCTCCGTGCCAGTTTAATTGGGTTTGTCAGACCAATAGTACTATTCACACATCCACCGGCTTTTGTTATCACTCGTGTTTGTGGGGACTTGTCGTGCGTTAGTATAACTCAGATAATTCACATCACAACATGTATGTACGTGCAATTTTATATGTATGTAACATGCCTTTCACCCAAAGTAAAACAGTAAAACAGTTTGAAAGCGGGGTTGTGAAACTTACTTAGTATATAAGCACAACAATCACAAGAGATGTATGTATTAAGGCTCTATCACCTCAATCCTGGCATCATACTGTATTTGGTTAATTACCGAATACAGTTTTCAATTCGGTAATTGCAATAACTCAGGCTCAGATGAGAATAATCATATGAGAATCGACCTATAGCATAACAGTAATACTGTGGGTATTATCTAAGTGTTGGATTTCAGTTTGGCTTCCGGGCACCGTTTTGCGTGCCGGTCAAAGTCGTCTGTTTTAGATGTTCGGAAAGTGGTATAATCATATGGACTGTACTAATGAGTTGGCCATTAGAAATGATTTACTTTATATTAAGGGAGTTTGGTCGTTTGGGGATCCCAGGTTGCCTGATTTTAAGTTTCCGTTTTCACTGTCGGGGAATCTCCGAACTGGCGTGTAATGTACCCCAAGTACCCATTTTGCCCCGGAACAGTCCAGAATGACTCTGGTGTTCTACTTATTGCCAATTCACTTATTAGTCAGTTCACGGTTCTGGCAGGTTCTTTATACGTTTACCACTGTCGGTTTTGTATAAAATAATAAGATGGTTAATTCAAAAAACATCATTACTCAATGGCTATAATTTATAAAAATCTGAAAATTTTTGTATAAATTGGTAAAAATATATAGAATTCTGGAAAAATATTTTCACAATTTATAAAATGAGTTTATTAATTTTAATAAATTTTCGAAAACTGCCTTTTAACCAAACAATTTGCACCCAAAATTATATGACTTCTAAAAATTCTCAAAAAAATCATAGAATTGTCCCAATATATTCAAGAACCTCCTGGAAAAATTTTAGATATTTCCGAATTCGTTACACTGTGTTTCCGGCTACCGAAACTTTGCGAAAAACGCGATTTTTGAAACTCATATCAGAATCATCCAATAATCCCCAAAAATTTCCAGAAACTCTTCCATACTTAACTCAACATCCCTGATTTTTTTGACGATTTATTAAGCTAGTTTATTATTTTATCCGAATTTATTCCTTTAAAACAGTTAAAAATTCACCAAATATCACAACAAATTCTAGAAAAATCTAAAATTTGAGTCGAGTCTTAGTTTCACCATGTGTAAACAGCTTGCAAAATTTCAAGTCCAAACAATACCCATGGAAATAGTTATGCCTATAGATAAATCTCTACGCCCTATTTTCGATTTTCGGAAGTTATACCTAGCGAAACTCCGTTTTTACGCAATCCTTGTGTGTCCAGAAGTGAGTTAAGCTTATGTTCAGTACCTATACACCATAAAAAACACCAATATGCAAAAACACGTGTCAATCAAGCCTTAGAACCATTATTTTTCAATTAGTGTTTGTTATGTTCGTTTCTTGTCGAATAGTCCGGATTTTGGTATCATAAACCATGTTTTTAAATAACCACAAACCATGTAAGTACTTTTTATATCATAATCACCTTAGAGCAGCCTTTTGATTGTCCAAACCCTCAAAATTGATGGTTAAAAATTGTTCTTTTTATAAAGATCTAGATTTTAATCACAAAAACGTTATGAAAATAAGTCATAAAGAGGTTATACCTCAAAGATCTTGAGTGTTCTTGAGAGAACTCAGCTGATAATGCTAAGTGTGTGTTTAGAAGGTATCTTAGTGTGTGTGGGAATGAAAAAAAAAAGAGAAAGGAATGGACTTTTATGTCCCATTTTGATCGTTTGGAACATTGTGGGATCTTCTAGACCCCTTTGACTGGTAAAAGAAGGTTCTAGGGGGCCCACCTGATAGGTTTTGGTATTTTTCATGGTTAGGTTCGTTTTCAGGTCGCAAACGCGTCCCGGGTGCGCCCAACAGGCTCTTTTTCGTGCGGTTTTCAACGGTTTTGAAAACCTCACCACGACAACGAAACCCGAACACTTTTATATATTTACTTAGAACAACTTATATTTATGTTAAATAAGTGTTTTAGGCTTGACTGACTGTTCATTGCAAGTTTGGTCGTTTCCGGTTACGTTAAAATTAAAGGCTTCCGCTAACCGGAAGCTGCTTTGGTTAGCGTGCCAACTAACTAATAGGGCCTCAAATCTTAATTTATGGTCTAAATATCAAGTTCAACTCTTCTCGTGCCCTTAGATTAGTCTACGACCCTTTCGTTTGCATTCAAAATGTTATTGTACGGTTTGCGAACTGTTAAACGGAAGCTTCTGTTTAACCTGTTTTTAGCACACTGAGGCATCCACATTGCACTGTTAGGTATTATTGTTTGTATGTTTTTCATAACATACCCTCGGATTCATCCGATTATACTCAGGATAGTTTCATTATCCATATAAGTCGTACGTACAAATTAGGGTTTACCTGCTTTTGCCACAGTTGTCACAAGAAGTGCAGGAGTATTATTAACTCGGCGATGAGGTAGCCAGGTCAGGTACTATTACGTATGACATGGTTAGGCGAAATATTTTTACGATGCCAAAGAGTAGGCCGGGAACAAGCGAGAAGCCCCTGAGAGCACTCACGCAAGGACAGCGGCACCGAAGAGGGGGGAGCTACCAGCCAGAGCTATGCCATGACTACCCCCACGGGTAACTTCGATGGCTACAAAGGAAAGGCCCCAAAGTGCAACAAGTGCGCTTTCCACCACTCTGGTACATGCCAAGGAGTGATTTGCTCGAAGTGTCATAACAATGGGCATTTTGCCAAAGACTGTAAGATGGCCGTGGAACCAAATCCCAAACCAACTCGTTTCTAACCCCTAGGCCTCAACCTCTTCAGTAGTGACCCCGACAATCAAACCAACAGGTTACCTACCCCCGTGCGTGCTTCGGATGTGGCAGCACTGAGCATTTTCGTAATAGTTGTCCGAAGTTGGCTCAACAGATGGCAGGAAGGAATACGCAGAACCAAGCATCTACCTCGAATACAGCTCGAGGTCGTGCCTTCGTCATGGGGCCTGGTGACGCACGCCAGGATCCCAATGTGGTTTCAGGTACATTCCTCGTTTCCAATCAATTTGCTTTAGTGTTATTTGATACGGGAGCCGATAGAAGTTATGTGTCGATTGCATTTTTGCCACTCTTGAATATGCCTGCTTTTGACTTGAAACAACCTTATACCGTCGAACTTGCCAGCGGGAAACCAATCACCAGTCACCAACTTATTGTTAACTGCCCTATAACCCTTAACGGTTACCAATTCTCTATTGACCAATTACCCGTAGAATTGGGTAGTTTCGACTGCTGTCCAGCCATCATGCAGAAGTGTTGTGCGATCAGAAGGTTGTGAAAATTCCTTTATCCCCGACGAATGCGATCATGGTACAGGGAGAGAAGTTAGGTGCCATGCTGAACCTCATATCTCACCTCAAGGCATTAAAGCATATACGACAGGGATGTGACGTGTTTTTAGCCAGCGTCACGACGGAGGATCCAGCCGAGAGGCGTATTGAAGACATCCCGGTAGTATGTGAATACCCTGATGTGTTCCCGGAAGAATTTCCCAGGTTGCCGCCTAACCGGCAAGTAGAATTTCGCATCGACCTAATACCAGGAACGGCACCCGTTGCCAAAGCCCCCTATCGTCTTGCACTGTCTGAGATGCAGAACTATCGACGCAGCTGCAGGAGTTACTGGATCGGGGTTTCATCCGTCCTAGCTATTCTCCTTGGGAAGCCTTAGTTTTGTTTGTGAAGAAGGACGGTAGCTTCCGAATGTGCATCGACTACATGGAATTGAACAAGGTCACTATCAAGAATCGTTACCCTCTTCCAAGGATCGATGATCTTTTTGATCAGCTACAAGGAGCCCGATATTTTTCTAAGATAGATCTTTGGTCAGGTTACCATCAAGTGAAGGTCCAAGAGGACGATGTTCCCAAGACAACGTTTCAAACTCGTTATGGCCATTATGAGTTCCTAGTTATGCCCTTCGGGCTAACCAACGCACCCACGGTTCAAACCTCATGAACCGACTATGTAAACCATACCTTGACAAATTTGTCATCGTTTTCATCGATGATATCTTGATCTACTCCAAGAGTTAGGACGAGCACGAGCATCACTTACGTACTATTTTGGAAATACTATGGACAGAACAACTGAATGCTAATTGTCTAAGTGCGACTTTTGGTTACAAGCCATGCAATTTTTAGGACATGTGGTGGATCAATATGGAATTCATGTAGATCCAACAAGATAGAAGCGATCAAGAATTGGCCTGCGCTGAAATCTCCAAAAGAGATACGCCAATTCTTGGGACTGGCAGGATATTACCGATGCTTCATCGAAAATTTCTCAAGTATTGCCCAATCGCTGACCGCTTTGACACAAAAGGACAGGAAGTATGAATGGGGTAAAGACCAGGAAACAGCGTTCCAGCTGTTAAAGAAAAAGTTATGTGAGGCCCCAATCCTGACACTACCCGAAGGCAATGACGACTTTGTCGTATATTGTGACGCATCGCGACAAGGGCTTGGATGTGTCCTTATGCAAAGAAATAAAGTTATTGCGTACGCTTCTAGACAGTTGAAAGTGCACGAAAAGAACCACACAACGCATGATTTGGAACTAGGCGCTGTTATATTTGCGCTAAAGATTTGGAGACATTACTTATATGGTACCAAGTGTACTATATATACGGACCACAAAAGCCTCTAACATATCTTCGACCAAAAGGAATTGAACATGAGGCAGCGTAGATGGGTGGAATTGTTAAACGATTACGACTGTGAGATAAAGTACCACCCGAGGAAAGCTAATGTGGTAGGAATGCGCTAAGTAGGAAAGATCGAATTAAACCCCTCCGAGTGAGAGCCTTGAGAATGATTGTGCAGACAAGCCTGATAGATCAAATCTGGAATGCGCAGATGCAAGCCCTGGAAGAAAGCCAGTTACCCGGTGAAGGATTGCACGAGAATGAGAAAAGTTTTGTGAGGAAAACGGACGAGGTGTTGTATTTCAAGAATCGAGTGTGGATTCCTGCAAATTCGAAGCTGAGACAGTTGATTATGGACGAGGCTCATAAATCAAAATATCGATTCACCCCGGTACAGATAAGATGTACCATGACCTTAAAGAGTTTTACTGGTGGTCGGGGATGAAAAAGGACGTGGCCGAATATGTGAGCTAATGCTTGACTTGTGCGCGAGTCAGGGCTGAATATCAGAAACCATCGGGAATGTTGCAACAACCCGAGATACCTCAGTGGAAATGGAACAAATCACGATGGATTTCGTGACCCATCTTTTGAAAATTCCTCGTGGTCATGATGCGATTTGGGTAATCGTAGATCGCCTTACCAAATCCGCGTATTTCATTCCGATTCGAACCACTTATAAGACCGACCAGTTGGCCAAAATCTATACTAATAAGATAGTAGCTAGACATGGTGTCCCAATTGCTATTATTTCCGACCGAGATAGCCATTTTACCTCACAATACTGGCAAAAGTTACAAGAAGCTTTGGGGACGCGAATTGATTTGAGCACTGCTTACCATCCCTAAACCGATGGCCAATCGGAATGCACGATCCAAACACTAGAGGACTTGCTTCGTGCTTGTGTCCTAGACTTCGGAGGAAGTTGGGACAAGCATCTCCCACTAGTGGAACTTTCTTATAACAATAATTACCACAGTAGTATCCAAGCAGCCCAGTACGAGGCACTTTATGGTCGGAAGTGCCGATCACCACTTTGTTGGGTCGAAGTGGGTGACACCCAACTGACAGGATCTGAACTAGTGCAAGAGACGACTGATAAGGTCCATCAGATTCAGAACCGATTGAAAGCTGCCCCGTGTAGGCAAAAGAGTTGGGCTGATGTACGCAGGAAACAATTATCATTCAAGGTTGGTGAACGAGTGTTATTAAAGGTATCGCCATGGAAAGCGTTATCCGATTTGGAAAGACAGGGGAGTTAGCACCAGCGTTTTATTGGACCCTACGAGATCCTAGCCAAGGTAGGTCCCGTAGCTTATCGATTGAAGTTACCACCCGAGCTTAATGCCATTCATAATGTCTTCCACATTTCAAACTTAAAGAAGTGCCTATCAGGCGAGGCCACTCAGATACCTTTGGAAGACATACATGTTGACGATAGACTCCACTTTGTGGAGGAACCTATAGAAATAGTTGACGGCAGAGTTAAACAACTGAGGCACAACAAGATTTCGCTGGTTAAAGTCCGGTGGAACTCGAACCAAGGACCTGAATATACATGGGAACAGAAGGATGAATTCCGTAGAAAATACCCTCACCTCTTCCCTAGCTTGACAAAGTAAATTTCAGGGACGAAATTTCTTAACCAGGGGAGACTGTGATACCCATGACGAAACCAGGTACCCCTTAATTGGTCCTAAACTTTAAGTATGATTAAAACAATAATTGCATAAACTTTGCAAACTTGCATGACTTGTGTGCTATACTGCGCAATCGTTATTATGTCTCAGAGGAATCCGAGAGCACGTCATGGTTAACATGACACTATTAAGGACCAACGATGCGAGGTTGGTGTCCTTAGCCTTGAACAACGTGTTAAACGGAGACTTGACGTTTAACAACGCATTAAACATTCGATGTTGATTACTAGGCCAACGTAGGGCCCTTTTTATTCTGAAAGCATGAAACATTTTGATTACGTGCCATAGACTATGACATAAGATTAGAAAAAATCGGAGCTTGGCACGTAAAACGAGACGGTTCCCGTTAGGGAAACGTTTTGTTTTAAGAGCAACGAAAGGCAAACCAAACATGTAAGGAACGGTCAATCAAGCTTAAAAACACTTAAACTAATGTCATACGAGACTTTTATGATTAAAATGTAACCATGCTCGGATTTCGAGACGGTTATGCTCAGTTTTTAAAACCGAGTCTTTTGACATAAGAACGCAAAAAACGGAGCCCGTTTCGCAAATCGGAGACGCGTCCGGGATCCGAAAACGAACCTAAACGCAAACGAAGATAAACATTCTCTTTTAGCGCGTGTTACGAAGCACGAGGTGTCCCACATGGGACCCACCTCCAAATCCCCCCTTATTTTAACATAATTTTGTTTTTTTTTCTTTTTATTCCATTTTAAATCCAAAAATTCACAAGAAACTCCAAGAAACCTGCCCTTTTGATCATCGTTTTCAGCTGATCTTGATCCTAAACATCAACAAATCAAATGTATAAACCTTGGGTCTTATGGTTTTAATCATGTTTTCTTGATTAAACGCGATTTCTAACCGAAAAACTCATTTTAATCCAAGATTTTTGATGTTTAAACAAGTTTATGGGCTGAATAAGAACACCTTGGTAATTCCCTGGTGTTATATGGCAGTCATGATCACAAATCTTTGGGGTTTGATACCCCAATCAACACCTATTCAACAAAAATCGCATAACTATTCGATTAACCGAAAAACCATGAAACAAAGCTTGATTGATCAAAGTTATAGCATATTTGGACTACTGATGTGTAGGTACTGAATATAGCCCTACACCCTTCTGGACTCAAGAAAAACCTGCCGAAACGGAGCTTGCGCTAGGTATATCGCCCGAAAACCGAATCTAGAGTAGGCAGATTATTGTTTTGACTATAACTTGGTCCGTGATAGTTGGATTGAGCAGAAATTTGGTGCGGTGATATAGGGTATTGTCAGGAAGGTCCATGTAAAATTTTAGAATGTGATATCCATGACAAAACCAGGTACCCTTTAACTGGTCCTAAACTTTAAGTATGATTTAAACAATAATTGCGTGTAAACCTTGCGAATTTGCATGAGTTGTGTGTTGTGCGATATGATATACGTTATATCTCGGAGGAATCCAAGAGCACGTCATGGTTGACATGACACTACTAAGGACCAACGATGTGAGGTTGGCATCCTTAGCCTTGAACAGCGTGTTAAACGGAGACTTGACGTTTAACAGCGCATTAAACCTTTGATGTTGATTATTAGGTTATCGGTAGCATCATTTAAGATTTCAAGTTCCAGGAATAACTTAGTTTTGTGCCATAGACTGTGACATATGGTTTGAAAATAATCAACAATCGAATTTGACGTTGAGGCTTGTGCTACTCCAGCTGAAAATCGAGAACTTCCATGTAAAACGAGACACTTACGCTGAAAACAAGATAAAACTTTGAAAAATATTAGAACTACTACAAGTTCGGTCGAACTTGTAGTTGAAAGATGAAAATCTTCAGTTTTAATCCAAGTTTGGTCGAACTTGGATAAAGATTCTGATGCTGAGCGAACTTGTGAAATGTTTTCAAGAAGAACAGATAAGTTCGGTTGAACTTAGGCGAATTTTCAAGATGACTATCAAGTTCGGGCGAACTTGTGTGAGAAAAACAAACAATTTACTCAAGTTCGGTCGAACTTGAGTAAAAATGCTGAAATACCTCTCAAGTTTGATCGAACTTCTTGAAAAATCTTGAAAATCCTATCAAGTTCGGTCGAATTTGATGAAAATTAGTAATATTTTAATCAAGTTCGGTCGAACTTGATGTTAAGTTCGGCCATGGCTTGTTTCAAAAACATGATTTTTGCAACTTTTTGATGTCAAAACTTTGAATTTGATTGCCAAACTCTCAGGGGTTTGTTATTAGTATGTTTTACATGACATATTCAAAATTGGACAAAATTTGACCGTGAATTCTTCGTTTTTGTTCAAAGGTTAAGAAAAATAGAAGAATGGAGATGAAATAGAGAGATTCTTGTCTTGATTTAAACAAATTCAGGTATCCAGGCTCTGATACCACTTGTAGGAACGTCCACGAACAGCTCGGGAACCTAAATTTGTTATCTATTGTCCGATTAGGTCGGAAACTAATGACAAGTTAACCAAATAACAAGAATTACTTGTTTAATAGTTGTTTTCATTGATCTAAAGTTCAATACATTCAAGATCCGGATCCGACAGAGCTTCGCCGTCTCTGTGCCAAAATCTCCAACTTCTTACAAATAAAATCCCAATGCACCTATATATAGTGTTACAAGTTCGCTGGTGAGAGGACAGCCATGGGTAAGTTCGCCCGAACTTGGCTTCTCACAACCAATCATGAGCGAACTTGTCACTAAGCTATCTTAAATACGCCTCGTTTCACTTATACTATACAGACTCGATACAAGACTATTCTATAAACATTATGCACCAATAGACTCCCTCTTGGATATCTACTTTGTCTTGTTCGGTCTTCAGAAACTCTCGTTTATTCCTGACTCGTTCTCGTGTAATGACGAAGGCAACAGACATATGCACCAATAATATATATATAATATATTATATAGCTCTTCCTTGTAGCTTATATTGAAGGAGAACAAAAAGAGCAAAAAGTGGAGCGACACAACTGCATGGGGGCCAGGTCGAACCTATGACCCCCCGTGTTTATCGGAGGTCGGCTGGCGTGTGTTCTGTTGTTCGTTTTCAGCATGTATTGTTCTGGAATATAAGTCCGGTGATCAAACTTTTATGTTTTAACCCAACCCGACACCCTAACCTTATAAACCTGTAAGTTCAACACCTAACGATATATATAACAAAGATTAACGAACCGAAAGAAAAGGAAGTACGTAGGAGAAGTATACCAATACAAGCCCTCTGGTTGTCCGGTGGGTTTTCAATCGCCGTCTTCCAATAACAGTAGATATTCTTCTCTGGTTCCTCTCATGCTTCGACGGAACTTGCGGCTTTGAGAGGAGGTTCGTGAGGGAGGAGGGGTGAGTGAAAAAGAAGAAAAAAATGGAACCGAAGGCTGAGGACCAAGAGACTGGTTATAACGAGGTTGAGGGAAATTATGGTTCTAAGGTTTTTGCATGGCGTCCGTCAACCTCTCGAGTAAAAATGTGTGCGATGTTCAATCACATTTAATGTGATTGGTCAACGTTTTAGGGTCTGGTTATAGGAAAACGCGTGATTCGATATGGAAACTCAGTCATGGTGTTTCCAGATAAAGGTGATGAGGTGTGGCGGCAATTCTATTTGAATTCTGTATATTTACATAACACTATTATATAGAAATTGTGCACAAACTTTGAGCAGGAAAAGACTTGGTAGCATAGTGGTGAGAGTGGTTTGTGTTGGTGCATAATGTCTATGTCTTAGTCTATTATCGAGTCTGTATTGTATAGAGCTGGTAGGCTAGGTAGTGAAGTATTTATAATATGTTTTAGCCAAGTTCGCTCCAGGTTCACATGTTCAGGCATTCGGGCGAACTTGCAGTTCCCTAGGCCGAACTTGCTGGTCTATAAATACCTAGCTTAGATCTCTCATTTGTAACTTTGGCATTTCAGAGGCGAAGCTCTGTCATTTGTAACCAGAACGTTTGATCTATAAAACTGATGTTTAACTGATTAAATCTTGTCTATTGGTAAACACGACGTAATATTTCCGCTATTATGGACGTTAGATATCAAATTTAGGTTCCTAAGCATCGAGGATCGGTCCTACAAGTGGTATCAGAGCTAGAACAGCCTGATTTGAAAGTATCAAGACAAGAAGTCTTCTATTTCTACTCCATTTTCTTTTTTCTTAACTTTTGAACATAAAATGAAGAATTCATGGTCAAAATCTTTTGAATTTTGAATATATCATGTAAAATACAACAAAGATAAACCCTTGAAAGATTGGAGACCAAATTCAACCGAATTCATGTCGAAATTTTGAAAAAACCATGTTTTTGAAAACCCTCAGGATCGAACTTATTGGCCATGTTCGGCCGAACTTGCCCTAAAACAGCACTTTTCAACTGATTTTTTAGTAAGTTTGCCCAAACTTAGGTGGTTTTTGAGGAAATTTAGTCAAGTTCGCTCGAAGTTTACTAAAGTTTCACTGATTTTACATCAAGTTCGACCGAACTTGTGTAATATCTAAGAGATTTTAAGTAAGTTCGCCCGAACTTACCTAGCATTTCATCAAAATTCTGTTGATAAGTTCGCTCGAAGTTCTGTTTGTTTGCTCAAAGAATGTGTAAGTTCGACCGAAGATAAACAATATTTTTCAAAGCAAATCTAACAATTCGACCGAACTTGTTAGAAAATCCAAGAATTCTTCATTAGTAGCTACAAGTTCGACCGAACTTGTAGTAGGACTAATCATTTTCAAAGTTTTTGAAAAATTTTCAGCATAACGTTTCGTGATTCACAATGGAAGAACAGTTAAGAGCTTATATGTCCGGAGCTAGTTCGTCAAACGCCAACGTGATTAATCAAGTCAATCTTGATAACGAAATGGGAACGACCGTCAAACCGCCCAAGCTGATGAGCATGGACGAATACGAACCATGGAAAGAGAAATTTACCTAATGGGTACAAGCCATGCACTTCGCTGGCTGGGTATCAATCAAAAGAGGCTATACTGTTCCGGTAGATGAACATCAACAAGTCCTTGAAAAGTACAACTATTCGACAGTACAGAGAGACAAATACATTGCCGAGAAAAAGATGATCAGTCTCATCCAACAGTCTGTCAAAGAAGATATCCTGATTCTGTTACCAGAGTATACTACAACAAGAGAGCTTTGGTTGTCGTTACAGAAGAAATACCAAGGTAGCACTGAAATGATCAAAAGCAAGAAGGCACTTATCTTGAAAGAGTTTGATATTTCATCATGCTAAAGAATAAGACCATTAAGCAAATGATTGAGCGTTTCTGTCATCTCAAAGTGCAAATGCGAAGACACGATCTTGAGAAGACGGAACAACAATACATCGACAAACTTGGTGACGCACTACCAGAGGGTGAATGGTCAACTTATTTGATGGTTCTGAAGAATAGTGATAAGTGGGAATTCTTCAAGTTGTCAACCTTTATCGGTAAACTCGAAGGCCACGAAATGGAGCTTCTGAAGATAGCAAAGTCAAAGAACGCTAATGTTGTTCAAGACATCGGTTTGTACTACAAAATCGGAATGCAAGATAACATTTCGAGTCCAAAATTGGAACTGATTTTAGTGCAAACATGAATGCTTCTCCACAGAATCAGAACCATTCACAGCCTCAGTATGACCAAAGTCCACAAAGTTCTTACTCGAGCACTGTTCAAATTCAACATTTCAAAGTTAAGCAAATCAGAACCAACAGCAAAGTTCTGATCCGAATGTATATAAATGCAACATCGTAGTGAATTTGAACAATGTTGTTTCAGAAGAAGTTGCAAAACAACATATGTCACTACTCGCTACCGTTTTAGAATCTTATGAATGTCTTGTTGCCGGTAAGATCGGAAACCCTGAGATGACCGCAGAAGATTATGACCAGGTAGACGAGAAAGAAATCGAACTAATGGACATCAAATGGTCCTTAGCTTCGATCATCAGGAGAGTGACAAAGTTCATTGCACTCACAGGCCGTGACATAGGAAACTCCAGCAACAAATTAGGTTTTGACAAATCCAAAGTCACATGCTTTAAAAGCCGACAGAAGGGGCATTTTAAAAGAGAGTGTAAGAACACCGAGGCAACCGGAAATCAAAGTCCTTTCGGAGGAGGGAATGAATATTACACGAGGGCAGTTCAATATAAACCGTTCCCGAAGAAAACTCAAGTTGAGATCCAAGAAAAGCAAACATTAGTACCACGGAGAAAGCCATGGTTGCATCCACAGAAGATGACGGTTTTGATTGGAATTCTTACATTGGGAAAAAGACCGGAGTTGCTTTGATGGCGGAGATAGTTGAAGATAATTCTGCAGAGGAAGCAGAGGCGGCAGCTGAAGCAGTGGCAGCTGCAGAAGCAACAGCTTTCGAACAAGCTATTCGGGAACAATACTTGCATCAACAGCAGGAAGAAGAGGAATATATCCATATGCAGAGACAAGGAATTTTATCCTCTAATTCTTGTGATAGTTTTGCAGGTCACTTTGATGGAAGCACGAAAGAACAAGTGGTTGAGAAGAAAAAGATTGATGAAGTGATCATTGATGTCACTCAAGAAATGAAAGTAGAAAACCTTAAGGACATGGCAGATAAAGCTTTGATGGCGAATCTAACAAAGGTAGGTCCAGAGGTAAAGGTTGTCGAGAAAGAAGTTGTCAAAGTATAAGTTGTAGAGGTTGAGAAACCTTGTACAAAATGTATTGAACCTTGTGTCGAGTGTGCCGAAAAATCAAAGATCATAGCTGAAAACAATGTGCATAACGATTTGTTAAAATATGATTATCGCACAATGAAGAAGCGTATGACAAAATGAAAAATGATTATGGCAGACTCGACAGAAATAACATTGAACAACATGATAATATAAGAATGTTGAGTGGTACAGTAATGGATAAACAAAGAGCAATTAACACCTATATTAACACCATTGCTGAAATCAAACAACAACTTCAAGACATGACAATGAAACTGAAAGAGTTCGACAATTGTTAAGAAGTTACACCACCAACGCGTATGTTATCAATCACATTCTTCCGACAATCTCAACAGAAGAAAAACCTAAAAAGAAAGCGGGCAAAGAATATAGCAATGTTCCTCCACCCCTTTGCGAAAAATACTATGTTAAATCTGCAGACGGGATGGACAAGGCACTCAATGTGAATTACTTTCTGAAAAGAAAGACGAGTTGCCAGAGAACATGAAAACACTAAATCACGTTGTGGTTAACAAAGTGGTTGAAAATGTTCTAAGTGATTCTGATGAAGGCAGATTCAAAAGCGCCAACTCGAGTTCAAAGAATTCGATTCATAGTCTGAAAATGACGATAAGTCGTCAGAGGATGGTCTAAGTGATAAAATTAAGGATTCGGATAGACTATACTTTGATGATAGCTTCCCGATTCAGAATGTGAAGGAAGAATTGCTTGATAAATTCTTTAAACTCGTAGAAGTCACATCAGAGGAATTGGAAATTAATGAACGAAAATTCTATTCCAAACCTAAAAGAAATAACTACCGAAGGAATGGTGCTGATCATCCGGGAAAACAGGAGAGCAGGGTTGGGTCTAGAAGAATTAGATGAACCAGTAAAGAAAGTTTCACCATTTCATGAATATACAAACAAAAACATGAATTTTGTATATGGAACAAACACGGTTCATGAGGAGAATTTGATTGGTAAACAGTCAAATGATGAGTTCAAGAAGGAGAAAGAAATTCGAGATAAAGCCAAAGTTACAAGTGGTGTCAAAACTTAAGTAGGGTAAAACCACCTGTTAAAAGACATCCACTTGATAATCGGACATGTTTCAAGTACAATGAAATTGGTCATATGGCACGACAATGTCCGAAATAAAAACCGGCTTATCTTCAAAGAAAAGAAGATTCAAATGTTGTTAAACCAAAGCAACCAGTGTTTAACCTGTAAAGATTTTGAAACGAAATGAATCAAAACCAGAAGTTAAACCAAAGTCTGAAAAGATTTTTGAAAATTCCATTTTCAAAAAGGGTGAAACTTCTAGGTCTAATGAAAACAAGTTCTACATCAAAAAGGCTAATATCAAATCTCAAACCTGGATTGCCAAGAAAAGGTCAACAACATCTGGTGTTGTTAAGTCTGAGCTAGTAAAGACTGACAACACAAAAGAATCAAAGTCTGAAATCACGAAGTCTGAGCAGGTGAAGACTAGTGAGAATGTGAAAGAAGTTAAAACAGAAATCAAGAACGCTAATGTCAAATCTGTAAAAGATAAGAAAAAAGGGAAATTTTCAAACCTTAACATTGTTGAAACAGATGATGAATTTGATTTTGATGATGTTGATGAGTTTGAATATGCTATTGATGATGGTTATCCAGTAAAACCCCAGACCAAGAAGGCTTGGGTAGAGCTTTTCACCTAATTTCTGAATTTTGCAGGGGCTCCAAAGATCCGTACTTTCAAAGTGGATTTTGGATAGTGGAGTGTCCAGGCATATGACGGGAATGAAGGCATTTCTATTCGACATTAAAGCTATCGATGGTGAATATGTTGGATTTGCAGGAAATCAAGGTGGAAGGATAGTCGCCGAGGGAAAACTCTCCAATGGCGTAGTTTCATTTGATCGCGTGAACTATATTGTAGAGCTTGAGAACAATCTTCTGAGTATATCGCAGATTTGTGACAAGAAATTTACAGTCCATTTCAACGACGAGGAGTGTATTATCTTGAAGCCGGGATTCAAAATACCAGGTGAGTGGATTCTGATGCGAGCGATGTTCTTGATATGGGTGTTGCTACACTTCATCATCATCAGCACAATGTTTTGTGTCAAAGGCTACTGAAAAAGATTCTATTCTTTGGCATCGTAAGATGGGGCATATTCATTTGCGAAAATGAATTTCCTGGTTCATAATGATCTTGTAGAAGGCGTAAATCTTCGAAGTTTTCAAATGTCTGATCATTGCTTGGAATGCAAGAAGGGAAAGCAGATCAAGAAATCTCATCTGAAGAAAATTCTAAACTCAATCAAGTTGCCATTAGAACGTCTCCACATGGATTTATTTGGTCCTGTAAATGTTCGAAGCATCTCAGGAGACTTATATTGCTTGGTCGTGACAGATGACTATTCGAGATATTCGTGGGTACTTTTTCAAGAATCAAAAGACGAAACGTTCGAGAACTTGGTTATTCTATTCAAGAAACCTAAGAACATTTATCATCTGCCGGTCAGACGCATTAGAAGTGACAACGGCACAGAGTTTAAGAATAACAAAATGAAGGAATTCCGCAACGCAAAAGGGATTTTGCACGAGTTTAGTGCTCGCTATACTCCAAAAGCAAAACAGAGTAGCTGAACAGAAAAATAGAACTTTGATTGAAACTTCAAGAACCATGCTTGCAGATTCTAAACTTCCTATCAGCTTCTGGAGTGAAGCAGTTGCTGTGGCTTGCTACACGCTAAATAGGGTTCTCACTGTCAAACCAACAAAGAAAACATGTTTTGAGATGATAAACCGACGGATGCCAAATTTGAAGTTCTTAGAACCATTCGGTGCACCATGTACCGTGATAGACCAAGATGGCAAATTCGGAGCTAAATCTCTTGAAGGTTTCTTTGTCGGATATGCGAGTCCGTTGAGAAGAGTATATGTTCCTTCATTAAGAAAGGTTATTGAAGCACAACACGTGGATTGTTTCAACTACACGGATCCTATTCAAAGGAAAGGTGACGCGTGGCTGTTTAACTATCAAGACCTTTGGAAGTCATTTGACTTGCCCAAAGAACCAACTGACGAAGAAGTTGGAGCGTTATATTATTATTCACCAGTCAGCAAATCAAGAACAAATTGTTCAACCAATTGTGGTTAATCAACCCACGTTGGATCCATCTTCTTCTGGCGCAAGTTCAAACAATAGTGGTGTTCCGGCTGAAAATGTTTCTGAAACATTTTCAACACCTGCTACTCTTCCAACAACTGCCTCTACTAAACCAGTGAATACAACAACGGAGCCCAGTATGCCTCAGAATCAAAATTCTGATTCAGATGAAGCACCAACATTTGATGCTGATGGGGAATCATCTTCTTTAGATGAAGAAGTGGAGCAGATAACAAGTCTTCTTAATCAAATGCAGTCCTGAACAACAAAAATAAGCTTCATCAAGCTCTCCAAACATTGAATTGGTTGTTGATCTCAACATCACGAATCAGCAAAACTCAGTAGATGTTCCAAGTGAAGAATTGTTGCGATCATATTCCTATCATCCGTCAACAAATATTATCGGAGAACTTCAAACTGGTGTTAGAACTCAAGGGCAAATTAATAAAGCACTCAGTTGTTTCTACACACGCGTTGCTAAACCCAGAACTATTGTTTCTATTCATGTTTCATCTCTCAGATTGAACCTAAGACAGTTAATGAAGCTTTAGCTGATGAAAACTGGGTACAAGCAATGCAAGAAGAATTATTGCAGTTTGAGAAGTTGGGTGTGTGGAAGCTTGAAGACTTACCAGAAAATCAGAAAGCAATTGATACAAAATGGGTCTTTAAGTGTAAACGTGATGATAGAGGGGTTATTGTTCGTAACAAAGCTAGGCTTGTTGTCAAGGGAATTTCACCAGCAGGAAGGTATACACTACACAAAGTCTATGCACCAGTGGCTCGATTGGAATCTATTCGAATTTTTCTAGCTTTTGCATAATGGAAAGGATATAAGGTCTATCAATTGGATGTCAAATCGGCTTTTCGGTATGGCAAATTACGCGAGAAGGTGTACGTTGGACAACCACTAACAAGAAGAAAGCGTACCTACTGATAAAGCTGTTTATGGACTACACCAAGCTCCGAGAGCTTGGTACGAGACGTTATCACAACATCTCGTTGAAAACGGCTTTATCAGAGGAACTATGGATAGTACTCTTTTCACCAGAGAAGTTGATGGCCATCTAATTATAGTTCAAATCTACGTTGACGACATCATCTTTAGGTCTACAAACGATAGTCTTTGCAAGGAGTTTGAGGGAATCATGAAAAAGAAATTCGAAATGTCCTCGATGGGCGAAATGAAGTTCTTTCTTGGTTTGCAAGTAGATCAGCTTCCGGATGGTATTTTCATTCATCAGACTAAGTATGTTCACGACATCTTGAAGAAGTTTGGAATGGAAAGCTTGAAGCCTCTATCTACGCCTCTTGTTCTCAATCACGACATTTGCATTGACGAAACTAGAGCCAAAGTTGATGAGACATTATACAGATCGATGATTGGATCACTGATGTATCTGACGGCATTGCGTACAGATATTATGTATCCAACCTGCCTATGCGCCAGATATCAGTCAAGCCCGAGGATCTTACACATGCAGATCGTGAAGCGTATCTTCAGATATCTGAAAGGATGCCCAAGCATCGGCTTGTGGTACCCGAAGAACGACAATTTCGACCTCACAGGCTATGCTGATTCTGATTTTGGTGTAGATAAGTTGAATTCAAAATCAACTACAGCGGGATGCCAGTTCTTCGGAACAAGAATGGTAACCTGGCAGTGTATAAAACAGACTACGTTCGCTCTCTCTACCTGTGAAGCTGAGTATATCTCGGCCTCCAGTTGTTGTTCACAGATTCTGTGGATTCAACAGCAGATGAGAGACTATGGTCTGCAATTTCTAGACACTCCGCTGTATGTTGATAACAAGGCAGCCATCGATATAACTAAAAATCCGGTTCATCACTCACGCACAAAACACATTGAAATTATCATTTCATTCGTGATTGCTACGAAAAGAAATTGGTACGAATAGAAAAATCAACACCGACGAACAAAAGGCTGATTTTTATACCAACCATTTTCTTTGTCACCGTTTAAATACTTGCTGAGAATTGATGGTATGAAAATTTGCTGACAGGTGCAGACGCTAAGGTTGAATACGGATCAGACGACGAGTTCGCATGATCCACATTGGTTTGTAAATATTTTTCTAGTTTAGAATTTTATTAAAAACTAAAATCCAAAAGGATGTTTTTGATTTTAGGGGGAGAAATGTTAGAGAAAATACAAAAACATTCGAAAATTCTAAAATCCAAAAACATATAAAAATTCAAAATGATCAAAAACATTGAAAAAGACAAAAAGAGTTCAGTGTCATAAAAGGAAATGATAGTACATCAGTGGACTATCACAGTATGCTAAAGAAATGTAAAGTTTAAAAGTGATAAACGAGTCTTACAGTGGATGTGTCGATAGGCTTAACACGTTCAGTAAACTGTTTTCGAGATATAACTAAATTTTACAACTGCTTAATCTTGTGGATTAATATATCTTGGATATATGGACTTAGTACTCGAAATTTCGTTTGAAATATTGCCTGATTCTGAGATACGAGTACTTTATAGATAGTTGATATCTGGGGTATTATACAAGTTCTTTTGATTTTGTAGAAGCAATGGCCTAGAACTTCTATAATACTTTCACTTTAAACCCCTAAATTGAATGCAATATTGAAAAGTATCGAAAGATATAATCATATGCAATGCTGAAAAGATTCCTTACGTGGAACACACCTTAAAGTCGAGTCTTCATCTCTTTGTCTGTACGGTAGTACTAACCTGAGCTCTCAAGGTTTCGCACAACCCAGATACGGATATCAATTACGCTATACTCACCTGTAAGATGAAATCTAGGGAATCTGGATACGGGAGTATATTCAAGAAGTGGGGACCACAGATAAGTCAAGTTTCGTTAATTTTACCTTAACATATCTTGAAACAGTTGAAAAATGTGGTAAAGCTTAAGTGGACGAACATATCGACAATCTAGGTAAACTAGTTTAAAACTTAAAGTCTTTTAAAGGTCAACGGTACTGATGATATGTCTCAATCAACTGATATGATCCTTAGACACGAATTCACAAAAACATGTCTGTAAATATGTTTGTACATAGTTTACATTGCTTATTTCATTGTATTTCAGCTTTACATATTAAAATCAAAATTTCGGTGTGTTTTAGCATAAATTTACAAAAATACAAAAAGATTTTATTTCTACATTGTTTTCAGCAAACCAACGTTGGAAAACGGATCTTCGAAGTCTGGTAAGATGCTAGAACTGGTGGGAATCTCTTTGACAACCGGCTGGGAGCTAATCTGTTAATTCTGAAAAGTCAAAACGATAAAAAGTTCATTAATTTGAAACTTTGATTTTGAAAATATCAACAGTTTGTTCGTAACGGGTCAAACCGGGGTCATTAACTTGGTCAACTAGTGGATTTTCATAAAAAAGTTGGAAAGTTCAGGGGTTAAAATGAAAATTTGAAAAAGTTAAAATTTGTGGTTTGGCAAGTTCGGCCGAACTTGCTAAACAATATCAAGTTTCACAAACAGCAAGTTCGACCGAACTTGCAGATGGCTGATAGTTGTTTTAATAATAAGTTCCTCGAACTTACTCTGGGCCTTCATGTTGGGCTTAAGAAGTTCGCCCGAACTTGACTTGGTATAAATACCAATCAAGTTTGGCCGAACTCATTTACCTGCTTTCAGAACCTTTTAAGCGAACTTGAGTTTAGAGAGAACTAGATCGAAATTGGCATTTATACCTTTACGTGTCCAAATCTAGATTGTTTTTGGTGATTTGCACACCAATCACAATGGCAGAGGTATAGATTTGTGAGTAAATTGTGTATTGACCCTTAAACGAACCAAAGAGATCTAAAAATTAAAATTTGATAAGATTTAAGTGATGATAATCAAAATTTAACATAGATTCTTAATCTACACTTAAAATCGACCGCATTATTGTTTTTGATTGGTCTGAAACGATTGTTAAGATGCTTGAACAAGTTTGGTCTTTTGGAGAAGACGACAAGTTCGGCCGAACTTGTTGTCAAGTTCGACCGGACTTGTCCAAAACATGATTAAATGATCCAAAAGCATGTTCGACCGAACTTGATTATTGAAGTGTTTTGATTCAATCATGTTCGACCGAACTTATGTTAATAAAAAGTGATTTGTTTAAATTGTAAGTTCGCCCGAACTTGTCCTTTAATGAGGAATATGTGTTTCATACATGTTCGGTCGAACTTAGATAAAATTGAATGATAAAAAAAATTGTAAGTTCGTCCTGAACTTAGATTTGAAAATGTTGAACATGTTTGTCACATGTTCGAGCGAACTTGTTAAATTCAGAATGTTGTAACACTAATCAAGTTCGCCTGAACTTGATTAAAAGTGTTAGAAATTTTTGGTGATTTTTCTCGATAAGCGTGTTAATTGTTTTACGTTGTTTTTCAGTGCACAGGTTCCAGCATGAGTAATCTCTGTTGAGTTTTCAAAGACTCACAATACGTGCTCACACTTGATAAAACGATATGTCATCATTGAAGGAGTATGACACTATTTTGAAGTTTCTAGAGGATAGTCATATTCGCCGAGCAATGACAGAGCGCACAGTGTCGTATCGATCACATGTTGTTCATTTCTGGATGAATGCGAGTTTAAGCGTGATGAGAAGACGATTATTTCTCCAGTGCAAGTGGGCAACAAAGTTAAGCCGATCAGCGTGACTGAAGATGATATTCGAAGAATTTTGCATTTCAACGAGGTCCGATTCATCTAGACGAAAAGATGGTTCGCGGATGCTTTTTCCGTATGGGCTATAAAGGAAGTGTAAATAAGCCAACGCTGAAGAAAGGGGAAGTGCCTAACCCCTACAAGCTTCTGATTCATGCATTGATTCATACATTTAGCCATCGCAAAGCCGGTTTGTATGATGTACATGATTATTTGGCTAGCATGGCAACGACGCTTATTTTGAAAAAGCCGTTCAACGTTTCGAAGTTGGTTTTTACTCACATGTCGAAGAACATGGAGGATTCGAGATTGTGTCTCTATCCGAGGTTTATACAGATGTTAATTGACGAGAAATATGCCAATATTGCTCGAGATCCGAATGACGTTCTTTATCTAGTTCATCTCGACGAGACTATAGTGAAAAAGCTTATTAAATTCCAGAAACAAGCTTCAGCTCCTGTTGCTAAGCCGATATTCGGAGCCATTAAAGATTCTAACTATATTTTGCCACCAGACAACAAATGGAGAAAAGATGGTAGCGATGATGAGAAAGAACTTAATGCTGAATGAGAATGGTTTAAGGAATTTAAACCTAAGGCAAGGAGTGAATGGTTTTTGAAGGCTGAAGCTGAAAGCCAAAAAAGAAGCGAACGTCAAAGAAAGTTGAAACTTTGCTTGTCGATGAGGATGAACCTGAAAATGTTGAAGCAGTTGCTGGATCGAGCGTTGCAATTGTAATTGAAAGTCAAGAAACTGTAAAGTCAACTCAAGAAGATGTGATTTCTGCTACTTCTGAGAATGAAGAATCTGATAAAGAGCCAGAAAAGACTGAGGCATAAATTGAGCAAAAAGGAAAGGAAATTGGATGCAGACTTTGATCCTAACGCTGAAAAAGAATCTGACAAGGAGAGACCAAAGAAAAAGTCAAAGCGTACAAAGTCTCCAGCAATTGAAATTTCTAAGAAGACTACAGGGTCACCTCATACAAAAAGAAAAAGGAAAGCAAAGAAAGCTCAGAAAGCTGTGAGCAAGAGATATAAGAGTAAAGTGAAAGGCATAGAAGCCACACAAGAACCTTCTGGTGCTCAGGAGAAAGGAGCCACACAAGAACCTCCTCCACAAGAACCTCATGTTATCGTTCATGCTGAAGCTGAAAGGCCAGGAGTTACACAAGAACCTCTTGTCTGAATTTGTTGAAGTTCCTATCGCTGAAACTCCTAGTGATCCAAAGACTTCTGTTCCTGAAAGTTCTACACTAAGAAGTCAACACCAAAAACGCAACACCGAAAGATTCAACACCAAAGACACCAAGGGGAAGTATGTTTGGTGATATGCCACACGGTCCAATCAGTCTCGAAGACTTGGATGAGTTTTTCCCAGAAACTAATGCTGAGATGTTAGAAAAACGTGTGAAGGTATTGGAAGAGAAAGTTGCACAGATTGAATAGAAAAGGCTGAGCTTGTAAAGAAGGTGAATCAGAGCAAAGTCGAAAAAGAATTACTTGACGATAAAGTGAAGGTGCTTGAGAAAGAACGTGAATATTTCAAGGCGTTGATAGAAAGTCTGCAGGACGCCAATGAAAAACTACAGACAGAGATTGCAGAATTAAAGAAAATTCAAGCTTTGAACGATCGAAGATTCATCAGATTATAGAAGGTGTTATCTAACAATCTGAATATTCATTTTATTGCTGAATACGATCGTCTGGATCGTCAAGAAGCCAAGGAACGTGCTGAGAAAGAATTGGCCGAGAGTGGTAAAGGAAAGCAGGTTGAGGGTGAAGCCCCTAAATCTACTGCTGAGAAATCTTCTGATATTCCTGAGATACCAATTGAAGATAATTCAAAAGCTTCCGAGTCTGATATCCAAAAGGTTGACGAATCTATCAAGCCTTCTGATCCTATCATTGTTACTGAAGAAAAAGACAATGATGAAGCCGAGAAAGAGGATAAGAATGAAGACGAAGAGGAAGAAGGTTATGAAGATTGGAATGTTGGGGATGATGATGATGATTTTGATCAAGGTGGTGACGATTTTGATCAGGGTGGTACATGTTTAAAGATCAATGAAGCTAAAGTGTCTGATGAGTTTGATTTTTCTGACCTCATGGACGATGAATCGAATCGAATGGAAGATAAAAGCCAGGGGGAGTCAGGGGAGAAAGGTCTGTTAGATAATATTGATTTGTTAGATGTTAATCGATCTGCGAAGTCTGTGACTGCAGTACCTACGAAGCCTTTAATACTGATGTTGGAACATAATGTGGAAGAAGGTGAGTTTGTACATAACTACACGAAAGAAGATTTGGCGAAACTAGTTGAAGTTGAAGCTGAAAATTTAGAGTTTGATTTTGAAGAAGTCTTAAATGTCAACACATTTGAACCTAAAGAGTATCAGTACGAAAGAAGGTTTGAAGCCAATGAGTATAATCGAGTGATTGTGGAAGATTGGTCCTCGGATGATGAATCAGATTAGAAAGCTAAGTACGTCGGTCAGGATTCAGAAAGTTTTTCTAAATTTGAAGAGATGTATAAACAGCTTAATGAAGATATGTTGAAAGATAAGATTGCTGAAGAGCTACGAGAAGGAAAAATTCCAACCAATGACCAAAGAAGAGATAGCTGAAGCGAGAAAGTCCTGGTTCAAGGAGATGCCTCGTGAACGTAAGTTTCGACGTCCACTAGCATTCTTCACCAGAGATAAAGATGTTTCTTTGGGAGATATACTGAGTTGGGGTTGGTTTAAAGAGCTCAACGTATATGCAATCAAAAGAGAGTTTGGAGTGCAATACTTCAAATATCTTACTGATTTAAAGACATTGCCGTATTGGGATATGGAAGAGCTAGTACAAACAGTGAATGTTACTTATCATATGAAGACAGTTGATCAGTTGTTGTGGAAGATGATTAAGTATGAAGTGGTAAAGCTTGGAATCACTGGAAGCCGTTTATTCCAAGACGAAGGGTAAAGATCAATAAGGTTACAGGGGAAAAGGACATAACGTTAATTATGAAACGTCCTAGAACCATGAGAAATATGCCACTTATGCCGAGCGAACAGAACTTTTATCCTTTATTCAAGTGGTGGCAGATTGATCCAGCTACTTGTGAAGCAGTGATTGTGTTAAGTTTGAAAATCACCTGGATATTGCTAAAGAACGAGTTGAAGTGATGGGTCATCAGGGTATGAGAGGTTTGTGGAGGACGATAAGGATTCTAGATCCTATGTGGTTGGTTAACTGCTCGAGAGAAGATATAAAATGCCTTTTCTACAGCAAGATTGTTTTTTAAGAAAGAGAAAAGATACAGGCGATGCAGTATCAGAAAGTTGTTAACGTTTGCTATGCACGCGAAGTAAATTCTGGTAAAATGTGGCAAACAAAGTGGAGGGATCTGGAGAGAGTTGAATTTCTTAAAGAAGAAACCAGAAGTGAGGCGATCAAAGAAAGAATGGAAAAAGCGGCAAGGCAAAGTTCACTAAGAATGACTAACTTTAAAAGACCACCGCCAACTGATCAGACGCCGGATCCGAAACAAGAGAGACGAAAGAAGCCTTTCAAGAACTTCTTTGGTCGGGTGCGTTAACGTTTATATGAAGACAGAGTTTTGAAGACTGATAAAAGACGAAGACGATATCCAAGGGGGAGTCTGTTGGTTCATAATGTCTATGTCTTATTCTATTATCGAGTCTATATTGTATAGAGCTGGATAGGCTAGGTAGTGAAGTATTTATAATATGTTTTAGCCAAGTTCGCTCCAGGTTCACATGTTCAGGCATGTTCGGCCGAACTTGCATAGGCAAGTTCGGGCGAACTTGCACTTCCCTGGGCCGAACTTGCTGGTATATAAATACCTAGCTTAGATCTCTCATTTGTAACTTTGGCATTTCAGAGGCGAAGCTCTGTCAGTTTGTAACCAGAACGTTTGATCTATAAAACTGACGTTTAACTGATTAAATCTTGTCTATTGGTAAACACGACGTAATATTTCCGCTATTATGGACGTTAGATATTCAAATTTAGGTTCCTAAGCATCGAGGATCAGTCCTACAGTTTGATTGTTCGCTGGCCAAGCCGGGTGAACCCGGGTTCGAGTCCCACGGTTCCCGGTTTTCCTTTACTTAAGATTTTATTAAACTTTCATCATTCATATAAATGGTCCTGAATTTTAACTTCTAGTAATGGCAGGTTAACCCCCTTCAAGTTTTAACTTTCATAAAATTACATTATAAACCTTAACTTTATTTATTTTATTATTATTGATTTACCAAGACTCCTTGTATATTCGTATTTATGAATGCAAATACAATACTTTTTTTATAACATATATATTTATGGATTGCTATCGGGTATATATATATATATATATATATATATATATATAGGGTAAGGCTCATGCGAAAACTAACTTTATTGTGAGAACCGCGAGAACCAATATGAACACAAAAATAACCCACTACATCACTACCCAAAACCTAAAAAACCTAACCCCCACCCCCCAACCCCAAAAACCCCCCCCCCCCCCCCCCCCCCCAAAAAAAAAAAACCTAAAAAAAGTTAACCCCCCACCCACCCAATCTAAATGCTAATAACTATACCCCTAAACAACCTAAAAAATCTAAAAACCACTCAATTTTTTTTTAACCTTTTTTAATAAAAATTTGCTACTTTTCGTCACAAAAAAATGTTAAAAAAAGTAGCGATTTTTTTTGTGACAAAAAGTAGCGATCTTTTTGTAAAAAATGTTAAAAAATATATTTTTTGATGGTTTTTATATTTTTTAGGTATTTTTGGTTGTGTTCACATTGGTTCTTGCGATTTCGCAATAAAGGATGGTTCCTAACATCCTTCTCATATATATATATATATATCGTATATTTTATGTATATTTATATTTTTATCTATAAAAAAAATTCAAAACGGGTCGAGTTTTTGGTGCCATTTTAACAGATGTTACAGAGTTGTCATTTTAAAACTTCGGTGGAACAAATTATATCTTATAATGTAATTTCAGCAAGTAAAAGTTAGGTGTGGTATTACATACAAATGTTATCTTATAATGTAATTTCAGCTAGTAAAAGTTACGTGTTGGTGTGTTACATAAACCAATCCCAACAAAATATATAGAACCAAATCCAATAAAAGGTTAATGAATAAATTAAAATTAAAAACTATATGAAACATGATCTAATTATGGGAAGGGCAAGGTGAGTAGATCAATAGGGTCTCTCTGGACTTTTAAGTATTCCTTTTGTCAACCGGCAACTAATGGGCTAAACACATGGGCCATCTGAAGCCCACAGAAAAGCCCAGTATGATCCCTAGGGTTTTTGCTATTTGAGCGCCTTCCTTCCTTGGTGTACTTTACTGCCTCCGTTACACTCCGCCACATCCAGGAGTTACAATGGTAATCCTCCTCTTTCACATTTATAGATCTGTTTATGTTAAATCATTGTGTTTAATCTATCATCGATTTAGGTTTATTACGTTTTTAAATTTAGGAAACTGTTAGCGTCTTAATCTTCTATATGATCACTCTAGGAGCCTTATAGCTGATATTGTTTCACTAGATACTTTTAATTCATCTTGAGCTAAGCAGATTTTGCTTTTCATGTGATTATGCACTACATGCTTTTATTTGTTTGTTTAATTTCATTGGTTTAGATAGATTACATTTGTTCTAGTTGATGTTTCTAACACCTCAAGTTAACACATTTTTAGTAAAACCGTAGAAGAATTAAAATGTTTACCTGTAAACTGATTGCAGTGTCTTATTATTAATTAATTTTTTATAATGTGTTGATGAAGAATTGGTGATTTTCAAGCTCTTTCAAACCTTGATGTATGTAGTTTTATTGGCAAATGATTTATTTAAACTAGTGTTCTACATTTTGTTTTAAGACTTGATTAATCTTTGTTCAATTTTCTAATGTATAATGTTTTGTATTTTAACGCAATAGTAATTTATTTCTTTATCGTTTTGAAGGCTTTTGTCAAAGCCCAGAAGACAAGATCTTACTTCAAGAGGTTTCAAGTAAAGTTCAAGAGAAGGAGGCGTATGATGCTGACTTACTAGTTTCTGTATTTTCATTTTTATTGGTTGGTAATATTTGTTAAATTAATTGTTTGCTTATTATTAATGCAGAGGGTAAGACTGATTACCGTGCTAGGGTTCGGTTGATTAACCAGGACAAAAACAAGTACAACACTCCCAAGTATCGATATGTCGTGCGATTTGTACGTCTTCATTCCCCGTTTACAATTTTTGTTACTGAACATGGTTTTATTACATTATTATAGAGTAGTTCATTTATTTATGTGTTTTTTACCCTTAATGATGTCTGTAGAGCAACAAGGGTATCACTGCACAAATCATTTCTGCAACCATTGCTGGTGATATTGTTCTTGCATCAGCTTATGCTGATGAGCTTCCTCATTACGGTCTCAAAGTTGGGCTTACAAACTATGCTGCAGGTTTTTTTTCATTTAATCTCATATAGCGTTTTCATTTTTCGGTGACTTTATATTCAACCTAACCTTTATTATTTTTTGTACATTTAGCCTATTGCACTGGGCTTCTTTTGGCTCGCCGAGTGTTGAAGAAGCTTGAAATGGATGAAGACTACCAAGGAAACGTGGAGGTATTTTTATACACAAATCCTTTTTTAATAGCCGCGATTCATTTGTTCTTAGTGCTGTACTAATTTATATTTATCAAATGTTTATTCTACAGGCTAGTGGAGAAGATTATTCCGTTGAACCCGGAGAGAGCAGGAGGCCATTCCGTGCTCTGCTTGATGTTGGTCTTATTCGAACAACCACTGGAAACCGTGTTTTTGGCGCTCTTAAGGTATACCCTGTATTTTCTTATACATTTGCTTCATGTCTTCGTGCAATTATCTGCTTCTCTGACCCATAGGCCCTTTTCATATGTTTTATTGCAACTTGTTTAGTTTGTTTGTTGTTACCTTCGAAAATTGTTACCTTTGACTTACATCGTTAAATGCTAACAATTTTAGGGAGCGTTAGATGGAGGTCTCGATATCCCACACAGTGAGAAAAGGTTTGCTGGTTTTGACAAGGACGGAAAAAGTCTCGATGCTGATGTTCACCGCAAGTACATCTATGGAGGGCATGTTGCTACTTACATGAATGCGAGTCTTAACTTCTACCATTAAGTTGTCGGTCTATTTTTGTATGTGGTTTATTTGAACAATTTTGAATTTATTGTTTTTTTTGCTACATACAGACTTTAATGGAAGATGAACCAGAGAAGTACAAAACTCACTTTTCTGATTACATTAAGGCTGGTGTTGAACCTGATAACCTTGAAGAGCTTTACAAAAAGGTTCATGCAGCCATTCGTGCTGACCCGTCTCCCAAGAAGTCTGAGAAGCAGCCACCTAAGGAGCACAAGAGGTAATGCCCTTCTTTCTTTATTTAGTTTTAGACCCTGGTTGTTTATACGAGGTTGTTTGGTATGTTTACTTTGTGATATGTTTTTATTGATTTAGGTACAACCTTAAGAAGCTAACTTATGATGAGAGGAAGCAGAAGCTTATTGAGAGGTTGAATACTTTGAATGCTGCTGCTGGAGCAAATGATGATGATTCAGACGAAGACGAAGAGTGAGAAATGATCTATGTTTAATCTTTTTGAGGAATGTAATGTTGAAATCTGTTTGATTGAGAATCTTCCTAGTATTTTTGTTAGACTTAAATTGTGGTTTTTATAGTTACATTAATGTTTTCATTATTAAAAGGGTTTTACTTTGCCTCTTGCTTTATGTTTTACAAGTGATTTTCAATGTTTTAGTTCATTAAATTCAATTTTTTTTTCAAATTAAAGTGTTGTTTATATCCTTTTTTTGGTTTTATTTCTTTGTTTAAATACTTTTTGTTTGATCCAACTTAACCGCATATGAAAATGCTAAATTATTGTTTAAAACTAAATATAAAATGATAAATTAATGTTTAAAGCATTATGTGTTTCCCATGCTGAGAAGATTTTAAAAACTACACTTTCTTTTTTGAACAAAAGAGAATTGTGAGTTAGAAGGTGGTGAAAAAACTCGATTCAACCCCAGCTCCATACAGATTTGTGTGTTAGAAGCTCGCTTAGATTTAGCTTGTAAAAATCTCGCTCGATATAGCTCGGTTTGAAAGTCAGCCGAGCTGGCTTGGCTCGGTTAGAAAGTGAGTCTAGCTCGGCTCGTAACGAGCCAAATTAGCTCAGTTTGGCTCGCTTGTTAGCTCGACTCGGCTTAGCTCGGATCATTATGCTTATAATATCTTTTATTTTTCTATACATTATAATATATTACAAAAAAACTAATTATTATTTACATGTATTTAGGTTTGTAACTTGATATCTATGACTTATTAGAATGTTGATTACCATGCTAATGAACTAATAATGTATTTCGTTGAAGTTTAAAACTTATTTTGTGTTGTTTAACTTGATTTTGTCTTGTGATGTATTACGTTGAACTTATTTTGGATGTTCCTTTGGAGTATTGAATAATATTTTAGACAAGTTAACTTTTAGAGGTAAATACTAATTTTATTTTTAAAATCGAGCCAAACCAAGCCGAGCCGAGCCTGAGCTTTGATTTTCAGCTTGGTTTCGAATCCGAGCCGAGCCAGCTCGGTTTATAATCGAGCCGAGCCCGAGCTTGGCCTAGCTCGGCTCGGCTCATGAACTCAAAGGAAACGGATAAAGCGGGTTGTCGCTGGATCAATCTGAACGCAAATTAAGATACAAGTTTCACCACTTAATTAAAGTTAAAAACACCATCCAAACTTGAACTAGCAATGGAAACACAAGTACATAAACTTTTCTAATCAAGGTGTCCGAGTTGCAAAATGGATTGATCTAACACATTTAAGTTTGTTAGACACCAAGCGAAATGGTTGAATTCAACTTTGTCAGGCTTGGCGTGATTCCCTGGTGAGGGTGTTACAATGTTTAATAATATTAGGGAGCTTTGGATAGAGTGAGAAAGGTTTGCTGGTTTTATTGTTGCTGAATGTGAGTTCAACTTTTATTGTTTAGTCTGTTGCCTGTTTAAATGAATTCTTATTTGTTTGCTACAGACAGACTTTAATGGAAAGACTCATTTCTCTGACGGCAGGTGTGTTGAACCAGATAACATTTTCAAAAAGGTTCATGCCAGCCACCAAAGGAGCACAAGACAGCGTTTGGCTCTTATTGATTTATGTTTTTTTTTCTTGAATGTTTCCGCCGGCTCTTGAGTGACACTCTGGCTTTTTGTTATGCTAGTAAATTTCAAAGATTACATCATTGACAATGTGTTTCAACTCGAGATAACAAATATAACTAACTAACAAAGACAGGTCCCACTTAAATGCATAACAAAATCCAGAAATAAAATCACAAATCTGCATTTAACTTTGTCTTCTTTCTTGCAAGAAATCGCTCTTTTGCAGCAGCCAAAGCATCTTGGTTTCGTTTATGATGATCTGTGTTTCTTGATTCTGCAAGACTTGTTGCATATGAGAATTAGAAACAGGTTCTTCTTCAATCCTTTCAGATGTTTCCTTGGATGTTTCGCTAATATTTTTCTTCTGCTTCAATGATTTCAGATTTTTTCTTGGACGCTTCACCAATATTCTCTTCGTCTGATGGTTGACTTTGACTCTTTGACTCCTCTGTATGCTTGTGGGACTTTGTTGACTCGCCATCTATTGCTTCAAAGGCCACATTTTTTGACAGATTGAAGTAGAACTCGGTCATATCACCGCCTTTCTTAGTAGTAATCTGTGGAACAAGAATACGAATTTGTATCAGAAAAAAAATACTCGTTTACATTCTATATTAAACATACATATGAGATAAAACAAAATGAAAGAGATATCTAACAGTCCCATCTTTAATCATGTTAGGACTGCTACAAAAGCTCGTCTGTCGACAACTTATAGAAAAGTAGAACTTACATCTTTTTCCTCACGAAGTTGACGCAATCATTTTTCCTACAACAATTTTGCTTGCTCTGCAAGTTTCCATTTGTACGCACCCGTAACAAATTTGTCCTTATCTGCAAAGAGATGGTCTTCTTTGCTCCTCTCTTTTGCAAGCTTTCTCTCATATGTTATCTCATGTTCTCGCTCACGGACGTTTGCTTTGTCTATCAATGCTTGAATATACCTAGGCTATAACATCAGGTACATACAATCACTAATAAAAGACAAAGGCCTCAAAGTTTTTTAATAATCACATTTTCGATATAATACTAAAAAATATATTAGTGAAAATATATATGATACCTTTCTTTCTTGACGATCCTGTGCAACAGGGCGGACAACTTTTTGCTTCATGTCATCATATACACCATCATAATCAAACACTGAAGGATCCTCCTCCAATGCTTTCTTATGTTGTTCCTCTCCCTACGGCCAAACACAAAAAAAAAAAAAAACCAAATTTAGAAAATAAGAAAAACCAAAAAGAAATTTGTGTTTTTCATGACTGACTAACATCCTTAAGAGCCTTGTTCTTGCTGGCTTGTCGAGAAATTTCTCTTTCGATATCATTCACGTCATCATCAAACCAATTGCAGGTGGGCGAGGAGGTTGTTTTTTTTGGTGGGATGGTGGAGCTCTTAGGTTTAACCCGTATTTCATTTTAAACTGTGATGAAAAACAAATTACATGTAAATTGTAAATTGTATGAAAGTAAAATCTGAATTGTATTAATGAAAAGTGTATATACAAATGAAAAAAACCCCTCTATTTATAAGGGAAGGAGGGATCAACACTAAATACTAATTACATATAGGGACACCTATAATTGCATATAAGGACACTATAATTGCATGCAAAGACATTTATAATTGTAGCCTAGTTAACAACTAGGTCCTTCAACTATTTACAACTAACACTCCTCTCAAGTTGGAGCATAGATGTTAATCATGCCTAACTTGCTACATATGAAGTCTATCTGTGTCTTGCGGAGTGGTTTTGTAAAGATATCTGCTAGTTGGAATTCCGTTTTCACATGAATTGGCTGAATAGATGGAGGATCCTTTTGAGTGCGGACTATCCGATCTCTGATTAGGTGACAATCAACCTCAATATGTTTAGTTCCCTCATGGAATACTTGATTTTTGGCTATATGTATAGCGGATTGATTATCACAGTATAACCACATCAAGTTTTCAGAGATAACCCCGAGTTCTTTAAGAAGACGACGAACCCATATCATCTCTCATGTAACATCAGCCATAGCTCCGTACTCTGTTTTCGGTACTTGATCTGGATACGGTATGTTGCTTCTTACTCTTCCACAAAACAAGGTTTCCTCCAACAAAAACACAATACCCGGGTGGTGGATCGACGAGAAATGGGACAACTTGCCCAGTCATCACAAACCGAACATATACCCACCAAACAACATCGGTAATGGTACCTTATTTATTTTTATAGAGTTCTTGACATGGCGGTAAAAAATTCATTGAACACAAAGTAATATTCGCAATAAAGTATTTTTTTGTACGATACCGGTATCGTAACGAACCGATACCGACCAAACAACACCGTTACCGGTACGAGTATTCGTTTTTATGGTTTTTTTTGTAGAAACGTGACCTTGAGAGCACCTCTTCAATGAATACTTCGAGTGGCTGGGGTCTCAACCCAAGTCTGCAAAATAGAACACCGTTAGGACTCGTACAGGAATGGGGGTTTGCTGTAAACACCCTTCAGCGTGACAATACGTATTTGTTGGTAAAGAGAATATGAGAAGGAACCAAGTGAATGTGTATAAATATTATCTTGATGTCTCCATCTATTTATACTGTGCAATTCATTTAGGGTTTCCCTTTTATAGTATCGTCGTTTTCATGGGGTAAGCCCATGGCTTAGGAGATTGTGCATATCTTCCTCATATTTTGGAGATTCGGTTTCCTTACTCATATCCGTCAGCAGAACATTCTAAAGTGATATATTGCGTATGGGCCTATCCAGCCCAATCTAACCAAATCAGGTCATACCCCAACATGTCCCAGTCTAATATTATGCAGTTTAGGCATGAGGTCAGGCTTAAAAGTCTAACCCTTATATATGTTGCTTTTATGTCATAGTATATTTTATACCCATGGGGTAGTATTGTTGTGGATAGTTGGTGAAAAATAAAACATGTGCCTGAATAGGAGATAAAGCGGCGTGCATCAGTTGGATAGACCGTTGATATGACAAGTAGGAAATCCATGTGATAACGCATGTACATATGGGCTCTAAATTCAAAATTTGAAAAAGGATGTAGACCCCTTATAAAATGAGAAGCATAATGTGACAACTATGAAATCCCAGTATACCCTAATTGTTGTTAGTCCTTGATGACAGGACACGATGTGCAAACAATTAGACTCGTGAGGAATTGAGTATGGTAATGTGATGATATATGCTTGATAGAACGTACAAAATGAAACAGTAATTATGTTATGTAAAAAAGTTCATAGAAAACCCTAAATCGACGTAGTGCGTTACAGACTTAATAGTACGCAATTGTGCGTGTTTGGACGATTCTGGGAATATGAATGGCCCAGTACATGGACTATAGTGTATGACATAAGCACGTTAGCAGATAAATGAGAATTATAATGCTTGTAGTGATGCCTGAGTAATTACGATGATTCAAATCCTAAAACCCTAATTATGCTTGAACCCTAATTATACGTACAACTTACACGACTCACGGAACGATACAACTTGTGACTCGGATGAATCTATGGTACGTTATGAGTAAGATATGAACAATAATAGCCAATAGTGCGATATGAGTGCCTTAGTGTGTGGAAAACAGATTAAACGCAATCTTACCATTAACAGTGCAAAAACCGAATAACATCGAATTAAACACAAACGATAGTGTCGTGAAAGACTCTAAGAGTAAGGAATTACTTAGACATGAGATATAGACCATGACCTAAGATTTGAAGCCTTAATGTGAAAGGGCACGTTAAATGAGGCAGTTTCCGGTTAACGAAAGTTATTCGATTTAACGCACACAGAAACAACCGGACATGCATCGGACAGTCAGTCAAGCATAAAAACACCCATATAACACTAGTACAATGTATTTTGATTAAATATCTCAAAGTGTTTGGGTTTCGTCTTCGGTGGGTTCGCTTTTCAAATAGAGGAAAAACTGCGTAAAAAACGTGCGAATCGGAGTCCGTTTACCCAACCCGAGATGTGTTTAAGACCTGACAACGAACCTAAATGTTAAAACACACCTAATACTCATCTACAAGGCCTAAGAACCACCTTTGACCAGTCAATCTTGACCATGTGGGCCCCCTTGTTCTAATTGGACCATACCCCCCCTTTTTCTTTTCATTTTCAATTTATATCAACTTACACAAGCTCTAAAGCTTCTAAAACCCTTATCCTTACTGATACCATGAAATTTTGGCAAGAATTCATCATAAACCCAAGGTAATTTCATAATTTTGATCACTTTTATCGCGTTTTTTATGCTTAAAACACGTTTCTGGTAAAACAAAATCATTTCATCCAAGATATCTTGATGTAGGGGTGAGCATAAAATCGAAATAACCGAACCACAACCGAAATAACTGAAAAAGCGAACCGAAATAACCGAAAATTCGCGATAACCAAAGGGTCGGTTATTTATATTTTTGATAATCGCATGTTGCGGTTCGGTTATGGTTATTATTAGTTTCATAACGCAAATAACCGAACCAAACCGAATGTTTAAACATGGCCAAATCCATAAGACCATAGGTTTTTAAGTTAGTGTTTAAGTGTTTAACCATGGCCCAATCCAAATTTTTTTTGTGAAGTGTTTAAGTCTTTTAACCATGGCCCAACCTCACTGAATTTAAAACTCTAGCCATTTTGTGTTCTTATGTATGCTTCACATAACACGTGGAAGTAAAATATAATTGATAATTCTATAAGCTTTAACTGTGTATATTTATTTTTTGCGCATGATATTTGCATAACCCACACATTTAAAGTCTAACTTTAGAAACGATAAAGTAACCGACCTATAACCGAACCGAAACCGCATTAACCGCAAATACCAATTAACCAAAACCCATTAACCGAACCTAATGGTTATGATTTTTTGATAACCGAAGTGTGCGGTTATGGTTTCGGTTATAGGCAATAACCAAACCGAACCGCACCATGCTCACCCCTATCTTGATGTTCTTGGCACTCAAGGGCTGTTATAACCTGAATAAGGTCTAACAAGGTTATACATGGTGTTAGATGATGTAAAAACACGGATAATGCGATAAAAAACAAACTATTCCTCAATTTTCAGTTAATCAAACCCTAATCGAAAAGAATGGTTCTAAGGACTGATTGACAAGGGTATATGCATATTTGTGTTGTATATGAATATAGGTATCATATCAGAAGATACTCAGCCTTTGAAAGCTCGGGAATTGCGTATAAACGCAAGTTTCGCTAGGTATGATTTCCGAAAATCGAAATTAGAGCATAGAGATTTACATATAGCATAAATTTGTCCGTGGGTGTTCTTTGAACTTGAAAATTGGTATGGTGATCATACGGGTTAAATATGTCCCCTGTAAATTTTATAATTTTATGAATTTTTGTTGAATTGTTAACTGTTTTAAAGGAATAAATTCACCAAAAATACTAAACAGGCTCAATAAATCACCACAAATTACAGAGATGTTAAGTTAATATGGAAAAATTTTTGGAAAAGTTTGGGACCATTGAATGAGTTTGAATTTGATTTCCAAAATCGTGTTGTTGCAAAGTTTCGGTAGCCGAAAACGTGGGGTAACGAATTTGGAAAAATCTGAATTTTTTCCAGCAAGTTCCTGGATATATTGGGACGCTTCTATGATTTTTTTGGAATTTTTGAAATTCTGATCATTTTGGGCATAATTGTACGATTAAAATACAGTTTTTCGTGAATTTATTAAAATTAATAAATTGGTTTTATAAATTCTAAAAACATTTTTTTCAGAATTCTATATGTTTTTACCAATGTATATACAAATTTTTAGAATTTTATAAAAAATATACATTAAGAATGATTTTTAGAATTAAAAATCTTATTATTTTATACAAAACCGGCAACTGTAAACGCGTAACGAACCTGCCGGAACCATGAACTGACTAACGACCAAATTGGGAATAAGTGGAACAACAGAGTCATTCTGGACTGTTCCGGGGGAAATGGGTACTTGGGGTACATTACACGGCAGTTTGGGAGATTCCCCGACGGCGAAAACAGAAACTTAAAATCAGGCAACCTGGGGTCCCCAAACGACCGAACTCACTTAATATAGAGTTAGTCCATTTCTAATAGACAACTCATTGGTACAGTCCATATGATCATACCACTTTCTGAACATCTAAAATAAGCGACTTCGACTAGCACGCAAAACGGTGCCTAGAAGCCAAACTGAAAACTGACACTAACATAATACCCACAACCCTACTGTTATGCTATAGGTTGATTCTTAGATGATTATTCTCATCTGAACCCAGTTATTTCAATTACTGATTTAAAACCTGTATTCGACAGTTAACCAAACACAACTGATACAAGGACTGAAGTGATAAAGCCCTAATACATACACATCTTGTGTTTGTTGTGCTTTTTCAAACTATTTTACTATTTTACTTGGGGTGAAATGCATGTTAAATACATACATACTTCGCACATACATACATGTTGTGATGTGAATTATCTGAGTTATACCAACACATGAAAAGTCCCCACAAACATGAGTGATCAACTAGATGCCAGTGGATTTGTGAATAGTACTATTGGTCTGACAAACCCGACTGAGCGGGCACGAATGCTATGGGTTCTACTGCAATTGCACATGTCCATGCACTCCCTGTGAGCACGCTATGTGGTGTCAGACATAGCTACTTGGGGTGAAAAAGTGCTGAGGTGTTGGATGTGGGACACGACACTTGTGAACAGTCAAAGTTTCACTTATGGGCTCAGTATGAGATTCAATCAAACGTGCAAAGCAATATGTTCAAACTTATTTCTGGAACAAACTACAAATAGTTGAAACTAAAATAGTGAAACTCGCCAACTATTTGTAGTTGACCTTTTACAAACTTAACATGCTTTTCAGGTGACTTGAGACTTATGTGATACTTGTATTTGCTGTTACAAGAACTGCTCTACAACTGAATACATGTATAGAAGCATAAGAATTAGACGATTAACATGATCTGTAAGAACGTACGATGACCGCATACTTGTAGTATGGAATCAATAATATAAATTGATGTACCTTTGGAATACAATATAGTCTCTTTGTAAATAACGTGTTTGTGCCATGTGTCTATTGCTCCCCGTGTGAGCTTCTGCTGCGAGTCGGGTGTGACACATAAGGGCGAAGAACAGATCATTTTCCCCAATATCCTACCATACAAGGCCCTTTTTCTTTGATTGCCATGGCCCCCAAAACCCCCGATGCTTCAAAATACGATGATGCCCTGTAATGTAAATGGGGCAAGTCGTCTTTCGATAATCTCATTAAGGAGTATGGGATAAAACCGGAATGGGAACCTTTGTTACCATCGGAAAAAGACATCGCATTTCCCCTCAGGGACGGAAAGATTACCTTATTTGCCGACTTCTTCAAATTCTGCAAGTTTCGGTTGCTAGTGAGAAGTTCTGCAAGGAGGTAATGGATTATCATGACATCCATCTTTCACAAGTGAATCTCCTCGGTCTAGCCAAGGTACGACACTTCGAATATGCTTTCCTTAGCCTAGGACACCAACCTGAAATGTTGGTGTTTCGAGTATTCTACACCTTCGTTTGGAAAGCTCCCTTCTTACTTTTGACCACCAGGGGTCAGAAGTAACATGTCTGTGATCCGTACCATCCAGCTCCCACGACAAGGAATGGAAGAAAAAAAATTCTATTTTATTAACGCTGACGTCATCCTCGGGAGAATGACGTGGAGGAAGATAGCGGAGAAGGAAAAAAAGTGAAAGACTAAGCGCCAAATCTGGACGATTAAAATCTTGTGTTCACATCCATCGGAATGCATGGTTATTCTGGAAGGAGCCCTGGTACTGATTGGGATGAGCTAGGTATGGAAAAATACGCGTGTGCAACCAGGATTTAGAACCTCTGATGGCGGTACGTATTTTCTGAATATGTTGTTAATGCCCCATGTACATTTCCTAAGACATGTAGACTTGATTTGTACGAAGAAATTTGGTCAGCTTTTGATTTTATCAACCCTGCCCGAGCATCTTTAATAAGTGTGGATGACCGCGCCCTACCGGCGAAGGATGTAAGTATCTTGAGCGCTCATGCTGCAAGCCTTTTGCTACCGGCGTTACCCTCGGGTGAGGCAGAGGCAACAGGGCAAAATCTACTCGTGGTCCAAACTGCCGCAGGTGGGGCATCCAAGGCTGACGTGGCAGGAAGAAAGATTAGCTGCCTCCAAAAACCAAGCAAAGGATCTGCTACTAGTGTCTCCGGTGGGAGTGGATCTACCCAAACCAATACCCCCGTCATGGTGTCCTCCCCTAGTGCTTCTGCCACCCCAAATTCCCTTGCACCTGTGGCTTTATCTTCACTACCTATGGCAAACGTTGAAGTCTTTCTGACAAAAAGGGGGAGAGCCATGCTAGTGTTATCCGAATTTACTGCAAAACGGCAAGTCGTCCTTGCCCACCTAGGTAAGTATATTTCCTAAGACGCTTTAACATGCTATCTGCGCCAGTGGCTGAAAAATGTTATTGTGTAGGTACCCCGTCCAGGAGCCAACCTAAAGTGTCTTTAACCGTGCTACCCATCGTGGATCTGCTAGCGGTTACTTCTCTTGTCGAGATGTTAGGGCCCTCTTCTTCCCTTACCCTGTTAACCCTGATATCGGATGCCAATGCGATGATTATGCCCCATTCTGTATTACCAGGCCCTGCTCCGGCGGCCGTTGGCGTTTTCTTTACTGAGGTAATTACTGTTACCCCTGCCGCGTTACCTCCAGTGCAATCAGAGTGTAACAACTCCCCAAATAACCCTATGAAGAACCATAATCAAAACCCCGGACATGCACGAAGAGACTCAGCACGTTAAACGAATAATTCGAAACCAGGACACTCAGGCACAACGCGGGGGATACCCCATATTCTCTCACGATGCATGGTAGGGTACCAAGACATGTGGCCCGTTGCGCGACAAGTGGCAAGGCTATGCAGGTGACGGAGCTGACCTAGCCCTAGCTGGCAACTCAGGCCCCACATGGGGGGAACCCCTACCTCTCCCACGATGCGCTTGAGAATCCAGGTGAGGCTATATAAGGGGGAGGGGTGGGATGAGTTCAGTTGCACCAAATCGACGAAAAATCAATATATCTCTCTTCGTTCTGTTGTTCCAATACCCGATTCCCTTAAAATCGAAACTCTGCACCGAAGGAAATGTACTAAACCCTAATCCCTGGTACGATACCCTATCTTATTGATCATAAAACAAATCAACGGATTCCAAACTATTGCCTGAATAAGGCTATACTTTGTCAACTACGTTGAGGTTTTGATCTCGTGATTATCGTTAAAGTTTGAATTCGGATTCTTATACTAATACGTGTTGCATGTTCAACTAGGAATCCAAGCTTAATACCAGGAGGCTATAAAAATTAAAACCATAACTCTGCAAAGTCACACATTCTCTTTTTCTTCACATTATGTGATACTTAAATGTTTTCCAATTGTTATCTATATTACAGTGATTCAGTATGTGTATTATGTAAAAGCACTTTTGTGATAAGTGCTGGATTTCCAATTGTCAAAAAGTCTAGGGTCGTAAATGTGAACATGTAATAGTTATATGTCTAGACCAAAATTACCAAGTATTTGTCCGAGTTTATTATGTCCGAGTTTATGTTTGTAGTGTTGTCCAGACTTGGGTAATGTATACCTTGTCCGAGTTTAGTGGTTACCTGGAAGATCCTTAGTGGACTTCTGAGTTTATGTTGTTTTGGGCCTTGGGCCAGTCTGTAATGTATATCCGGAACATGTGTGTTCCGGATGTGTCTTGTATTTATATCTTAATGGAATGAATGACAAGGCAACAATTCTTTTATGGAAGGTTTCCTTTGCAAGCAAACCGTAATCCATTATGTGTGTGTGGCGGCTGCTACTGTGTGTGACGTCATAGCTCTGAGAATACTTTGTGTATTCTCGATCTTCTTCTTCTTCTACACTTTCTTGTCCAAATCCCTATGGTGGTTGTCGCGTGGTGGATTCTGCACACCACGTGTTCGTGTTTAAGCGAGATCTGTGATCGAGAGAAGATTAGGAGGCCTTACAAGTGGTATCCGAGCCTGGATCTGTATAGAGAGTGCTCATACTACTGTAGGTTTTGGTTTTTGAAGGTTTAGAATGAGAAAATCTGATTTTGATAGTGTTTTGGTGTTTGTTTTGTATGATTTTATGTTTTCATCATTTGTGATTGGTTTTTCTGATTATTGATGATGGATTTTGACTAGGATAATGTTTTTAGGTAAGATTCTCATCTTGGTTTTTATAGAGGTTTATGAAGATCTTGCTGGGTTTTTGAAAGCTAGTGAATATTCTGTGTTTAATCTTACACAGTTTTGTCCGAGTTATTCTTTTATTTGTGTTTCCGGATTATTACTGATCTTGAGTGAAGTCACACTTGAGAGATATCCGGAAGCATGTTACCATCAATTACGGCTTACGTTGTACGGATTACTGACTTTATAGTCTTCCAGATTTGTGTTGATTAACCGAGTTGTGGTTAGTGTGTTTTCCGGATTTCAGTGTGTTCTGAATTTAGTTTTTAAAAGGGTGTTTCAGTTTTGTGTTAGGTTTGTTTAAAGGTTCCTAATTTGTTTTTCAAATTTCCGGATTTCTGTTTTTATTTAAAATGATTCCGAGTTTATAATTTTTTGGATTTACTACTTTAGTATTATCCGAGTTTAATTAGTTCGGATTAAAGGCTTTGTTTGTTAAGTTTCCGAGCTTAAAAAACATAGTTTGTTGGTCCGAGTTTGTGGTTTAAATCAGGTTATTGATCCGAGTTTTTCTACTCTAATATTCTCCAGACTATTTTCTCTGTATTTCCAAGTTAAGTTTATGTTTCCGAACTTTCTGGACTTAGAAACTTTTTCAAGAAAACTTA